>OZ018320.1:48888001-49400501 GCA_963969495.1 Ceratothoa steindachneri
TGGGGAGTGGTCGGACACGTGGCAAATGCCTTTTAACGTGGGCAAATGCAAAGTGATGCATATCGGCCACAGAAACCCCCAATCTCAGTATATCCTTAAGGGCACTGCTCTTGAATCGAGTGACACTGAGAAGGACTTGGGTGTAACAATCACTAGTGACCTCAAGTTCTCGAAACAGTGCATTGAGGCGGAGAAAAAGGCCCAAAGGATGCTAGGCTATATTAAGCGCCAGTTTGGTTATCGGAACCAGGAGATTGTACTGTGCCTGTACAACTCACTTGTCCGACCGCACCTGGAGTATGCCGTACAATTTTGGAGTCCTTCATTGCGAAAGGACATCGCGAGATTGGAACGCGTACAAGCCAGGGCAACCAAGCTGATTCCCTCTATCCGACATAAAAGTTATGAGGATAGACTAAGGGAGTTAGATATGTTCTCGCTGGAAACCCGTAGACTGCGTGGTCAGCTCATCGAAGTCTTCAAAATACTTCGAGGGTTCGACAATGTTGACTACCGGGATATTTTCACACTGAGTGAGAACAGAACGCGCAATCACGGCTTCAAACTTGAACTGAAGCGTTACAACCGCAATCTGTGTGGAAACTTTTTCACCTACAGTATCTGCGGTAAGTGGAACGCACTTCCAGTGGAAGTTGTCAACAGTGAATCTGTTGTCCAGTTCAAGTCAAGACTAGACAAAGTCTTGAAAAGTGGCCGTTTATGGACGCAAAACAATTGAGCAGCCATGTGCCCGCTCAATTGCTAGTCCAAAGGTACCCTCTTTGAATGGACCGTAAGGTCTCCTAGGGTACTTACTTTCCTTGTTACTCCTTGTTACTCTCTCTCTCTCTCTCTCTCTCTCTCCTTATCCCCCATAACCAATTTCTTCATATACTTTACTCTGCGCGACAATTTGTACTATGCCGATAATCCCAAATTAATACTCGTTCCAAATTGTAGACAAAAGCCGCCGGAAGTTGTGCAGACAAGTTAATTCCCCGTCAACATTTATGACCACCGTTTTACCCCAACTATCAATAAATCTCTCTATTTAGTTCCCTACGTCTTCTTTATTCTTTATTTCTTTATCTCTTTCTTTCTTTAGCTCTTTTCTTATTCCTTACCTCTATTTCTTTCCTTCTATTATGCTTTCTTTCTTCTTTTCCATTCTCTTGTCTCTCTTTTTCTTAGTCAATGGCACTTTTTATCTTAATTTCTCTCTCTTTTTTCTCTCTTTTCATCTCTCTTTCCCTACTCGCTTCTTCTCTCTGCCCTCTCCATCTCTCTCTCATTTCTCTATCTCACTTTCACTCTTTTTCTCTATCTTCTCTTTCTCTCTCTTTTAAAAGGATAACATGCCCATCTTTCTCGTTCTACTTTCCATCTCCTGTGTTCGGTATCTCTCATTTTTTAGCACCTTCTCACCCTTCCCTGTTTTTATCCTTTTGTGTTACTCTCTTCTTCTTTAATTCTGTCTTTCTCTCTCTTTCTCTCCAACTCTATTTCCCACAAAAAAATTTCCCATTCCGACTACCTATTACCTCTTCCGGTTGTTCTCATCTTCCCACATTACTTCCCGGCCCAACTTTGTATACACAGATACCGACTGAAAATGAGTATGTCGTACAATTTTGGAGTCCTTCGTTTTGAAAGGATATCGCGAGATTGGAACGTGTGTAATCTAGGGCAACTAAACTGATTCCCTCTATCAGACACAAGAGTTACAAAGATTTGTTACGGGAATTAGATTTGGTCTCGTTGTGACCTGGAGACTGCCTGGTCAGCTTATCGAAGTGTTTAAAATACTTCGAGGCTTCTACAGTGTAAACTATAAGGATATTTTCCAGCTTAGCGAAAGCAGAATTTGAAATCAATGCTACAAACTTCAACTGAAGAGTTACCACCGTGATCTATGTGGCAAACTTTCACATACAGCATCTGTGGTACTTTGAATGTATTTCCAGTGGAAGTTGTCAACACCAATTCTGTTAAACAATACAAGTCGAGACTAGACAAATTCTTCAAAAATCGCCAGTGGGGAACATAAACCGTTGTGCATGTGTTCCTCAAGGGTGAAAACTGACACTTTCGAGAACTAGACCTGTTCAGCTGTTAGGACCGTAAGGTCTACTAGGGTACAAAGTTTCTTTGTTACTCTCTCAGCAATAAAAATATGCTAGCGAGGCCCACCAGCATGGAGTGAATGTGAATTCCCTTTTTCTTTTTCTGTCTGTCCTATAAGTATATTATTTTCATCACTAGCAGGCGAAGCCTGCGGGATAAGAGAGTACTGTCCTACCCGCCCCCCTCGAAGAAGAAGCTTGTTCGTGTATTTGAGGGATAGCTAAACCTGCATTTCAAGGGTACACATGTAGATAAGTGTGTACCATAGAAGTGAAATAGTTAGAAAAGGCATGTAAATAAAGGCCAAATGATACACATGTAGATAAGTGTGTACAGTAGAATAGAAATATTAAAAGAAAAAAATCAAGTAAAAAAATATATATAAAGGGTACACATGTAGATTAGTGTGCACCGTAGAGCTTAAATAGTTAAAAAAAAAACAAGAAAAACAGCATGATACACTAAGGTTAGAAAGTGGTAGTTATCTTCTGTAAGCGGACTGGCCTTGAGCGGAACTTAGGGTCTTTGCTGGTCCTTGATTCTGTAGATCCTTTCTCTCTTTTGCGCGCTGGCTCTCTTTCTCTCTCTTTCTCTCTTTTTCTCTCTATCTCTTTCTCTATCTCTCAAAATAGCCACCTTGCCGTCGGTGAGAGAGATTGTGCGATCTGCTTGAGTTAAGCTAGCTAAGCTGGGGGACTTTTAGTCCGGTAGGGTCACCCATGGCAGTAAGGTAGCTTTGGTAGGAACAAGACTAAGGGTTGTCAAACTTCTCTACCACTTCTTTGATGCATCTCCTAGCATCCCCCTACTAACCTCTTCGATTCTGTTAGTACTATGTTTCACCAAGTCTCTTCACTTGTCAAAAAAACCCATAAAAAAACAACTACAACAACAAACAACCATTCATCTCTATTACACATAATTTTTTTAGTCATAAGGGCCTCACCAGCTACCTTATGCCGTGTGAGAAGAGAGGCTTTGAAACATCTTTAAATAACGCCTTGGAGCACTCATAGGTCGCAAGAGACTGAGATTGAAGGGATCTTAGGCGATGTCGTACGATTAATGGAGAAACGCTAGGTACCCCTTAGAAGCTTCCTCCTAACGTTTAATGGCCTGACTAGCCTCCTGTGTCCGCTACTTGGTGAACAAAGGCTGAACTGCTCTTTGGTGAGAGAGCTTGTGTGCCTTGCTGGTTGCCAGATCAGCTAAAGATCTTGGATGAAGTCGTGGGCACTTAGCTTTACTATGTTCTTTAAGTCTGGCCGTTTTTAGTTGATTAGTAGGGCTTAGTAGGAAGAGAGTTACACCTCAAGCACCACTGTCGAAAAATCAGAGATCCAGTTTACCTGGGGTTCTCGCGCTGCTTAGTTAGGAGCTGCGGCACGATTGGGGACGTCCAGCCCAGGGGAGACCTTAGGGTTGGTGTGCTTGGTCAAAAGGGATCCTGTTGGTCGAACGACCGAAATCTTCCTGGAAATAGGCGGATGTGATTAGTGCGGCAGAAAATCACACACAAAAAACTTTTTTAATTCTTATGGTCCCAGAGTTTTTAAAATGGCGAAAAAGAATGGTCCTCCGTTCAGCAAGTTAACTTGCAGAATCTGAAAAGTTTATAGATGGTGTGAAGACTTCGGAGGCAGGAGCTGCAAGGAGCTAAAAGAAGCTCACAGATGCCGTTAGTGTCTATGAGTTCTGCAAACTGGAGAAGCGCCTGGGCGAGAGCATCTTTAAACTATGAGAGGACAACTCCCTCCTCAAAAGGGAGGTTCACCTCTTAAAATCAGAGAGATGCAGATGCGAAGGAGAGAAGGCCTCCGACGTCCAAGCACAGGAGTCTTCTGCTGCAGGACTGGCTCAACGAGCCAAAATGAAGAAAAGAAAGAGGAAGAAGGAAAAGAAGAGAGAGGAAAATTAGAAACAGAAGAAGAGAAAGTAGAAAGAGAGGAAAAGAAAGTGAAAACAGAAGACGAGAAGCAAAAGAATGAGAGACAAAGGAAGATAATAAAAAGAAGAAGAAAAATGTAGATAAAAAAGGGGAAACCGGCAAGGCGCTTCCCAAAGGGAAGACTAAGTCGTCTGCAGACAAATGTGCAATGGTCACCCTTATCGGTGATTCTCAATCACGGAATCTGCAGCCCCTGCTAGCGGCCCGCCTTTTCACTAGTGTGAAGGTAAGTTGCTGCCAGGACGGGGTAACCTCCACATCAGAGTAGAGGCGGAGAAATCTCAGATTTCTGAGAGCTCAGTCGTTGCTCTGATGGTAATTGGTAACGACATCTACATAAGAGGCTTTAGGGTAGGCCCTGGGGATAAAATCCTCAACACGGTCATGGGCGCCGTGGACGACTGTGGGCTGAAAACTCGCATGCGAGTTGTAGTCGACATCCTCCCTAGGAGACGTCCAACGCGGACCGCTCACTCGATGTACGTCTCTTTTAACCGGCGCCTGGCAGATCTGCGTACAGCAGAGCGGGTCTTTTTTGTGAACCCGTACCGCACTTTTTATGGTAAGAATGATCTCTACCAAAGGGATAGGATACATCTTTCCTTTAAAGGAAAGGCGTTCTGTTGAACATGATTTAGGATGTCGTAGAGACATCCTGAAGGAGTATCCGGCCCAGAGTGAGGGCGGACGTACGCTAGTACACCCGTGTCGCTCCTGGTACGAGCTTTTCGGAGGTCGCTAAGAAGAGTGCCACTGCGCCAACGAATAAGCCGGGCATCGGAAGAGGGTCGGGAGTCCTACATACTGGGTCTCACTGAAAGTTCTTCTGTTCAATGTGAGGCTAATCCTTAACACACTTTTGAACTTCGAGGCCTTGTAGCGAGGAAAGAACCCGAGATAGTGGTCATAACAGAGTCATGGTTAAAAACCTCAAACCAAGATTTTGAGGGAGAATTCATGATTTCCGGTTACCAACTCTTTCTAAAAGATAGACTAGAGAGAGTATGGCGGTGTGATGTTGTATGTTAAGGATACATTTAAAACGACGAACTGCAACATTATATCCGACCACGAGCTCCTAGGTGTAGACCTAGAAATAGGTATTTCCAGATATAGGACCCTTCTACTTTATAGACTCCCTGCCTAACCCGTTGAAAAGGCCAGGGAGTTATACCGGCTGCTAGGTGAACTTGTTGAAGACAGAGTGTATATCGTCATGGGAGACTTCAAAAGCCAAGTTGACTAGGATCCATAGAACCCTGTGGCTAGAACTCACTGCTCTGGAGTTTGAGAACAACGAGTTCCTGACTCAATGGGTGAGAGAGCCGACGAGAGGCGCTAATACTCTCGACTTGGTTTTCATCTCTGAGGACGACATCGTTGAGGATCTCTCTGTAGGTGAGGAGCTCGATGGCAGTGACCACCGGCTGGTTAGATTTATTTTGAAAGTCCCCAAGGTAGAGTCTGCGACTCGTGAATCAAGGAAACTCGATTTGAGGAGAGCAGACTTCGCAGGTCTCCGGGCAGGATTGGCTGATGCGAGGCTGGGAGGGTAGGATAATGTTGAAGATCTGTGAAATAGTTTCAAATCTACGCTCATGATTCTTCAATCAAAATTTATTCCTGCCAAATTCCTGCGTCGGTATTCCGTTCAACAAAGGTGGTTTAATCAAGAAATTGGTCAAAGGCTGAGGAGAAAAGATCTGTGTACCGGCATTCAAAGAATTCGGGGGACTTTGAGGAGTACGCCAGGCTATCTAAGGGAGTGAATTCTAGTATAAGGGCGGCAAAACGTGCCGAGAAGGTCCGAGTGGCGAGACTTTGCAAAGAGAATCCGAAGGAGTTTTTTCGATATGTAAACAGCCTTAAACTAATCTGTTGAACGATTGGCCCTTTGAGGAATGAGGAGGGGGCATTAAAGCACTCAGATGCAGAAAATGCTAACCTCCTTAACGACTACCTCTCTTCACTGTTCACTGAAGAAAATGGACTTCACTCAAACCGGAGTAGATGAAAAAATCACCGGCCTAAAGACAAATAAGTCCCCTGGCCCAGACAGGTTTTTACCTAAAGTGTTGAAAAAGGTGCGTAGTCAGGTGTCACGACATCCGGGCACAATCTTCCACATGTGAATCTGGACTTGATTCCTTCCTCGAGACTGGCGTGGAGCTAAGGTGACTCCTCTCATCAAGAAAGGAGACTGGAGCCAACTGTCAAACTCTCGACTTATTAGCTTAACTTCGATAGTTGGTAAACTCATATAAAGCAACATGGTGCACAAAATGACGTCATATTTAGAGTCCAACTTGTAATTGAGAAGTTCTTAGCACGGGTTTTAAAGGCAACGCTCTTGCCTAACGAATTTTGTCGAATTCTTCCACCTTGTTTTCAGTGCACACGACCAGGATAGGGAGGTGGATGTTGTGTACATAGACTTTCAAAAAGCATTCGATGATGTTTCGATAGACGGAAATGTAGCAGGTTAGATAGAGAACTGGCTAAGCGCAGATGGCAACGGGTGGTGTTGAAGGGACAGGTTTCTAAGTAGGTGCCGGTTACTAGCGCTGTTCCTCAAGGTTCTGTCCTGGGACCACTAATTTTCATCATCTAGTTAACAACATTGATGGTGGCATGGTTGCGAAGATTTCCAAATTTGCCGACGATACCCAACTTGGTATGAACGTCGCAGAGGAAGGAAATACTGCCCGCCTTCAAGATGATCTTCGGAAGATTAGGGAGTGGTCGGACACGTGGCAAATGCCTTTTAACGTGAACAAATGCAAAGTGATGCATATCGGTCAACGAAACCCTCAATCTCAGTATATCCTTAAGGGCACTGCTATTGAATCGACTGACACTGAGAAGGACTTGGATGTAACAATCACTAGTGACCTCAAGTTCTCGAAACAGTGTATTAAGGCGGAGAAAAAGGCCCAAAGAATGCTAGGCTATATAAAGCGCCAGTTTGGATATCTGAACAAGGAGATAGTACTGTGTTTGTACAACTCACTTGTTTGACCGTACCTGGAGTATGCCGTACAATTTTGGAGTCCTTCGTTTCGAAAGGATATTGCGAGATTGGAACGTGTGCAAGCCAGGGCAACTCTACTGATTCCCTCTATTAAACACAAAAGTTACAATGATAGATTAAGGGAATTCGATCTGTTCTCGTTGGGAAACCGGAGACTGCGTGGTCAGCTTATCGAAGTGTTTAAAAAACTTCGATAATGTAGACTACACGAATATTTTCCAACTTAGTAAAGGTAGAACAAAAATCACGGCTACAAACTTGAACTGCAGCGTTACAACCGTGATATGGGTGGTAACTTTTCACCTACAGCATCTGCGGTAGCTGGAACGCACTTCCAGTGGAAGTTGTCAGCAGCAATTCTGTTGATCAGTTCAAGTCAAGACTGGACAAAGTCTTGAAAAGTAGCCATTTGGGTACGTAAGTCGTTTTGCAGAACTGTGCCTACTCAACTGTTAGCCCAAAAGTACCCTGTTTGAATGGACCGTAATGTCTCCAAGGGTACTTTTTATCCTTGTTTCTCCTTGTAGCTTTCGTGTTCTCTTCCTCGCTCTCTCTCTCTCTTCTCTCTCTCTCTCTCTCTCTCTCTCTCTCTCTCTCTCTCTCTCTCTCTCTCTCTCTCTCTCTCTCTCTCTCTCTCTCTCTCTCTCTCTCTCTCTCTCTCTATCTATCTTTTTCACGCTCTCTCTTTCTTTCTCGCGTTATATATATATATATATATATATATATATATATATATATATATATATATTCATATATATATATATATATATATATATATATATATATATATATATATATATATATATATATATATACATATATATATATATATATATACATATATATATATATATACATATATATATATATATATATATATATATATATATATATATATATATATATATATATATAAATATCACTCTCTTTGGAGGTGATGCACCTGGACAAGAACTGGGGTGTGCAAATTAGGAAGCGACCTAAGCTTTGCCTGGTAATGTGCCTATGTAGAATAAAATGCACAAACTCTATTCAGTTAAATAAAGAGGCGATTTCGCTTTCGTAACAAGGAGATTGTCATCAAATTGTACGATCTCTATTCAGACCAAACCTGCAATATGCTATTCAATTTTAGTCCTTTACACTGCGTAAGGATAGAGATAGAATGGAACGGGTCCAGGCTAAGCCCGCCAAGCTTATTCCCTCACTTCGGCACAAAGGCTATCAGCGTTGGCTTCAAGATTTGGGGATTTTCTCTTTGGAGACCCGCTGATTACGAGTCTAGCTAATAGAGACCTTAAAATTCTTAAGGGGTGTCGAAAACGTCGAGTAAAGAAGGATGCCCAAGTTGAACACAAATCCAACACGTAACTATGGTTACAAACCTGATTTGCCCCCGTTCCAGACTAGTATTTGCGAGAACTACTACTCGTATAAGATCTGCGCTACATGGAACCGTCTCCCGTTCGAGATGGTTAATAGTTCATCTATAGAATAATTCAAATCTAGACTGGACGATGTAATCCATGAATATGTATAGAAGGTAGATTATAGAAACAAGTAAAATAGGCTTCAGCTATGCACTCATCAAAATCAGGTGTCTTTAACGCCTTCTGTGGCCACAAAAGCGGTGAGAGAGGTGGGAGGGGAGAGCCTTCACCCGTGCTATGCTTTTTGTTAAGCTATAGGTTAGGGCCTTCCCAAAATACTACCTCCATGGTATGGACAAAAATGCTCTTTGAGCTACAACTTTTCCTTCTGAATCCTTGTTACTCTCTCTCGCTCTTTTTTTCTCTCTCTCTTATATATATATATATATATATATATATATATATATATATATATATATATATATATATATCCATATGGAGCTCGGCCGTGAAGCCTGCATTTAATATTGAGGATAAATCCCAGAGCCATGAGAAACGGATGCAGCATCTTTTAATTTTTCACAACGTTTCGAAAACTACAAGTTTTCATCTTCAGGCTAGAATAAGTTTACAAAGTTAATACATATGAAGAAAACTTGAAAAAGCCAACAAGACATTATTTTAAAGAGTGACCAATTATAAAATATCAGTAAAATGTACTATAAGTTAAAAATTTTAAATATTACTTAGCAACAGTTAGATTTGCTTTAAAACCGACGCAAAAATTGCTAATATATGCGAAGAAAACTTACAAAGGCCAACAAGACATTATTTTAAAAGGTGACCAATTATAAAATATCAGTAAAATGTACTATAAGTTAAATTTTTTGTTATTAAATATGACTTGGCAACAGTTAAATTTGCTTCAAGACTGACTCAAAAATTAGTTAATAAATTTAAGGATTATTGCAGAAATTAATTACAAACTATAAGAGAAATTGACCTGGCATTATTTAAAGATAGTAAATTTAAACTTTGTTTTTAATTTTGTAAAGACTGTAGGAGTTAAAAAACATTTAATATAAAAACGGTAAATTTGGGTACTTACTAAAGCGGATCCATCCTAGAGAGTAAATGGTGGGTTTAACAAGGGGCTAGTATTTATAGGTTACAGTGACGCTTGGTTTGTTAAAAAGCAAACCAGCTAACAAACTGTAGTTAAAATTAGTTAATTAATAATGATATTGCACTTAAATCTTCATTGAGTGAAGGTTTGTAGTTTTTGATATATAAAGATTCGAGGGTTCTTAGGCAATGTTTGTTGTTGTTAAAGGCTAATACTTTAAAATTCTCAATAGAAATGTCAGTTTTACAGCTTATGGTGTGTTCACTAATAGATGACTTTTCCTTTTTATTTAATATTTTGTTTTTTCGCCAACTAATCCCCATATGAGCAAAGAACCTAGCTCGAGAGACCTGACAGTGCTGCCAATGTAAGAGGCTCCAGTACAACTGGGACATTTAAATAAATAAACATTATCACTGTGGAACTCCAAAGAGATAGTCTCTTTACTGTTAAAGTAACTTCCTATCGATAGTTTATTTATAAAAACTATTTTTGTGTTCATTTGTGTTCAAGCCGTACTCCCGGTCCTTGATCAATAAAGTGTCTAGAATATATCTTTTTTTTGTATAGTGAGAAGTGTTTGTGCTTTGTTTAAACTTTCTATTCAAATAATTAAATGGTTAGAAACACTCGTTAGCTGTGTAAATTTGGGAATTGCTTTATTCTCTCATCAAAGCGGTCATTTTTACATATTAACTCTGCAATATATTTTCCGGTGAAGAAAACTGTAATTAATACCTTTACATTTTTTTTTCTTTTTTTACATTTAATTTTCACCTTTTTATCGAATGTCTTTTATTAAGTGTCTCAAAAGGTATCAATTTTTCAATGATTATCTTGAGTTATTGAGAATTTGCGCATAATATTGTTTACATTTGTTTGGTTTTTGGCTGCGTGTGCGTTTGTTTACTTGCCCTTACCTTATTTCTGACATGTCGGGGCCTTAGCCAGTCTGTCGGCATTTCAACAGGTATATTTTCACGCAGCCTTTTTCGATTTACCTATTAATAAATTTGAATTTTTTTTCCTGGGACTTATATTTAACAGTTGCAAATTCATTATTCTTATTGTAACATAAATACATTTCGCATTAATTATAGGATCTAATTCGTACAATAATTATACAGATTTTCAATTTAAACTTTAGAAACCAAGGATTAGTATAGTTACGAATTAATTTATCTTTTGAATAGAACGAATATATACATAAAAATAACTAGTGTCATAAAGTGAACTCGTCTCTGTTAAACTTTAATAAGAAGAGATTTTAATAATAAGATATTTTTTTTATCATTGAGAAATAGATATAAATGGTTTAACTTTGAAAGCACCTAAAGCTTTGCCCAATTAGTAAGAATTATTTATTTAGTATAATAATTCAGCATGCCTGGTGCAAAGAAGGTTAAAGCATTTTGCTTTAATTGCAAGACAGTTAAATGGTGTATAAATTTTCCGGAACAATCATACCATGACATTACTTCTGTCAGCATTTGTCTCTTCTGTAAATTGGAAAAAAGCATACAAAAGAAAAGAACGATCTGCTAAAAATAATTAGCGACATGGAAAACAGAATATCGGCTCTAGAATTAAACAGTTGTAATTCTAATGAAGACAACTATGCTCTAAAGAAATATTGAGGACAAAGTAGTTGAATTATAAAATAAGATAGTCTCACTTGAATCCTGGGACGAAAATATTACCCAATTCAATACCTCTTTAAGTAAGATAGTTGTTCGCCTCGAGCAAGCAGTTGCGTTCATAGAAAATATAATAGAAAGGAATGATAGTGATTTTACTTTAGAGACTAGCAAACGAAAGGTTGACGAAAATATACCACACAACTCGCAAACATAAACTTATAATAGATCCCCAATACTTACTGAAAACAAAAGACAACCACTGAATTTAAAGAAAGAGAAGCAGACTTTCCTCATCGGTGATTCTTTAGTAAGAAACCAATGTGATTACTTCCGATTAAATGAAAAGAAAAATAGGAAAACCAGTCGCTATCTAGGTGCTACGATTAAAAATATTGACGAGGAGATTAGGAAACTCCAAGTTGATAACGAAGATAGTGCGGTAATAGTGCATGTTGAAGGGAATGAGACTTATGCTAAAGACAAAGTGGTCAAAGCCCAACAGGTCTTTTCACAATTCGAGTCATTAACGAACCAAATCAAGGCAAAACCGGCAAAGGTATTATGGTAGGCATTTTACCCAGAAATAATGTGTCAACAGAGGCTTTAAGCAAAACTATTGGAATTAATTCAAGACTCAAAATAATGTGTGAGAGGAAGGGAATTAAGTTCGTTAATTTTTGGAGGAGTTTCATCAATAGAGAAGAGTACTTTTTCAATGATGGGATGCACTTAAATAATAAAGCCAAAAAAAAAATAAGAAGAATTATTGAACGTCAACGTATTCAACCTCTTTGAATGTTCTCGGAAAAGCAATATTTGTAAAAATAAAACAACCCCATTGTAGAGGTATCCCCTAAAATAATATTATTTCCCCACTTCCTAAGATATCACTTCAGGAGAGAAAGCGAGTTATCTTCTGCCAGCCTCCATTCCGACCTCACCCTTTTTGGACTTGCCGCCAGGTTACCGCAAAATTTCACACCAACGCATAACGCTGAAATTGAAGGCTACCTCCCCGCCGTCTCAATCTTCCCTACCCCCTCGGTCGGGAGATTACTTTGTAGGTTCGCAGCGAACATCTTTTATGGGTCTAGCTGCTGATCGTCCGTCAGGCCCGCTGGTTCCTGCCTTTGACACTTCCCTGAAAGGAGTTCGGTTCAACGAAGCTCTCTCCCGAGAAGTGTGAGTGACGGTCGCAAGCCACGGAAAAGCTGAACATCACACCCGTATCTTCGGGTCAGGGAAAAGAGCCCCGTGGGGTAACGTCAGCCTTTCTCAACCGTCTTCGGATCAAGGAATGGAGAAGCCGTCCTCCGAAGTTCTTCTGGTAACCTCTTGAGGACAAGAGGCCCGTTAGCTCACTCAAGCCGAGTGTGGAGAAGTCATCTTCCCCCTCCCCCATTTCGAAGTTCGACCGGTGACCTCTTGAGGACAAGAAGCCCGATAGCTCGCTCAACCCGAGTTTGGAAAAGTTATCTCCCCCCATCCCATTCAAAGTTCGTCCAGTGATCTCTTGAGGACAAAGAGGCCCGCATCTCACAAAACACAAGTTTGAGAAAGTAGCCTCACCCGCTGCTGATTTTTGTCTACCCCCGTGAGTAATCAAGGTCACCAAGACCTCCCCAAGTTTTCCCCGCTTTACTCTCGAGTTTCAAAGGAACTAAATTACTCATTACCCTCAATCTCCCATTATAACCATTGCATAACCACGGTAACTAATTAGTATTCGGAACATAATTTCATCTTACTCGTGTACTTATATATATATATATATATATATATATATATATATATATATATATATATATATATTTATTGTGTGCCTTTTATTTAAAGTGTATTAAAATCTATTTTTGTTGTTGTGTTTGGTATATTCCTAGGTCACCGAGCTGCAGCTATCTATTCAAATCGCACTCTTAGAACAATAACAGTTGTAGCCTTGCTTAGCTATGGTAGCTGTAGAAGAGTACTACATAATTTCAATTACAGAATCATGGATAAATTTTAACTCGAAAGATTTAAGGAGTGAATTTGAATTAGATGACTACAAGATGTTCAATAAAGATAGAAAAGCTAAAGTAGGATGGGAAGTGTTATTATATGTACGCGAATATCTTTTTCCAACAGAGATTATCTTGGATACGAACCTAGAAATAATAGGAGTGTAGCTAATTTAGATAAAATAAGTTCATGCATTTATTAAATATACATAAAAACACACCAGTCCCTGGATCTTTATGCAAAACTATGATTTATTGACAAAACAAATCGATAAGAAACTGGCTTTAGTCATGGGAGACTTCAATTGCAGAAAAATAAACTCGTTGACAAAACAAGTTGACAGGGCAGAGACTTCTGGAGTTTATTGATGATAATTTCTTAACACAGTGGTCAGTAAACCAACAAGAGATAACAACATATTCGACCTTATAATGTCTACTGAAAGTAAGTTACTCTCAAAGATTTGCGTTGGTAAAAAGTTTGAGGGTAGTGATCACAATTTAATAAGAGTTTGATATCCTTTTACCGACCTGGGAAAGAATAAACAATATTCACAGACTTGATTTTAACAAGGTAACTATGAAGCCATGAAAGTAAGCTTATTAGGATTGATACAAATGAGGAAGAAGTAAAAAATGCGTGAATATCTTTTAAGAATATTTTTATGGAAAAAACAATCAAAATATGTCCCCATTAAAAGTAAAATTTCTACTAGTCAAGATCCTACGAGGTTAACCAAAGAAATAAAAGTCATGATAAAGAATAGGAAAAAGACGTATAGAATGCTAAAAAGCAAGCCGACCCAACAGATGACAGAACAATATGATAACCTAACACGAGAAATAAAAGAACAATTAAAAAAGCCAAAAGAGAAGAAGAAATAAGATTGGCTCAAAATTCTAAACTAAATCCGAGGGAATTATATGCCTTAACAATAGAAAACCAATAAAGAACAATATTGGAACACTGAGGGAGAGTGATGGTACGAGTTGTTTAAAATTCTTGCTTATTGAACAATTATTTCATGACTGTTTTTACTAAAAGAGAAATCAATCTTAAACCGGAAATAAATATTAAATATAAAGGCAATGACTCATTAGAATATGCTAGCTGTACTGCCGAAGATTTTAGTAATTAGATTAATAAAATGCACGCGAACAAATCACCTGGATCTGACATGTTCTATCCCAGAGTCACAAATATTTTGAATAAATCATTAGAGGGTGGAATTGGCCCCAATGGCTGGAAATATGCAAATATAACAGCCATCTTTTAAAAAGGTTGCAGAGAACAAGTTAAAAATTACCGACCGATTAGTTTAACTTCAGTGGCTGGAAAACTTCTAGAATCATTCATATGCAAGAAAATTGTATTTCAGTTAGAATCAAAAGGTTGCTTAGAGATTCTCAACATGGATTCAGGGGTATAAATCTTGTATAACGAATTTTCTGAACTTCTTCCAATATGTATTTGAACAATACGAGTATGATGACGAAAAATCGACTGATATTATCTACCTAGTTTTTCAGAAAGCTTTCGATAAAGTCGCTCATAAATTACTGATGGAAAAACTTAGGGGACTGGGAATTAAGGGAAAAATAGGGGACTAGACTGAAGATTGGCTTACGAATAGATACTAGAGAGTAGTAATCTAAGAGTCTGCCTCTGATTGGACAAAGGTATCGAGTGGTGTTCCTCAGGGTTCTGACTTGGGCCTCTTGCTATTCATAATTTACATTAACGATCTGGACATAGGTCTCATGACAAAAATAGTAAAATTTGCAGATGACGCAAAACTTAGAAAAGGGATAGTTAGTAATTAGATGCAAATAATCTCCAGAAAGATATTAATCGTATAGAAAAATGGTCAAGAGAATGGAAACTGCCTATAAAGTTAGATAAGAGTAAGGTAATGCATTATAGATGCAGAAATCCACAGGCTATATCACATTATTTAGCTCGAAAATAGCATATTCAAAACTTTAAAAAGATTTAGGAGCATATATATATATATATATATATATATATATATATATATATATATATATATATCGAATGATCTTAAGTTTAGTCTTCAATGCATAGAAGCAGAAAAAAAAGCTTCCAAGATCCTCGGATACATAAAGCGACAATTTAAATGCAGAAACGAAATTATTGTGCTAAATTTATATAATGCATTAGTTCGCCCACATTTGGAATAATGTGCACAATTCTGGTCCCTACATTTAAAGAAGGATTTTGAAAGGCTTTAGAAATTACAAGCAAGAGCAACAAAATTAATACCATCGTTAAGAAAACATAACTATGAGACAAGATTGAAAAGACTAAATCTCTTCAGTCTGGAAACGCGGATCGCGAGGCCAATTAATAGAAACCTTTAAGATATTGAATAGAAATGAAAATGTAGAAGATGGAATATAGTTCAAATTAAATGAAAATGAGAAGAGGAACAACGGGATTAAGCTAGTACCGTTGCGTTTTAGGAAAAATCTAACTAGTAACTTCTCATATAAAATTGTTAACCTTTGGAATAAGCTGCCTGGAGATGTAATATCTAGCAAAACTATTAATAGTTTAAAAAAACTAGACACAATCATACATATATTCAGCTATTAAATCAAAATATAATGGGATTAGTTAATATGTATATAGATAGAAATAAGTATAATGACAAGATTCTCAGGATCTATAAAATCTAGAATCAATATAGATTAGGTGCATAAAAATTAAATGACGAGATTGCAAAGATCAGAACGCAAAATAAATATTCTGTAAAGAACTTGTATGATTATGATTTTTTTTATATCAATGTTGATGTGTTCAATGATAATTTTGATATCATTAATGTTAGGCCGGGTAGGTTTCAAAAAATTTAGTGTCAAAATTCCTGGTTGAGCTTTATATTTCAACTCAACCAGGTGTCGTTTTCCTCTTCCGTACCCACGTGGAGGGTGAGAGAGGGGGGGTCGGAGAGCCTTCAACTTTACTGTCCATTTGTCTCCAGCTCATAGTTATTTTTGTGCTTAAATAATAGGAAAGGAAGTTCACAATTACCTTCACGGCATGGACCGAAAGGTCTTTTAAGGTACTTGCTTTCCTTGTAACTCTCTCTCTCTCCCTGTAGCACTAGAAAGATATGATATAATAGGCATTACATAGAACTAGATTCATTGTCACTGAAGAGATTTCAATGGTGAATTTCAATTAGAAGGTTATCAAATGCTCCATCAAAACAGAGTAGGAACGGAGGGTGGAGGCGTGATTTTGTATGTAAAAAATATTCTCTATCCAACAGACTGTAATATATGCTCTGACTTCGAACTTAGAGGAGTCAAGCTAAATCTTGAAAGAAGTCTGTATGTATATTTAGCATACAGAAGCTCCCATCAAACAGTGGATTTAGATCAAAGATTCTACGACTGTTTAACAAATGAGATAAACAACAAATTATCTTTAATTATTGGTGATTTCAACGTCGGACGAGTAGACTGGTCTACGAAAACCTCTGACGCGGAAGAGTACAGATTACTTAATTTTATTGACAATAACTTACTAACCAATTGGGTGAACGAAGCCACAAGAGGTCCTAATATCTTAGATATAGTTTTAACTAGCGACGATGACTTGATTCCAAATCTGAGAGTAGGAGATAAGTTTGGTAATAATGACCACAATGTAATCTATTTTAATATTAACGTACCATGCATCAAAAGAAAATTATGCATTACTAAGCTAGAATTCAAAAGAGCTAATCTGGAAGGGTTAAAAAAGAGCTTGTGTCATTACATCCTAAGTTTTGGCCATATAAATGAAATCGGGATAAATTTGAAAGAAAATCTGATGAACAAACAGTCGCATTTCATTCCAGTAAAATCATAGGAAGTTGGTAGTGTCAAACAACCAAAATGGTTAACAAAAGAAGTTAAGAAAAGTATTAGAGCCAAAGACAGAGCTTATAAGCTACTCAAAAATAAAAACTCGGGCAGCATCAAAGAAAAATATATCCAACTGAAAAGAAAAGTTAAAATGGAAATTAAAAGGGCCAAGCGAAATAAAGAGATTAGAGTGACCTTAAACTGTAAGACAAACTCAAAGAATTCTTCGTACTAGTAAACAATAGGAAACCAATCCAAAATAGTATAGGACCCATCAAAGACAGGAATGGTGTTTTGCAATACAACGATGTAAAAATAGCAAATGTTATAAACGAATACTTTGCAGCGGTATTCACCAAAGATGAATTCGATGTTAATCTAACACATAACAGCAGATATTCTGGCAATAATCTTCTAAAATCAATAGAGTGTTCAGTTAACGATGTTAAGAGACTCATCGACAAAATGAATAAATTTAAATCGCCTGGCCCGGACATGATCTTCCCAAGGGTCATAAAAGAAGTTAAAGATTCCATAGCCGAACATATAACACAAATTTTTAATCTTTCTCTTGAAAGAGGATGTGTCCCCAAAAATTGGAAATTGGCGATTATAGCTCCAATATTTAACAAAGGATGCAAATAGTTAGCCAGCAATTACCACTCTATAAGTTTAACATCGGTGGTAGGAAAAATGCCTGAACACCTTATCGCAGAAAAATTAGTTAAACATATTGAAGTGAATGTATTATTACGTGACTCTCAACATGGTTTCAGAAAACAAAGATCGTGTCTGACTAATCTCTTGGAATTCTTTCACCACATAAATTCAATTTATGACACAGAAAGGTCAGTTGACATTTGTATTTAGATTTTCAGAAGGCTTTTGATAAAGTTCCACACGGAAAGTTAATGATAAAAATTAGAACATTAGGAATAATCGGAGAAGTTGCAAATTGGATCGAGAACTGGCTCACAAATCATAGCCAGAGAGTTGTAATTTATAGTCAAGCATCCGATTGGAGATCTGTTAGTGGTGGAGTTCCACAGGGCTCAGTGTTGGGACCATTACTCTTCATTATATATGTAAACGATATTGATATCAGATTGGTATCAAAGATTTCAAAATTTGTTGATGACTGTATTTTGAATAAAGGTATAATTAGTGAAGATGATATAAAAAAACTTTCAGGAAGATATTGATCAAATTGCGCGCTGGTCTGTAAAGTGAGATTTTCCTTTTCCTTTGAACCTCATAAATGCAATATAATGCAGATAGGCAATAAAAATTCCAAAGTTGAATACAAGATATTTTATAGAACAATGACATGCACAGAAAAAGAAAAAAAATCTAGGCATTTACATAAACAGTGATCTCAAATTTTCTCAGCAATGTGTAGAGGTGGAGAAGAAAGACTTAAAGGTACTTGGTTATATTAAAAGACAATTTAGCTACAAAAATGAAACAATAATCTGGAATACGTATAATGCCTTAGTAATACACCAACTGGACTAATGTGCGCAGGTTTGGTCGCCATATTTGAAAAAAGACATTGAGAGATTGGAGAGGGTCCAAGCCAGAGCGACAAAATTAATTCCAAATTTAAAAAATTACAATTACAAAAAGCGACTGGAAACGTTAAACCTATTCAGCTTAGAAACAAGACGCATTAGAGATCAATTAATCGAGGTATACAAAAGTTTGAGAGGAATAGAAAATGTCGACTTCTCTATCTGGTTTGAACTAAATAGAAATTATACTCGCAACAATGGCATGAAGCTTGTTCCCAAACAATTTAGAACAACCTTTTGCTGAAACTTGTTTTCATATAAAATAGTTCAAGTGTGGAATCAGCTGACGGAATAAATAGTGTCGAGTAAAACTGTAGAAACGTCTAAAAAAATATTAGACAAAGTTATTAGAAACTTAAAGTATTAAAACGCAATATCACAAGTGTTAACCTTTTGTCTGCTGCCATGATAATTCCAATTGGCGTGCTGTTTGCGGCAGATATTTATTTTATTAAATATAACTATTTTCTTTAGCCGACTAGTTATTTTTCTATATAAATATGTTTATCATTTTGAAAATGCGCTTGTTTCGTATCCAATGGCACTTTGACAGTTCGCTGATTTATTCCTTCACATCCGTGACAAATACGAAATATTCCGTCATAATAATATTATTATAAAATTTAACCGGCTCTTTCTACTTCTCAAAATAAAATTCAATCGTTTTTAAAAATATCAAAATATCAAGGCACACATTCGAACGCGTGGACATCTCGCAAAAATTAACAGCTGAGAAAGGAATATCGTGGTATTTACTGATTTCACTCCCATTTTCTTTCTTTCTTTATTTAATGAGTTACTTACATAATTTTATTTTCATTTCTAAATAGACATAATTTGTATGTTTACCTTCACTTATCTTAGATCTAAAAGGCTTTCTATAACGTGGATAAAAGAAATATTTGTAAGCAACCTTACATTTAGTTTATCTCACATCATTTTACGCATAATATATTGTCGCATTGCATCGATTCCCCTTACTCCTTCTTCATTTTTTTAAAATTTAGGCATGTTCTTTTTATTAGAACGAAATGTTTCACTCTTACAATTAATTACACAACACAAACGTTTTTACTCCAATTGAGTACTCAAAAGCAACTCAATTTTGTACGCATCCGGTTTTTTTTGAGGTGGAAGGGTGTCATGCATGCTCTTTGTATGAATTTCTTTGCTTCAAAAGATTATAATAGGCATTTATTTTGTGACAATAATATTTATCAAGTCTTCGTCGATTAACTGTTCAAAAGTAATCTATTTCTTTTGAATTTTACGTAAAAAATGAAGTGGAAGTCAAACCTGATAGTAAAGATTCAAACGTAGGCACTGAAGGCATAGACCGCAGGCCCAAGACTGGCCGCCTCGTCCGTTTGCGTGGTAATCAGCATGCTGAGTATAAGACTATTCCGTCATGTTGATAATATTGTGTAATTTTAATAGCACTTTGCATTCTTTCAAATATATTTTGTAATAAAATTTATCAAGCATTTTATCTTAAAGTAAAATGTAATGTTTTAAAAATATTAAAAATAAAGGCACACTTTCGAACGCGTGGAAGCACGCCAAAATATTACGTATCAACTGAGAGACGAATATGAAATTTACTGGCTTCCTTCACATTTACTTCCTTTCTCTATTCTATCAGTAACTTACATAATTTTAGTTTTAAGTGCATATTTTTTTTTATATTTCCATTAGCTAATAGTAGATTTAAAATGTTTTCTATAGCGAGGATAAAAAATATATATTAAAACTGTATTTATTTACAATTTGAAAAATTATGTACATTGAACTAGAAATCTTTTCTGTATGGTACTTTTTAAAACAAGGGTGAACATAGAATGGTACTTCACATTCACCACAGATATAATTTGTTCTTTGATATTTTTTCTCAGTTTTTGTTGTTTTGGCGAATACATGACAAGTTCTTCTTGAAGAAAGAGGCTTCATATAATGAATACAAACATCAATAAGGCGCGATGGTCGATTAGCAATATGTCTAATATAAGAAATTCGATCTTCTTATATTTATCAACAATTTGTGCAATCACACTGTTTGAAAAATCCCAAATCGTCTTTTTCTCTCGTCTTTTTTCTCCTTGTATATATAATAAACGTTTACAATAGATAAGTCAATAGGATGGAAGAAAAACTTCATATACCATCCAATAGTTTTACGCACACACTCTATAAATTTATTTTTTTTGTACTCAATCACACATTTAGGTTTCAAAATAATGTTATCATCTCTATCCCTTTTCCCGCTGTCACACATTTGATCATCATGCATTGCATTGCATCGATTCGACCTCTCCCTTTTTCAAACTTTTAAATTTAGGCATGTTCTTTCTATTGAAATGAACTGTCCCACAAGCCGAAGTTTTATTTTCCAGTAATTTTGCAAAGGGATCAGGGCTTGTGTACAAATTGTCAACAAAAACAACACGGCCTTTATTCAAATAGGATTTAGCAGTGTCTTCAAAACTGAGCCCATCACACCTACTTCATTGTCAATAGTAATTTATGTACTGGTCCCAGTATAAATGATAAAATCTATTACGTAACCATTCTTACAATCGCACAATACAAACATTTTTACGCCGGATTTATGCCTTTTATTTGGATTGTATTGTCTGTAATGGAGTCTTTCTTTCCAAAGGATTAAACTTTCATGTATGCACAGGTTTTTGAAAGGAATCAGCTTTGATTTAAATTTCTGTCTAATGAGATCCAACATAGGTTTGATTTTTTCTATCTTGTTAGTTCTTTCAATTGTATTATCGCTAAAATGTAAAAGCCTCACTATTTGCAGAAAGCGATCACTTGACATGAGTTTTCTAAATATCTTCTATTCGGGAAGTTCATTAGTTGACCAGTAATCATTTAGCTGTTTTTCTACTGTGACTCATGACAAGCCAAATACTTAAAATAGGCTAATATCGTCGGCGTCCGTTTCTTTGAAGGTGGAAAGGCGGCAATTCGGTTTGCATGAATTCGTTGCTTAAAAAATTTATAATATGCATTTGATTGTGTGACAATTATATTGATCACATCATTGCATATGAACTGTTCAAAATAATTTCTTTCTTTTGAATTTTGTGTAATGAAGCATGAATAAGTCAAACCTGAGTGTGAAGATTCAAATGCCGGCAGGAAATTCGAGCCAGATGCCCAAGGCAAGCTGTGGCACGCCGCGTTCGTTTGCGTGGCCGAGGGTCGGACACTTCATTTTGATCTGTTGTGTCATTATTTTCCTTGCCTAAACTTCTATATTATCACTGTCAAATTCTGATAATGATTCATTGGGCCAACCATCATCACTAGATATACTGCTCAGGTTATCTGAGTCTACATTTTCGAGCAAGTCACTCGACTCATCGCCTATTTGGCCCTTTAAATTTGGTGTGCAAAATTGCTGAACTTTTCTACTCGACATTCTGAGAGGTACTGATTTGCAATGGAATATTTCAAACATGGCAACTGGTAGAAGAGTGCCCAAGAAATACTAAATCAAATCCATATATGGCCGATTAGCAGCCAAAGGGTAATTAATCTTACCATCGACAAGTTAGCGTAGACAAGAAGCAGCTGAAAAAGAGTACAGCTAAGTGCAAATAAAACAACTAAATAGATATGTTTCAGCTTTACTATAAAAAATTTCCCCCCCACTAGTATAATCAGCTATCTTTTAAATTTTTTCTTGCCCGAAGTTTCTGGTGGGAGAGGTGGGTGGGGAAAGCCTTTATCTGTTTTATACTTTCCTCAAAGTTGTAGATAGGGCTTCCCTAAAGTAAGTACCTCCTCGGTATGGGCAAAAATTTTCTTTTGAGTTACCCTAACTCCTTGTAACTCTTTCTCTCTCTCTCTCTCTCTCTCTCTCTCTCTCTCTCTCTCTCTCTCTCTCTCTCTCTCTCATTCTCTATACATATATATATATATATATATATATATATATATATATATATATATATATATATATATATATATATATATACAAGGGGTGGTCAATAGGTTTTGTGAATCGGTAGGGCAAAACAGAGTAATGGGAATGGCTGTTTGTGGGGGTGTTAGGACAAGATATTACAAGTCAGGACCTGCAGCCGCACGCTCCTGCCTCGTCTATTTAAGAAGCAGTAGCTGATCGCAGATATCAGTCACAAATTTATCAACAATGGAGAAGGTTGAGCACCGCGCACTGATCAAACTTTTGACCAAGGAAGGCAAGAATGCGAACAAGATCCATGAACGCATGGTTGCAGTGTACACCGACACCACCCCTTCCTATGCAACCATTGCTCGCTGTAATAGGGAGTTCGGCCATGGTTGTGAGTCCCTTGAAGATGACCGCTGTCCAGGACGCCCGTCAGACGTGACCAACAAGGACAATGTGGCCCGTGTGGAGAGGATGATCCTCGAAAATCGACGAATGAAGGTCGAAGAAATCGAGCAAGAACTTGGAATATCAAATGGAAATGTTATCAACATCATCCACGACAATTTGGCCATGACCAAGGTCTCTGCATGTTGGGTCTCTAGAAACCTCACAGCCCATGATCGACTTCAAGGTCGTCAAAGTCCACAAGGCCAGGGTGGCACAAGCTGCTCTGCGCGAGTGCGGATTCGAGGAGCTCAACCATTTCCCCTACAGTACAGATCTGGCCCCTAGCGACTACTTTTTATTCCGCCAGCTCAAGGCTACACTGCGTAGACGCCGGCTTGGGGACAATGAAGATGCCCAGTTCGCCGTCCAGGAGTGTATTGAACAGCAGTCGGAAGATTTCTGGTTTTCTGGAATTCGAAGCCTCAGGGACAAATGGCGCAAGTGCATTGAAGTCGAAGTTAGTTATATTGAAAAATAATAAAACACTTTTCCTCATATCTCGTTTCCTTATATCCGAATTGCAAAACTTATTGACCGCCCCTCGTATATATATCACTAACTTTATATTTTAAGAAGAGGATTTTTTGAGAGAGGTAAAAAAATAGTAAATATTATTTTGGCTTAGTTAATGAATGACTTCCTATTAAAATTAAAAATCTATTTTAAATGCAACCTCAATAAAACTTTCGGCTATGCGATAAAATAAAAAAAAAGCAGCCATGAAAATATTTTAATCAATTTCATGACGTCACGATTTGTAATTTTTTTTTTTTTTTAAATTCCCAAACATTTGATAATATATTTATTTTTTTATGAAATTCGCCATTTTTTTTTTAACACCAAATTAATTCCAAAAATACTTTGGAACAAAAGGGAGAGAACTTTGCTTGTTTACAAAAATATTATTAGATAAGTTTGGATCAATATTTAGAGAAAAGAAAAACTATCCTTCTAAAGAAAAGATTTCAAATGAACAACGATACAAAATATAGAGTTCAAGATGAAACCTTTTGAAAATAAAGGTTATTATTTAATGGTTCGGATATATTTTTAGAACGGGATTTTTTGGAAAGAAGTGCAAAAATGTAATTTTTTGGCTTAGTTAATGAGTAACCTGGTGTATTTTTGCCCTTTTCTAAAGTCAAGATATTATTATTATTGGTGAAGTTCAGAAAATTTAGGAAAAAAATAACCATGTTTACTTTTCATCACTAATTCTATAATTTAAAAAGGGCATTTTTTTTAGTATTTGAATAATAATTTTATCTTAGTTTGGTCATGACTTATGTTTTTTATGAAAGTTATTTCTAATAATTCTTTTATAATATCAAAAAAGAAAATGGTGAAGTTCTGAAAATTTATTTTAATATAACTTCTTCTATAACTATATTTTAGCATGGTGATATTTCTAAAGGGGAAAAATTTAGTTCCTTTTTAAGATTATTATAATTAGCGAAGTTCAGAAAATTTATAAAAATTTAACCATGGCTGCTTTTTTTAGATTTTAAATTTTAATCTTAGTAGCGAAGCGCAAGCCCTCCCCCGTAGGGGGGAGTGGCGAAGCCATTTCCTGGTATATATATATATATATATATATATATATATATATATATATATATATATATATATATATATATATATATATATATATATATATATATATATATATATTTAACAGTCTAGAACATCATTATTTTCTTTAAATTTGGTTTATAATAATTTTTTGTGGGTTGGAATTATTTGGCCCCACCAAGTATTGCGTTGTCTTCACTGCCAGGACAGAACTGAACACAGCTAAGTTTATCTCTTTCTCTTTCTTTTTTGTTTTTGTTTTTGTTCTTGTTTTTTTTTGCTTTTTACACTGTTCTAGTTTCATTTCTATTATTTACCCCATACTTTATTCAATTTAAATTCAATTTAATCAAAACACTTTAGACTGTGGTAGTTTTCACTGAGTCAGCTCTCTGAGCTTGACAGCTTTATGATCTTCATCCTGTTTACGTGACATTCCAGCTCAAAAATTTAGCTCACTTCCTCCCTCGATTCTTATTGTAATAACACATCACAAAATACACATATCTCAAACACTCCTACATAGAAATAAGAGAAATAAAAACAAAATACATACGCACACAAATATACATTCATTTTAGCTCTTCTTTTTTAACCTTAAACACACTTTAATACACGCCCTAATGCAAATCCCTCAAACACACATACATACACTTTCGTTCACCACATACTCACACATCACTCAAAAACACAACCAAATAAGTAAGGAAAATTCAAATCGCACACATACAAGTAAGATATATACATACAAATTACATACGCACACGCATATACACTCCCCTGAGCTCTCCTCCCTTACCTTTTATTTCAACCTTAAACACACACATACAACACTCTAATACATCTATCCCCATAAATCAAGCACACACATATACAAATCGCACTATTCCACATACACTCAAACGAAGATTTCTGCTCAACCATTATCGCATATCACACAGACAGGCTCAGATTTGAGAGGTTTCACACACACACTTGCTTACTTGCTTGCTTGAGGGAGTCTATCATAATCCGATGTTGACCTTGTGTCTCATCTTCTTTGATGGGAGCGACGATGACTGAGAAGACCGATGTGAGATCTGCACTGCCGTCCACTGATGTTGTACTGGATATCAGAGTCGCACGATCGAGGCCGTGCAGCCCTCTCATGTCTCTCCTCTCGACGTCCAATAAGTACATTCTTCTGTTGCTGTTCAAAGTTGTCTATTCCTTCACGGCATCTTTTCCTTCATAGTGTCCTATCCCAGGCTATTGTTTCCAATTCACTGGGGTTGATGTTTATGCTGCTCAAGGCCTGTTTTCAATTATCTTTATATCTCTTTTTCTGACCACCAGCACTTCTAACACCCTGTTCTAGCTATTGGTACATTATTTTTGGCATTCTTTCATCTGGCATTCGAATTACATGCCCAACCCATCTTATCTGCTTTTCCAACATTATGCACTACTGGTGATTCCAGCACGTTTTTGGTATTCTATCTTGCAACGTTATCCCAATAATTCTTCCTAAACATCTCATATGGAATTTTTCGAGCATCCTCATATGTTCTCTGTACAATGTCTATGCCTCACAACTATATAATAGTATGGACAAGAATACAGGTCTATAGACTGAGACTTTTGTTTCCAATTTTAAATTATGATTTGTTAGTGCGCGCACTCTCAGTCTTCCAAAAGCAGATGATGCCTGGTTTATTTTACTTTGTATTTCTTCGTCTATGGTGCATTTTGCAGACGGAATACTGCCCAGGTACTTAAAATTGGGGAAAACTTTTATAGAGTATTTATTTAATGCAGTGACGGGCACATTGTCAGGTAATTCATCCCATTGTACATGATTTCTGTCTTGTTGCAGTTTATTTCTAAACCTAGCTGCTGGTAAACTTTATGTATTAGTCCAAGCATTAGTTGTAGTGACTGTTGGTCGTGGGCAACAAGAGCGCAATCATCTGCATATTGGATTTCCAGCACACATTCTTGTTGTGTTCTTGTATGGGTCTGTAAGCATCGCAGGTTGAGCAGATTGTGATATAGTTGGGTGGCTGCTGCCATGTAAATGTTAAATACTACCGAAGCTAGAACACAGCCTTGTCAGACCCCAAATTTTACCTGAAATGGTTCTGATTCTGCACCAGTCATCACAACATGGCTCATCATTCCATCATGGGATGCTTTGATGATGTTCAAGAATTTCTGAGGACATCCATTTTTCCTTAATATTCTCCAACGCAATTCCCTATTCACTGTATCGAATACCTTGGAGAGGTCGATAAATACAAAACAGAGATTTTGTTGTTGCTCTCGGCTTTTCTCTTGAAGTTGCCTCGCAGCAAAATCATTTCAACTGTGCTCCTCTCCTTGCGGAAACCACATTGAGACTCAGGATCAACTCTGTCAACCAGATGCCGATTAATTCTGAATAATATGATTCTTGCCAGAACCTTCTCTGCCACGACTAGAAAGTTATTCCTCGGCTGTTCCCACAGTTTGCACAGTCGACCTTTGTTCTTATATATAGATATGATATTAACATCTCTCCAATCCTGTGGTATGTCTTCTTTTGCCATATGAGGGCTATTAGATCGTGTAGCCTATGTATCAATGTTCCTCCACCATTTTTATATATTTCTGAAGGGACTCCATCCAGGCCTGGTGATTTGTGGTTATTTAAACTCCTCATTGCTCTGTTAACTTCTTTTATTGTAGGCACAGCATACAGTTCATTTATTGTTGGTAATCTTGTAGTAAGTTTAGCGCTGTGAGGTCAGTATGATGGCATGTATTTAGGATTTGATTATAGTGTTTTTTCCATCTTGCAACAATTTTATCTCTTACATTGTATAGTGTTCTTCCATCAGCTTATCTAACAGGTGCTATTTTGTGTCCGAATGGGCCTTATACTTGCTTTAACGCATCATTGATGTTGTGGCTGTCTCCCACGTTGGCAAATCCTTGTATTTCCATGGCTTTTTCAATCCACCACTTGTTTTGCATTTCTCTTAAGGCTCCCTGTGTCTCACCTCGAATTAGTCTCTATTTTTGTAATAAAAACTGAGATCTCCTGTTATTCAAGTATGCCGAGTGGGCGTCATTTCTCCTTTTCAGTAGTGTTTTAATATCTTCAGAGCTCTCGTCAAACCAGTCTTGATTTTTTCGCGTGGCGAAACCAAGATTATCTTTTGAAACACTTGATATGGCATTTCTGAAATGTTTTCTAGGCATCATTAACGGTACCCATTTCATTTAACGGTGGGAGCTCATTCAGCCTGCCCCTTATTTTTGTAGCTAGTGCAGTTTTTCTTTGTGGATCTGTTATTGCTTTTCATTTCAATTTCTTCTGAGGGGCTCTGCGTCGGTAGGGAGGTCGAATTAGTAGCTGAAGGACAGATCTGACCAGCCTGGGTCGGTCCAACATTCGGCTCTATGCATCGCTCGTGTGATTAATAAGTCTCTTTGCCCTGTTGTTTAACAATCACATAATCCATCATGTGCCAATGCCTAGATCTCGGATGCATCCATGTGCCCTTGTATATATTTTTCATCTGGAAGATGGTGTTGGTAATCTCGAGGGAGTGTTCTGAGCATAGCACAAGAAGGCAATGTCCATTTTAATTCATTTTCCAAATGCCATGATGCTCAAGTACTCTTTCCCACACAAGATGTTCCACACCGACATGGGCATTAAAATCTGCGAGAAGGATAATCTCGTCATTTTTGTCTACCAGCTGAAAATGTGCATCAAGCAAGTCATAAAAGGAGTCCTTATCCTCTTTGGTACTATTTAGAGTAGGTTCGTAGCAGCTAAAAGTTGTGGTATATCGTCCGTCAGTTAGAGGAATTCTCCATTTCATCATACGTGCATTTATTGCTATAGGTGTATTAGTGATTGATTGCAATGTACGGGTTTTGATAGCGAAGCCAACAACATGATTGCGTCGCTCCTGAGTTGAGTATCCTATCCAGTAGAATGTGTATCCGCCACCCTCCTCTAACAAGGAACCTTCGTTGGGCAGCCTTGTTTCACTAAATGCTGCAATATTAATGTTATATCTCTGAAGTTCAAGGGCTACCAGAGCTGTCCGCCATGGGGTTCGATTGTCATTCCCATCATCTGCTGGTCCGTCCATCAAAGTGCGAACGTTCCAACTTCCAATATTGAGTATTACACTTTTGTTTCTTATTCTTGGGCCCATTTATGAGGTGATCTGACGAGCTTGGCCACGTGGCGGAGACGGCCACTTCCAGGAGTGGAAATGCGAGAGACTGTATGAAAGATAGAGTGATAGATAGTGTGGAAGGAAGTAACCATCGGAAATCTGGACGGGAAAAGGTTCGTACAGCCTGTTCTGGAGAGGAAGAGAGGAACAAAGTAGAAGCGGAAAATGGTCAAAATGCTAGGGGGGACGAGAGGAACGGAGTAGAAGCGGAAATGGGTCAAAGCACGGGGAAGGACCCCAACCAATTTGGTACTCGCCCTAAAGATTACCGAAAACTTCGATGCCAGCCGCAGTTATGCTGAAGTTGTGGCTTGGTCGGCTTCTCCCGTCAAGAACCCAGCGAAATTTGATAGGTTAGATGTTGGGAACTAGGTTGCAGCCTCTGGTGGGGGCTCTTGTCAGCGAGAAGAAGAAACAGGGAAAAATAGGAAGGGAAGAGGATTTACTGAACCAGCCACGGATGAATCGGTGATACCTATGGTGGGCACAGAGGCGGAAACGACAACTTTGGCCAGGGATATAGGTAGTGGGAACCTGGTCGCAACCTCTAGTGGGCCTGACTTAAGAAAGAAGAAAAGGGTGAGGAAAAAGAAAAAGAAAGGTCAGTAAAAGGGAGTTGCTGCAGTATCCACGAGCGAATCGGCGACACCATTGGGGGAAACAGAGATGAATAGTAAGTCAGGCTCCGAAACCACGAAGGAGCAAGCAACGCATCTGAACCGATTTGGGCTGAGGTCAAATGGGGAAGTGCAAGGCGTTGTAGTGGGAGCTCTCTCTCTCTCTTTTCTTTTTTTTGATAACGAAAATAGAGGGAGAGGTGACGCCCCCTTGTCGCGGGAAGAGAGCTTGTGTGGACCTTGGACTTTTCGAGCTATGTCGGCGGGGGTACCTCTTCTGGGTACCCCTGGTAGGGCTTCCCTTGTCGATTTGGTCGGAAACGAGGTTCCAGACTAAGTGCGTCATTCCTTCCTTTTTCTACTCTATCCCTCTCCTTTTTTTTACTTTTATGCTATCTCCCACTCATACAAAAAGAAAAAAAACAAAAAAAAGCCTACTCCTATCGTGTCACTCTTTCCCTTTTTTCATCTATCTACCTATAAGGACCTGGCAGCTACCTCATGCGTCAGAAGAGAGGCTTTGGAACCTCTATAAACAACGCCAATCGACGCTCACTGGTTGCGAGAGACTAGGACTAGAGGTGTCCTAGGCGTTGGGGCACGATTAATGGGATGAGGGTAGTGCCTCGTTAACCCCTTCCCTGGCGCGTAATTATTGACCGTTCCCAGTGACCGTTGACGGGTGCTTATGGTAGCATTGGTCCGAGGTGACGGCCCTTTGTTCCCATGTTGGTTGCCAGGCCAATAAAAAGCCTTGGGTCGAGTTCCTTGGTGTGGCGGGATATCCATTGAACGCTACTCCGAGATCCTGGCCGTTGTGAAGGGAACTAGTAGGAGTTTAGTACGGGGCGTGCTTCGTTGTTGTTCACCTGGTGAGAAATCGATGGCCCCTTCGGGGACCGTCAGTGCTGCTTGGTTGGGAGCCACGGCACGCCGAGGTTTGACGACTCGGTCGGACGAACAGCAGCACATGGAGCGTGCCTTCTGAAAGATCCGAAACCTCTCCGATCGATAGGCGGGAGCGACTCACGCTGGGAGAACTCACCAACCCCCCTTTCTTATCATTGATTGGTCACGAGTTTTCAGAGAGAGAGAAAGCGCTCAAAATGACAGGCAAAAAAGGACCCGTTCGTCTCAAACACAACTGTGCAATATGCCAGTTAGAAAAGTGGTGCGTTGACTTTCCGGAGGGCTGCTACTCAAAATGCAGCCCTGAAAGTATCTGCACTACTTGCATATTGACGCGAGAGTTGGAAAAATTAAAAGACCTCTATAGAGCCTCAGAGGAGAGAGCTAAGGTCCTTGAGGGAAAGTTGGAGAAGCTCGAAGCCCTTAACGTAGCTCAGATTCGATGCCTAGAAGAGGCGCCGCCCACTGACGTTTCGGAATCCCCTGGTAATGAAGCGGACATTCCGGCATCATCTGAGGCTAAGCCAGCTGAGGCGAGAGAGAAGGAGAAAAAGAAGAAAGGAGAAACGAAGAAAAAAAAGAAAAAGGTGATAGTTGAAACAAGAGTAGAACCCAAAATAGAAGAAAAACAGATAAAGAAGAAGAAAAAGAAAGATAAGAATGTGGAGAGTAAAGAGGAAAAGGGGAGGCTTCTTCCACAAGGGAAGACCCCGTCTTCAGAGACCAAGTGTCCGAAGGTCACCCTCATTGGTGACTCGAAAACACGGGATCTGCAGCCGCTGCTAGCGGCCCGCCTTCGCACTAGCGTGAAGGTAAGCTGCCTGTCAGGACGGGGTAACCACACCATCAGAGTAGAGGCAGAGAAAGCTCAGATTTCTGAGAATTCTGTTGTTGCTCTGATGGTGAGCGGCAACGACATCTACCTCAGAGGGGGTAAAGTGGGCCTCAGTGGTAAGACCATCCAAACAGTGATGGGAGCCGTGGACGACATAGGGCTTAAAACCCGCAAACGTGTGGTGGTTGGGATGCTTCCGAGAAGAGGTCCATCCCGAACCGCTCACGAAAGAAACGTCGCAGTGAACAAAAGGTTGGCGGATCTCTGCACGGCAGAAGGAGTCTTCTTCGTGGACCCCTATCGTACCTTTATCGGTAGAGACGACCTCTACCAAAGGGACGGGGTACATCTCTCCTTTAAAGGGAAGGCTTTTCTCGCCAATCTAATTCAAGATGTCGTGGAACGCACCCAAAGGAGCGTTCGAAACAGAGCGAAAGCGGACGTGCGCCAGCATGCCCGTGTCACTCCTGGAACGACCTTCTCGGAGGTGGTCAAAAAGGGTGTGACCACGAAAACAGAGAAGCCGGGAAACGAAAGAGCGTAGGGAGTCCTACACTAGGGGACTCCCTCAAAGTTCTTCTGTTCAATGCGAGGTCAATCAGGAATAAGTTTCTTGAGCTCCGTGGCCTCGTAGTAACAGAGGAACCTGAGATGGTGGCCATAACGGAGTCGTAGATAAAAACCTCAAACCGAGATTTTGAAGGTGAATTCACGATTCCCGGTTACCAGCTCTTCCTGAAAGATAGGCCAGACAGAGAGGGTGGCGGTGTGATGTTGTATGTCAAGGATACTCTCAACTCGACGGATTGCAACATCATATCCGACCATGAACTACTAGGTGTTGACCTAGAGATAGGTCCTGCCAAATACAGGACCCTGGTGCTTTATAGATCTCCTGCCCAACTTGTTGAAAAGGACAGAGGTCTGTACCAGCTACTAGGAGAACTTGTCGAAGACAGAGTGTGTATCGTCATGGGTGATTTCAACACACAAGTTGACTGGGAAACCAGAGAACCCTGTGGCGAGAACGCACTACTCCTGGAGTTCACGAACAACGAGTTCCTCACTCAATGGGTGAGAGAGCCAACGAGAGGAGACAATATCCTCGACTTGGTTTTCACCTCTGAAGATGCTGTTGAAGACTCTTGGAACAGTTTCAAAACCACATTCATGAGTCTTCAATCGCGTTTTATTCCTCTGAAATGCCCCCGTCGGTCTTCTGTTCAACCAAAGTGGTTTAATCGAGAAATCGGCCAACTGCTTAGGGAGAAGAGAAATGTCTACCGGCAATCGAAGATCTCAAGTGACTTTGACGAATACCGGAGGCTAGCCAGGAGAGTGAAGTCCAGTATAAGGGCGGCTAAGCGGTCTGAGGAACTCCGAGTGGCGAGACTCTGTAAAGAGAATCCCAAGGAGTTTTTTGGATATGTGAACAGCCGTAAACCAATCCGTCGAACGATTGGCCCTTTGAGGAATGAGGAGGGGACATTAAAGCATTCAGATGCAGAAAATGCCAACCTCCTCAACGACTACTTCTCTTCAGTGTTTAATGAAGAGTGTGGTCCCATTCTCCAGCCGACGGATTCCTACTCGGGGGAAAAGCTGGAGGCAATGGACTTCACCGAAGGAGAAATAAAGAAAAAGATCGCTGACCTAAAGACGAATAAGTCCCCTGGACCGGACGGGTTTCTACCTAAAGTGTTGAAGGAAGTGTGCGATGAAGTATCATGACATCTGTGCGCTATCTTTAACATGTCAATCCGGACAAAATGCGTTCCTAGAGACTGGCGTGAGGCGGAGGTGACTCCGATCTTCAAGAAAGGAGACCGTAGCCAACCGTCGAACTACCGACCTATCAGTCTGACTTCGATAGTCGGTAAACTCATGGAAAGCATCATGGTGGACAAAGTGACGTCGTATTTAGACTCAAACCTGCTTCTGAGGAGTTCCCAGCACGGCTTCCGAAGGCAACGGTCATGCCTGACGAACCTTGTAGAATTCTTCCACTTCGTTTTCAGTGAGCACGATCGGGACAAGGCGGTGGATGTGGTCTACCTAGACTTTCAGAAAGCCTTTGATAAGGTACCACACCGCCGCCTTCTCCGGAAAGTGCGAGCGCTTGGCATAGACGGAAAGGTAGCCGGCTGGATCGATAACTGGCTAAGTGGCAGACGGCAACGGGTGGTGGTAAATGGACAGTCTTCTGAGTGGGTGCCCGTTACTAGCGGGGTGCCTCAAGGTTCTGTCCTGGGACCACTACTATTCATCATCTACGTCAATGACATGGACGGTGACATGGTTGCCAAGATTTCCAAATTTGCCGACGATACCAAGCTTGGTATGAACGTTGCAAAGGATGGAAATACTGTCCGCCTGCAGGAAGATCTTGGGAAGATTGGGGAGTGGTCGGACACGTGGCAAATGCCTTTTAACGTGGGCAAATGCAAAGTGATGCATATCGGCCACAGAAACCCCCAATCTCAGTATATCCTTAAGGGCACTGCTCTTGAATCGAGTGACACTGAGAAGGACTTGGGTGTTACTATTACTAGTGACCTCAAGTTCTCGAAATAGTGCATTGAGGCGGAGAAAAAGGCCCAAAGGTTCCGATAACCAGTTTGGTTATCGGAACCAGGAGATTGTACTGTGCCTGTACAACTCACTTGTCCGACCGCACCTGGAGTATGCCGTACAATTTTGGAGTTCTTCATTGCGAAAGGACATCGCGAGATTGGAACGCGTACAAGCCAGGGCAACCAAGCTGATTCCCTCTATCCGACATAAAAGTTATGAGGATAGACTAAGGGAATTAGATCTGTTCTCGCTGGAAACCCGTAGACTGCGGGGTCAGCTCATCGAAGTTTTCAAAATACTTCGAGGGTTCGACAATGTTGACTATCGGGATATTTTCACACTGAGTGAGAACAGAACGCGCAATCACGGCTTCAAACTTGAACTGAAGCGTTACAACCGCAATCTGTGTGGAAATTTTTTCACTTACAGTATCTGCGGTATGTGGAACGCACTTCCAGTGGAAGTTGTCAACAGTGAATCTGTTGACCAGTTCAAGTCAAGACTAGACAAAGTCTTGAAAAGTGGCCGTTTAGGGACGCAAAACAATTGAGCAGCCTTTTGCCCGCTCAATTGCTAGTCCAAAGGTACCCTCTTTGAATGGACCGTAAGGTCTCCTAGGGTACCTTCTTTCCTTGTTGTTACTCCTTGTTGTTACTCTCAGGCCCGAGGCCTAGAGAGTCACTTTGGAGTAGTTTTGGATTTTAATGGAAGATCCGATGCCTTCCGGGTTTGAGCAAATAACCACTCGGGAGGGAGGTCGAGAGGGTAAAGACTCCCTCCAGGAACTGTCTGTGTACTCGGCTCGATGGTGAGTTGGAACGATCTCTTTCTTAAAGAAGGAGGGGTCAGTAACATCGAAGCCATCCTGATGAATGCAATTGTGACTGCGGATGATCTTCGTGGTAAGACCGACCGGGGATTGTTAGTAGAGATTGTACCCCAAAAGTTTGCGAATGTGCAAGCAACTAGTAAACTTCTCGGTATTAATGAGAGATTAGGGCACCTTTGTGTAATGATAAGCGTCAAATTCTTGGATCCGTTTGATCAGTTCTTTGGATGTGACGACCTGTACACAGAGGATGCTGTACACCTCAGTAGCCGAGGTAAAAGAGTTCTAGCTCTTCTTATCGACCAGAACGCCTTCTGGCTAATGAGGGCGACACGAGCATTATCGGTAGAATACTTGGGGAATAGAACAGGCTTACAATCAGAAGGAGAAGGCGTGAAGGCCCCCATCACTGGTGAATCCAACTCACCTTGAGGGAGGTATAGAGAACTCTGCTGCCAAGGAGGAACCGGGCTCCCACGAGAAGGCGGCAGGGTTGGAGTTTAGAAAGATAAACGTTGGTGCGCCCGTTTATGACAAACAGGATTTATCTCAAACAGGGGGGAGTTTGGAGCCTTCTAACGGTTGAAAAGATCCGGTTCCCTGGGTAGATCTCTGCGATTCAGGGGGCACTCAAGGTGCTGTGCCCGCTTCAGGGTACAACAACTCGACCGTACCGCAGGGAAACGCCTAAAGGTAGGGGACGTGAGGAATAGCCAGCGTTCCCTTAAATGCCTATTTCTTTAACGCCAGATCAATACGAACAAGTGAGACAAACTTGTAGTCATATTGTCTGTTGACACCAAAATAGACGTATATGTCTTCGTAGAAACCTAGCTACACACTGACACTCGAGATTTCGAGGCTTTAGATATGATTCTCGGTTACACGATACTCCAATAGACCCAATCGAGAAGTTGGTGGAGTATTACTATACGTTCGTAACTGCTTTCCCGCGGTTGATTGCAATGCTAGAAGCGCCTACAAGATCCTAGAAGTAGAAATAAATCTTCGCAGCTTCCCAGACTGACTCGTGGTGGTATACATGCCGCAAAGGCAGGCCGAGGAAGCAGACTTGAACCTGAAGGCTAAACTTGCCGAGTTGGTGAAAAATCGCCCAAGCCTTATTAAGGGCGATTTTAACTGTCGAGGATTTGATTGGAGTGATAGCTCGTGCGAGGGTGAGGGAAGACGACTAATCGACTTCGCTGACAATAACGTTTTGACACAGTGCATCGAAGAGCCGACGAGAGTTGAGAACTTGTTGGACTTGGTGTTCAACACGAAAGATGACATGGTCTCTGGACTGAGCGTGGGTGAACGTCTGCGTGGTAGCTATCACCGAACAGTCTTATTCACCTTACATACTCCGTGCGGCAGTCCCTCTCGCGATGCTACCTACCAACCCGATTATCGCCACGCAATCTCATCGGTCTACGTGATGCAATGAGCAGACTGGAATCTGTAAGTGGTGAAAGTGCCTCAGCCAACTGGCTGAGATTCAAAGACTGCTTCATGAACCAGCAGTCCAGGTTTGTTCCCCAACAAGAGGTGAATGAAAAATCTTTTCAACCTAAATGGTTCAATCGCAGCATTGCCTCGGCAATTCGGAAGATAAAAAAAGAGCTACGCTAAAGTAAGGAGTAGTGGTAGCATCGATAGGCTCATGCCGTATAGACAAAATATTAGAACTGTTAAAACACTGGTACACCAAGCTAAACGCATTGAGGAATTTAGGGTCGCGTCCCTCTGCAAAGAGTACCCAAAGGAATTCCTCCTGCACGTAAATAGGTACAAACCAGTTTTCCAGCACATATACTCTCTAAGAGATGACGTTGGCGCTTTGCATGAGTCGAATCTGGCTATCGCTAACGTGTTGAGCGATTACTTCACCTCTGTGTTTACAGTGGAAGAAGATGGTCCTATCCCGAGGCCATGGGTGTATCTCAATGAGAGGAAAAACCTAAGCGAGATAATATTAGAGGACCAGGAACTGGAGGATAGAATAAAGAAACTTAACCCGCACTAGTCTCCAGGTCCAGATGCCTTCGTGAAGTGAGCGGTCAGGTTGCTCCACAACTTACTGTGATCTTTAACGAATCGTTAGGAAGTGGAGAAGTACCAGAGGATTGGAAGACTGCGGACGTGACCCGCATATTTAAGAAGTGAGAGCACGAAAACCCGGGTAACTACCTGCCTATATGTTTGACCTCCGTTGGGGGCAAAATGTTAGAGAACATGATAGCAGATAAAATAGTAAAGCACCTAGGAACAAACAACTTGATCTTGGATTCCAAACACGGATTTCGCAGGAACCGGTCTTGTCTCACAAATCTACTAGAATTCTTTCACGGCATTTTAGGTGAGCTCGATCGTAGTCGAGCTGTGGACATCTTATACTTGGACTTTCAAAAGGACTTTAAAGAGGTGCCACACCCCAAGTTGATGTGCAAAGTCCGCGCGGCTGGCATTACAAGTAGGGTGGCCATCTAGATCGAGAACTGGTTGTCAGGCAGGCGACAAAGAGTGAGAATAAACGGCGTGCTAGCATCGAGATGTATCCTCGTGAATAATTGGATACCACGGGGTTCAGTGATCGGTACACTCTTATTCATCATATATATATAAATGATATAGACAATGGGTTGCTTTGCTCGATCTCCAAGTTCGTGGACGATACAAAATTAGGAGGTAGGGTGAGTTCACTCGAAGGAGTGAAAAATCTACAAAGCAACCTTCAGAAGTTAGGTGAGTGGTCGGAGACTTGGCAGACGCCCTTTAACCTTGACAAGTGCAAGGTGATGCATATTGGCTATGCCAATCCTCGAGAAGACTACCACTTGTTAGGTAGAGTTCTGGAGGTGATGGACCTGGAAAAGTAATTGGGTGTGCAAATCAGCAGCGATCTAAATTTTTTCAGGCAGTGTACCAATGTAGAATAAAAAGGCACAAAGACTATTGGGTTAAATAAGTAAGCAATTTCGCTTCCGTAACAAGGAGATTGACCTCAAATTGTACAACTCTCTAGTCAGACCTCACCTGGAATACGCCGTTCAATTCTGGTCCCCTACACTAAGTAAGGAAATAGATGGACTGGAACGTGTCCAGGCTAGGGCCACCAAGCTAATTCCCTTACTTAGGCACAAAGGCTATCAGCGTAGGCTTCAAGAATTGGGTCTTTTCTCTTTGGAGACCCACCAATTACGAGGCCAGCTAATTGAGACCTTCAAGATTTTAAGAGGTGTCGAAAACGTGGACTGCAGAAGGATGTTCACGTTGAACACAGTACCGGCCCGTAACCATGGTTAAAAGCTGGATTTTCCCCCGTTCCAAACTAGTATTTGCGGGATTACTTCTCTTATAAGATCTGCGCTACATGAAACCGTCTCCCGGTCGAGGTGGTAAATAGTTCATCTATAGAACAATTCAAATCTAGAATGGACGATGTAATCCATGAATATGTATAGAAGGTGGATTATAGAAACAAGTAAACTAGGTTTCAGTTATACAAATAATATTTCCTGATTGTGATCATTTTTCTCATCCCATCAGGTGTCTTTTTCGCTTTTTGTTACAGCATAACGGGTGAGAGAGGTGGGAGGGGAGAGCCTTTGCCTGTGCTGTGCTTTCTCTTGAGCTATAGGTTGGGGACTTCCCAAAATAGTACCTCCACGGTATGGACAGCAATTTCCCTTGAGAGACAACTTTTTCTTGTGACTCCTTGGAAATCTCTCTCTCTTTCTCGCGCGCACACTCACTCTCTCTCTCTCTCTCATTGGTCATGCTTACTCTCGAAAAAACTACTTCTTGCTAGTCAAACAACTAGATACAAGTGACCTTGAGAAAGATTTAGGCGTTCTAATCAGAAGTAATCTAAAGTTCTCCAAGCAGTGCCTCCAGGTGTAAAAGAGGGCCCAGAGAATCCCGGAGTAAATAAAGAGGCATTTTTGCTTCCGAAATAAGCAGATTGTTTTCGCCTTGTGCAACTCTCTAGTCCGGTCACACCTAGCATACGCCGTACAATTCTGGTCCTCAACCCTGAGGAAGGATATAGAACGGCTGGAAAGGGCACATGACCTGGGGATGTTCTCCTTGGAGACGCGGCGGTTAAGAGACTAGCTGATTGAAAGTTTTAAGATAATGCGAGAAGTTGAAAACCTAGATCACAGGAGGCTGTTCATGTTGAACGCAAATGCTAGATGTAAATATGGTTACAAACTGGAATTACCGCAATTCCATAGTAGAATTTGCGGCAACTACTTCTCGTACAAAATCTGTGGAACATGGAACCGTCTACCGCCAGATGTGGTGAACAGTTCGTCAGTCAAACCGTTCAAATCTCCACTTCACAACATAATCCACACCTTGACCTAGATGGTACCACCTTAGTATATATTATAGATTGCAGGAAAGTATATAGGTTTCAACTTTTCTATTAAATTCCTGTTTGTGTTCTTTTTTTTAGCAAATTCAGGTAGCGTTTTAGCTTTCTGGCCCGCAAATGCGGGTGGGAGAGATGATCGCGGAGAGCCTTAGTCTATGCTTTCATTTTGCATATGGTATAGGTTAGGGCCTTCCCAAAATAGTACCTCCACAGTATGGTCAGCAATGTCCTTTGGTGTACTTCTATTCTTTGTGAATATATATATATATATATATATATATATATATATATATATATATATATATATATATATCTCTCTCTCTCTCTCTCTCTCTCTCTCTCTCTCTCTCTCTCTCTCTCTCTCTCTCTCTCTCTCTCTCTCTCTCTCTCTCTCTCTCTCTCTCTCTCTCTCTCTCTCTCTCTCTCTCAACACAACCACCTTGTCGTCGGTAAGAGAGCTTGCGTGATCTGCCTGAGTTAAGCTAGCTAAGCTGGGGGACTTTTAGTCCGGTAGAGTCACCCATGCCAGTAAGGTAGCTGTAGTAGGATCCAGACTAATGGTTGTCAAACTTCTCTACCACTTCTTTGATGCGTCTCCTTGCATCCTCCTAAATTTTTCAATGGCACTTTGCCGCTATGACTCCGTCCTTTTCTTACGCTATCCCCAACCTTGAAAAAAAAAAAAAAAACTTCGATACTATTTGATAGTAAGGACCTCACCAGCTACCTTATGCCGTGTGGGAAGAGAGGCTTTGGAACCTCTATAAATAACACTATCTAACGCTCACAGGTCGCGAGAGACTAGGATTGAAGGGATCCTAGGCGCCGGGGCGCGATTAATGGAGATGAGCTAAGTGCCCCGTTAAGCCTTCTCCTAACGTGCAATTGCCTGACCAGCTCCCTGTGACCGTTCCTTAGTGCCAGTGGTTGCACCGACCCGAGGTGACGGGTCCTTGTTACCAGGTTGGCTGCCAGGCCAACTAAAAGCCCCGGGTAGAGTCTCTCAAAGCGAGCACGATATCCCTTGACCGCTCGCCAGAGATCCTGGCCGCTCCGACTTCAGTCATTAAGAGTTAGTAAGGTGCATGAAACTGTTGTCTCCCTGTGCATTCGCCTGGTTGGGAGCCACGGTGCCCAGGGTTCGACAGTCTAGTCGCTACTAGCTGGACGGCAACGCCAAAGCGGATTGCACTCCAAAAGTCCCAAAGCTGAAGGAAGGGTAGGCGGGAGCGACTCTCGCGAGGATAAATCACCACCCCCCAAAATTTTTTTCAACAAGTGGTCTACAAGTGATAACAATAATGCCTGGCGCTCAAACACTAAAAAGCGAATGCCCAAAATTTGAAAGCACACGCTGGTGTATCGACTTCCCGGAAGGCAACTTCAGGGACATTGCTCCAACGAGCAGATGCCTCTTCTGCGTTCTGGAGGAGAAGCTCGAGCAGGCGGAGGAAAGGAGGAGGAAGGAGATTGCCCAGATGGAGGAGAGGTACACCGGGCAGATCGCCGACCTTAAGAGCCAGGTCGCCCTCCTAAAGAATGCACTCGACCTCAAGCACTCGAGTGACGACTCGAGCGCTACGACTGAGGAGAAGACCGCTGAGGGTAGTGGAGGGGACAATGATGGCAGCTACGCAGCAGCCGTCAAGAAACCCCCCAAAACTCCCATCACAGAAGATGAGAAAAAGGAGAGAAAGCGAAAGAAGCAAGAAAGGAAGAAGAATAGAAGGAAGCAGAAAGGGGAAGAAGAGAAGATTGAAAAGAAGAAAAAAGAAGAGAGCGAAGCTGTTAACACGAAAGAGAAGGAAAAGAGCACGAAGGCAGATGGCTGGAAGAAGGTGGAGAGGAAGAAAGAGAAAGCGTCTAAGAAACCGGAGGTCACTGTCTATGGTGACTCTCAGGCTCGAGGACTAGAACCGTTCCTGCGAGCACGGCTCCAAAAGAAAGTGGAGGTCAAGTGCCTGCCCGGCAAGGGTAATAAGGCACTGAGAAAGGAGGTGGAGAAGAGTCCCACTCCTGACTCTTCAGTAGTTGCCATTATGGCTAGTGGCAACGACCTCTACTTCCGCAACGGGGGAGCAGGGGCGACAGAAGCAATACTCCAGAACGTCATGGGGGCAGTCGACGACTGCGGACTAAAGACGAGGAGGAGGGTCGTTGTCGGGATCCTTCCACGGAGGAGCCCTAACCCCATTACATACCGTCGAATGAGCTGGTAAACCAGAGGTTGAGAGACCTCTGTACAGCTGAAGGGGTCTTTTTCGCGGAACCTTTCCGGACGTTCTTTGGTAGAAACGACCTCTACCAAAGGGACGGAGCCCACCTATCGATGAAGGGAAAAGCCATGCTGGCTAACCTCATCCAGGAGACGGTTAACCGCTGCGTCCGGTCTGTTCGGGAAAGGAGGACCGTTCCTGCCGCCAAGCCAAAGGCGGCGGGAAACGGTCGAACTTAGGGAGACCACCAGCCGGGAACTCCCGTAAGGTTCTTCTGTTCAACGCGAGGTCCATCCGGAACAAGTTTCTGGAATTAGTGGCCCTCGTAGCAACGGAAGAACCAGATCTGGTGGCCATCACGGAGTCGTGGATTCGAACCTCTGTTCGTGACTTTGAGGGCGAATTCGCAATCCCGGGCTTCCAGATCTTCCACAAAGACCGGCTGGCGAAGGAGGGGGGCGGAGTGGTGGTGTACGTGAGAAGTGTATTCACGGCAACGAGCAGCACCACCACCGCCCACCAAGAAGTCCTATGCGTGGACTTGGAGCTGGGTACCACCAAGTACAGGACTGTTACAGTTTATAGACCCCCATCCTCGACGGAGGATCAAGACAGGGACCTCTATAATCAACTGAATCAGTTAACTGAAGGCAGGGTGAGTATCGTCATGGGGGACTTCAACACTCACGTTGACTGGGCAACCAGAGAAACCCGCATCGATAACATACGGCTCCTTAACTTCGTAAATGAAGGATTCTTCACTCAATGGGTGAGAGAACCAACACGAGGTGCAAACATCCTCGACCTAGTTCTCACATCCGAGGATGACATCATTGAGGAAGTTAGTGTAGATGAGGAGCTAGGTGGCAGCGACCACCGCCTCATCAGGTTCTGCATTCGAGTCCCAGCTCGCGAAGCAGTAGCTCGTGCTGCAGCCAAGCTGAACTTCAGAAAGGCAAATTTCGCGGGACTTCGTGCTGGCGTGGCAGCGATAGAGGTGGAAGATAGTGACAACGTCGAGCAACCATGGAAGAATTTCAAAAACTCATTCATGGCCCTGCAGTCACGATTCATTCCATCAGAACGCGGCCGAGTCGGAGCTACTCAACCCAAGTGGTTCACCCCCGAAATCGGGAGAACCCTACGGAAGAGAAAAACCGCCTATCGCCAAGCGAAGAACACTGGAGAATTCGAGCACTACAGTAGTCTATGCCGAAGTGTCAAGTCCATGATAAGGGTGGCGAAACGCGCCGAAGAAGTCCGTGTGGCGAGACTCTGCAAAGAGAGCCCCAAGGAATTCTTCGGATACGTAAACAGCCGTAAGCCGACACGTAGACGGATCGGTCCCTTGGTGAAAGAGGATGGTGAGCTAGAGCTCAGTGACGAAGCGAATGCGACCATCCTCAACAAGTACTTCTCGTCAGTTTTCACTGAGGAGAAGGACACCACCCCTGAGCCTCGCGACAAGTACGAAGGCTCAGAGCAATTGGAGAGATTTCACTTCGAAGAGACGACAGTGCGTTCAAAGATCGACGCTTTGAACCGCTACAAGTCGCCAGGGCCCGATGGTTTCTTACCACGGGTGCTGAAGGAAGTGCGAGATGAGGTCTCCCTACATCTCTGCTCGATCTTCAGGAAATCGCTCGAGACTGGATGCGTGCCAAAGGACTGGCGAGACGCGGAAGTCACCCCCATATTCAAAAAGGGTAACGCGAGCGAGCCATCTAACTACCGGCCGATCAGCCTGACGTCGATAGTAGGAAAATTGATGGAAAGTATCCTGGTTGACGAAATAACGCAGCACGTCGAGTCCAACCACCTATTGAGGAATTCCCAACACGGGTTCCGGCGGCACAGGTCATGCCTAACGAACCTTTTGGAATTCTTCCACTTCGTGTTCAGCGAGCACGACCGGGAGAAGGCGGTGGATGTCATCTACCTCGACTTGAAGAAGGCCTTCGACAAGGTGCCCCACCGCCGATTGCTGAAAAAGGTTCGAGCGCTAGGCATCGCCGGAGCTGTAGGTGACTGGATCGAAAACTGGCTGCATAGTCGAAGGCAGCGAGTAGTGGTGAACGGGCAAAAGTCCGGTTGGCTACCGGTAACAAGCGGCGTTCCCCAAGGCTCCGTGCTGGGCCCCCTACTCTTCATCATCTATGTAAACGACATAGATGATGGCATAACTGCGAGGATTTCCAAATTTGCCGACGATACCAAACTAGGTATGAACGTGGCAGACGCGGAAAACGTCGAGAGACTCCAAGCCGACTTGAGGAAACTCGGGGAGTGGTCAGACAAATGGCAAATGCCGTTCAATGTCGAAAAGTGCAAGGTGATGCACATCGGCCACAGAAATCCCCAAGCCGTCTACAGCCTCAAAAACTCGGCGCTCGAGAGCACAGACATGGAAAAAGACTTGGGAGTCGTGATCACCAGCGACCTCAAGTTTTCCAAGCAGTGCATCGAGGCGGAGAAGAAAGCCCAGAGAATCTTGGGGTATATCAAGCGACAGTTTGGGTATCGGAACAGGGAAATCGTTCTCACTCTCTTTAATTCCCTGGTCCGACCTCACCTGGAGTACGCAGTCCAGTTTTGGAGTCCATCCCTTCGGAAGGACATCGCCCGACTGGAGCGAGTACAAGCCAGGGCGACCAAACTGATCCCCTCGATCAGGCACAAAAGTTACGAAGCCCGCCTAGAAGAACTAAACCTCTTCTCACTGGAAACCCGAAGACGGCGCGGTCAATTAATCGAGGTCTTCAAAATCCTCCGAGGTATTGACCACGTAGGCAACGGGGACATGTTCCAACTAAGCGAGGGCGAAACGAGAAACCACGGCTACAAAATTGAGCTGCCGCGTTATCACCGGGACAGATGCGGGAACTTCTTCAGTTACAGTATCTGCAACGAGTGGAACGCGCTTCCGCCAGAAGTCGTGAACAGCGACTCTGTGGAGCAGTTCAAAAGGCGCCTGGATAAAGTCCTGGTTCGCTGACAGGCTCACGAGTCCCTGACTCGTAACAAGTACCCTCTCGTATGGACCGTAAGGTCTTCTAGGGTACTTTTCCTTGTGACTCCTTGTGACTCTCTCTCTCTCTCTCTCTCTCTCTCTCTCTCTCTCTCTCTCTCTCTCTCTCTCTCTCTCTCTCTCTCTCTCTCTCTCTCTCTCTCTCTCTCTCTCTCTCTCTCTCTCTCTCTCTCTCTCTTCTCTCTCTCTCTTCTCTATCTATCTACCTATCTATCAGGTCGTCTTTTGCAACTCTTTTAAATCTCTTAATATCCTTTCTGCGATTGCTTAGACCAAACAAAGTTGGAAAGGGGGCTTCAAACTTTCGAAATACCATTCAATTATCTGCTCGAAAATTGATACATTTACCATCTAAGTTTAATACTGTATTTGTTCTCGATTTGTGCCATTTTTATTTATTTTAAGAGAAGTTTCCACATCTTGAAATGAAAATGGCATTATTTGGCCAAAACTTCGACGTAAACAAATATTTTAACGAATTTAACTAAGAGTCGCTTGAGCGTAAGGTTGGCTGAGGATAGTTTTCCAATTCATTTAAAGTTGCTATAACTTCATTGCTACTAAATATTGTAGCATTTTCAGAAAAACAAGTTTAACCTCATTAAGAAAATAAATAATACGATGCATTGAAATGTATATGCTTAATGATTTATGGTAAGATGGATTAGACTGGCCAAAACAACTTTATTGTATAGTTGGTTTTAGCTGATTTAGGACAATTTTGATTTGCTGAATCCAAAAAACACATTTGTTTTGCTCAATCAGGTCAACTTCTTGATTTATCTCTACATGATTTTTTTACTTAATTTTACATGTACGATTTTTTTTTATTTGTATGATACAAAAATCTTTTATATGTCTTTAAATAAACGAATTCGGAAAAGTTTGCATTCGGCAATTTTTAGTTAACTGGTACTTTTCTTTTTCAGGTGAATGAAATGGATTATACTAGAATATCTTTGAAAAATAAGCCCGATATATTCTGCTACATCAGCCGCCAATACACCGTAATTCTTAATAGAAACCTATTCAAAAGTTTAATACTTAATACTTACCATGCTTATTTTGGTATCTGCGTCTTTGGCCAAGGGCAAGAAGAGTTGTCTGAAGTTTGAAAATCTTATAGTTTGGAAAAAGCCAAAAAGCCATGACACTGACTGCTACTCATGCGCTATTGATTTGACTACGATCAACAGAAAGAACCTAAGCAGCCTCAAGTATCCTTATCTGTATTCAGCAGATCGTTCTGTACTTCAATGTAATGAGATTCGAGTACCAGTACCTGTCTTTGGATAACTTCCTGACATTAGTGACAAAGATTCCTCCAGTGTTGAATAAAAGAAAGAAGATGAAGTGTTTTTAAGGATAATGCTCCACATCCTCTTTTCCTAAAGGGAGCTAAATTATCTTGTTCTAATTTTAGCTTGTCAAGGTACTCTACCGAACTTTTGGCATCCAGATTAAGGAAAAAAACTCCTCTCTGACAGTGCTCGCACCCCCCTCTACGGCACTAGACATCAAGAGTACTTCCTTTTTTTTCTCTAAAGAGAAGGTCTTGGAGTACTGTACAGATATTGTGCAGCTTCTGCACAAGTTTGGAGTACCACATTACGAACCCAAAGATGAAAGAGATGGAGACCAGGTAGCAGGGTCACTGGGACGCAGTCATGATGGCAGATTACTGTTGAGCTATGAAGAAAGAATTCCGATGAGCATTCTAGAAGTTCGAAAAAACGGAAGTTCATGCCCTGAATTATGAACAATGATAAACAAATATCCAATTTACATGTACATACCTTTATCAATGTAACATTTAATTAATAGATTGAGTTAGAAAACTATGTTTTATATGTATAATAAAACCTATTTTACATGATATATATTAACAAAAATCAACCGAAAATGTCACAAATATATAATCGATTTAGTTATACGATCGTACTTTTCAAAAATAGATTTAAACACAAAACCTGACTTGATCGGATGAAACAGTTTTCATTTTTGGATTCAGCGTGCAAACTTCTCTTAAATTAGTTTAAAAAGCTCAGTGGCGTAGCTAGGGATTTGGGAGCCCGGGGGCATTATCTCCTTTGGGGGCCCCCAACATACGAATGTTTGATATCATGAATTACATGAAAGCAACTACTCATGCAATATTTTTGTGCACTTTGGTATGTCTGATAGTGTGTCAAATAAAACATCAAAAATAATGACACTTTAATAGGGAATACTTATGTAAGGTTAAAAAATCTAAAAACTGTGATATTACATATTGAACAAATATACTAATCAAAATTCATATTGATACATTCCATCAGTCTGATGCAGTAACATAAAAATGATTATTAAGACGCTTTAATACAGAATACTTATGTAAGATGACAAGAATTAAACTAAAAAATGTGAACCCGAGGTATTACATTTATCAAATATACCAGCCCCAAATTTTTATATTGATAAATTTTATCAGTCTGACACTGCTACAATATAAGTAGTGATTAACACAGTTTAATTCAGAATACATATGTATGAAGACAGGAAATAAACTACAAAATGTGAAATCGAGATACATATTGCATTTAAAATTTATATCGGTTCACGTCGTACTTTCTATGTAGCAAAATCATCTATGATGCCATCTAGATCAATACTGTCCAGTCCTTGTATTCTACAGAAATTACAGCCAAGCTGCTGAATATTTTCTGTACCATGGTGTTTCGTAGATAGGTTTTGATCACTTTCAATTTTGAGAATGATCTCTCACAGGAGGCCGCAGAGGTGAACTGAGTTAGTAAAATATGCATGGAAGTTACAAAGTTTGGGCACACATCATTTCTATATGAAGCCAATTTCCTCAAGATATCAACTGGTTAGGTAATGTTTTATTGCTGAAAGGTGTTCGCGCATCAGCGACCTCATTGAACAAGAGGTTTAGCTGTACTTCATCATAGAAACTGGAAAAATTAATATAGTTTTTCATCAATGTTTCATCATCCCTAAACTTAAACAACTCATTGCGTTCAAGAAAAAAATCCAAAAGTGCCCACGTGATTTTCCAGACTATGAAATCGGCCCTTCATCTCCATATGAAGTTTTCCCAGTACTTCTGTCGCTAGACGCCTAAATTGCATTTTCTTTGACAGTCCTTCATCTGAACTTCCCTCCCTATTGAATGTTTTTTATCTTCTGATTCTTTTAGCCACAAGAAAATCATAGCAATCACTCCCGTCTTTTGCTTTCTGGATGGATTGTGTAATCAGTTTCTCTGTTTTCTTGTCATTCTTCAGAAATCATGAAATACCTTCTTTCGCTTCAGCAGACTCTCGTATGTGCATTCCGGGGTACTGTAGTTTCTTTTGAACTATATTGATTGGACGCAAGAGGTTCGACCAAAAATCCAAGTAAGCAAAAAAATCATAATTTTCCACTGAATAATCTCATCTCGGAGCAAAAAAAATTACTATTATACCTTCGTCTTTTGCAGGGCATACTGTAGTAGTCTCTTTCTTCAGGCTTCTTTTCCGAGCTTCTTCAGCAGAATGAAGAGCTACCAGGTTAAGAAAGTGGCTATCAAAATTCAGAAATGTTGTCTTTGGATTTATATCTAAGTGGAGTTTCTGCAAGCCAGTCACATGATCACTCATTATGGCTGCATTGTCATAAGTTTGACCTTTGCACAAAGCAAAATCCAGTCCAACGTCTTTGAAAGTGTTCAAAATCAGTGATTTATAATGTTGGTTTTACAATTCAAAGTAACCAAGAAACGATTCTTTGAATTCAAAATCTTCTACATTCAAATACCGAACTGAGATACTTGTTCTTGAAGATAAAACTTCTGGACTGGAATCAACCATCAGAGAACTGTAACCAGCTTGCTTGACCTTCCTAACAATTGATTCTCCAACTTTCTTTCCTATCAAATTTATAAATTCCTTCTAAATTTTATATTACAAATAATGTGTTTACCCTGATTTAATTCTATTTAAGTGATGGTACATAATATTAAACTAGAAAATTACTAGAAAATGCTAGAAATTTACTAGGATTAAGAGAACCCAGTTTTTCCCTCTGACCATGTAAGCTTAAGTTCGTTTTTGCCAAGTACTTGATAGCTGCTACTACACACTTCAAAATTTGTCTCCAATACTGCTGATTCTTTCCAAATTTGAACATAAAACATATGTGATAAATCATCTGATTTTGCTTTTATCTTTTTTTCCTCTAACTTCCATTTCAAAAAAGCTTCTGTGATAGACTCCTTTTTCATGCTCTTTCAATCCCACACACTTCACCCCAGTACTTATGTTGAGAAGTTGCTCAATAGACTAGATACATTTTCTGGTGCTTCAAAAAAGAGTACACATGGGAAACAAAACGAGCATTCCAAGTGTGGTGAGAAGAGGAGCCAAGAAAGATTACAAATTTTCTCCTTGTTGGAAGTTTCCTGGTAAACCATCATGATGCCAAACCCCGTCGTTTATTCTGAACAAACTCTTTTGGAAACACCGACTTTTCATCTTAATTTTCAAAATAACACACTACCCTTTGATACAACCTTTCCTCGTAATTCTTCAGATATTGTTCCAGGATGGATATACCCAAAAGCATTGTGCTTAATTACTAGTTCTTCAACTTCCCCAGACAATCATGAGCTGGAAAAATCTTCACTTGAATCATTATCTGTAGCAGTTGTTTCAGATGTTTCTTCCGACTCTGAAAAAATGTTCCCTTTTAAGTATTCTTTATTGTTATTTCTCTTATCAAAAAGGCATTTCCACTTCTGAAGGCTCCTTAGTTGCTGCATCGTTGTCTGAATTATGATACTTTTCTCTAATATCTTCCGTGTTTCCTTTTTCTGCAATGTTCTCTTCGAATTTGCTCTTAAAGAACCCTCCAAGAACTTTTCTTTATTTTGCAGCTTCTTGCCGTTGAACAGCACGTTGTTTTCCGTTTATCACCATCACTCGAATAGACTCGTTTTTTAGATATGGCTGAATTTCCCTTAAAATAGAAGAAAACTTCAACTCTGCAACTTTACTAAAAATGACATATAAAACATTGTATTTGAATCAACATTGATAATAATTATAAATAATAATAGAAATAATAATTATAATAGTAATAATTTACAATTAATTATAGTAGCAGTAATAACACACACACACACACAGAAGTAAGCAGGGTAGCACAAACTCACCTCTTTTTCTTCGACTTCTTCGTGAGCATTTCTGGGGAACCAATTTCCCATAGAATTATTTAAGAAAAAAAGGTGCATCCGTGGAAGCCTTGTTACATAAAAGACTCCCTTAGTTTGCGAGACCATGCAAGTAAAATATACCTCACCCCAGCTGAGGCACCCAATGCATCTTGGCAACGGTCCTGGCGACAGTGTCTCTATATTAATAAAATTCCTGTTTAGTATAATAATTGAAGTGAAAGAACAGAAAAACATTGCTAAATCGATTTGTATCATTAATATATCCAATGCCAACACAGGTTTGTTTCTAGCCACTGAGGGGCTCTAGGCAGCTTGCAAGCTCAAGGCCCCCCAGTGTATATTAATATAGAGTTTTGTGTTACCAAATAAATTTTAACCAGTACCAGCAATTTTGTTATACCACAAGAATGCCCGCTAACCAATATCAAAGGTGAAAAAACTTAACAGGACTAAGATGCCCACTACTAGCAGTAGGGACACTAGATGACTACCTATAGTGCCTATACCTCAAAATGACCCAGTTGTTAGATAATATGTTCTGCTAAGATGAGCAAACTAGATGCTTCGTGAGTTCTTGCTGCTTAAAAGGGTATTGACAAGAATTAATTTACATTTGTAACCCGCATGCATATTTTGTGCAATTATTTATGATTCCGTTTTATGCTTTCAGGTTCCTCATGTGATGTGCATCTTCTAAGCTGCTCCTTCTGCGTTGATCATAATAGGCTTCAAAATAGTTTTACAAACTGGTAACAAGGCTTCGAGAGTGCAAATATCATCCAGATAAATTCTGCTATGTATGTGGGCATTTTACAACAAAATCTCAGCAGCGTACTATCAAAAATGATATAAAAAAAGGCACAAACTCTACTTCGGTTGCCCTCTGGGTGACCAAAATAAAGCATGGACACCACACCAAATTTGTACTTCCTGCTCTAATGAATTACGTGACTGGATTAACAAAAAGAAGCTTCAATACCCTTCGCTTTTCCTATGATATGGAGAGAGCCCAGAGATCATCCCGAAGAGTGTTATTTCTGCATTTCTGCAGTGTGACCACAAAAGGGTTTTCTGCAAAGAACAAGCACCGAATTGTTTATCCAACCATGGATTCGACGTGCAAACTGGTTCCACAGGATGTATCTTTGCCAATTCCTGTTCCACCTGATGATGGCCTCGTACCTGATGATATCAGTGATGATAGCAGTACTGAAGGTGCGTGCACATTAGATACGGATGTTAAATATGAGGATGCTAACTCTGAGCCAAAGTTATTTACTCAGAAAGATTTAAATTATCTTGTGAGAGATCTGTCACTGTTAAAGGAGAAAGCAGAAATTCTAGCATCTCGACAACAGGAAAAATTCTTACTCTAAAAAAATGTGCATGATAGTTATTTTAGAAAGCGTAATCATGATTTAACTTCATTATTCACAGTAAATGGACCTCTTTGCTACTGCTATGATATAAATGTATTGTTCGAAGCCTTGTCACAGACATATAAGGCGTCTGACTGGCGTCTCTTTATTGATGCTTCTAAGACAAGTCTGAAAGCCGTCCTCTTGCACAATGGCAATGGAAAGCTTTACATTCCCATTGGCCATTATGTCCATCTTAAGGAGACATATGACAATATGGATATTCTACTTAAAGCCATAAACTACCAAACCCATCAGTGGTACATCTGTGGTGATCTAAAAGTCATAGGCATGCTAATGGGTATGCAAGGAGGATTTACGAAGTACTGTTGCTTCCTCTGCCTGTGGGATAGCCATGCCACTGCAAAACATTATGACAAGCATGACTGGCCACTTCGATCTAAATATGAGCCTGGAATAAGCAGTGTTCAGTCTGTCCCCCTGGAAGACCCTCAGAAAATATATCTGTCACCTCTTCGTTTAAACTAGGTCTAATGAAAATCTTCGTGAAAGCAATGGCTAAGGACAATTCTCAAGGATTCCAATATCTGTGCAAAAGATTTCCACAACTGATCGTGGCAAATTAAAAGAAGGCATATTTGTGGAACCACAAATCAGGGAGGTTTTAGCAGACCTTCCAGAAGACTCTCACTCCTCTTGAACTAAGTGCATGGCTAGCCTTCAAGTGGTTATGTGCAAACTTTCTGGGCATAAACAAGTCACCTACATACACAGATGGCGTGGAAAAACTTCTTCAATCTTATAAAGAAATGGGATGCCGTATGTCACTTAAAATACATTTCCTGCATTCGCACTTAGATTTTTTCTCAAAAAATCTTGGAGCCGTAAGTGACGAGCCAGGTAAACGTTTCCATCAGGATATCAAGACCATGGAAACTCGCTATCAAGGATTTTGGAATGAGTTCATGATGGGAAATCATTGTTGGATGTTTTATCGTGATAATCCTGAGAAAGAATTCAAACGCAAATCCCGTGCACAACGTTTATGAGTTCAAGTTTTGACGTATTAACCCTTCAATAATTGTTTATCATTCTTATACATGCAATATAAGTACCATCTGCAATATAAGTACCATTAACTTTATAATGCTTGTGGAATAAACAAAACATGGCTATTTATCTTTATCATATGTTTACACCTAAACAGAATGATAAATTTCAGAGTTTCTATATATTTGATGCATCATTTTGTGTCAGTTCAACTTCTCAATGCACATGGAGATATACAGAAGGCATTTTTTTTTTAGCAATGATGCTATACAACCATATATCACCAGCTTCGGCAAAGAAATCAGAGTAAAGTGCTACATTCTATCAGCGATGGCGGTCATATTGCACTTTCGAATATCCTGATGTGCTAAAGAAAGACTAAAGTCAGATTTGAAATCGGCGAGAAAAATTACATTAGAAAAGTTTGCTCAGGTCTCTGATGATTAAAAGAAGTTCAAATTTGTTGGCCAGTGTAATTATCTGTTGAATGAGACCATACATAAGTCTCTAACTTCAATAGTTAAGCCTCGATGATTCTTTAAATCTTTTTTTAATTCCAGATTTGATAATTGGATTCTTGTTTCAGTTTAACTTCTATATGGGTTCTTGTTTAGAGTTTGAGACTACCACCATCACCAACACTACTACACCACTTTCAACCTCACCCCACTACCTGAGCTACTACACTACCTCCATTACCACTACTACTATACCTACGACACCATCACCACCCCCGAAACCATTACTACTACACAACCACCACTACTACTTCACCACTTTTAACACCATTATTACTACTACACCTCCACTACTACTATTACTAATCCACAACCACTATTACTAATACACCACTACCACCACCACTACTACTACACCCCTGCAACTACTACTACCACCACCACCATCACTTCTACAACACGACAACTAACACTACTACCATTACTCTACACCACTACCACCATCATCAAAATACGCACGAACCAAGAAAAGTTCAAAGTAGTCCCCATAGGCAGGATACTACTTTACGATGTCAGGGTGGGAGATAGACGCTATCCTTACACCACGGAGTGCAATGTACTGGGAACCGAGTACAAGAAGCACGTCCAAGCTAGAATCACCGAGGCCACAGCTGCAGTCAAAACTCTATTTATGTTAAGAAATCTCCGTGAAAGCAATGAGAAAAAGATCTACAATGCACTTGTCAGATCGCCGCTGTCATTCCCCGCTTCAACCCTCTCGTTTCTCTCGAAGACACAAAAGAGGAACTACAAGTGGTGGAGAACAAATGTATGTACCTAATTACAGGTACATACAGGCGAGAAAGAAGACGCCAGAAAGAGCTGCATCAGAAGGCGGGGTTAAGTCCCATTAACGTTGTCATAGAAGAACGGATAAGGAATATGAAGGAACTGGTTAATCGAGAATTGAACGATGATATCGTTCAAATGATTAACCAGAACAGAAGAGGCATAAGTCGCATTAGATTTCCGAGCTCCACTGGGTTTTGAGGTGACGGAGCAGAAGTGCCCTTCTACGCATGAAAATAAGAATGTTTTCACCCAAACCAAGAAAAAGAATACCTAATTATGAAACCTCACCGATTCCTACAAGAATTCGCCGATGAAGACCCAACTATACCGAAGAAGACATCCAAGAAAAAACAAAAGCCACGTGTCGTGGTATGACATTACATTATATAAATACCATATTATATCTATGAGGAAGGGACCAATAACTTAAAGGCAAACTGACAAAAGGACGGCACGCCACGAGTTTCGACGGGCTGAATAGCGAGAAAGAGTGCAACGAGGTCAGGTAAAATTTGGGTAATGGAAAAGCTCAAGGTTATTTAAAGAGGCATATACAAAAATATAATTTTATTTATATAAAAATGAGAGAATTGATACGCAAAATTATATCAGATAATTACTGGTCAAAATTACATCGAGAATTGATGGGCAAAATTACATCAGAGAATTAATGGGCAAAATTACATCGGTAAACAGGGGGGGGGGGGGGGATTGTAGTTATGCATCAGAATATGAAGTTAAAATTTAATGTATTACAGGAGGAGACTATTCAAATGATGGGAGGGGAATTAACTTAAATGGGTTACTGGAGGGGGAGAGGGGTTGGCTTACGGAGGATTCCGGGTGAGACGTCGTGGTAAGTCTTTACGGAGGTCTTCTGCACGTGAAGCTAGGGCGCTCAGAGATTCTGAGTGGGAACTTAAAGTGATGACGGTTCTCCAAAAAGGAGGGTGGGCGGTAACATCCAAGACAGAGGAGAGTATTTTGGCCACCCGAAAACGAGGGGCGAACGAGGAGGGCTTCGACAGGAGTTGATGAGTGTAGTCGGAAAAATCACTCGGTAGCGATCGTTAAATGGATATACCTCATTGGCGGGCTAATTCCGATACACAAATAGTTTAGCCGTCACTTTGCTTTGTTGTTAGCACCTGACTTAGAACTAGGGGAATCTTCTTAAGTCCAGGCGAGACTTCTCAACTCTGTCTCTGCCTCATGAAGGACGAGCACTATATATGTCCGAGGCTCTCCCCGCGGGGGTGGGGTGGTTAGGGGGAAACAGCTCTACTCTCGAATGGCCTCGAATCTTCTTGCCGAGGTGATTCTATCCCACGTAAAGGTGGACCGTGGTGGACGCGGTTCGAGGCTACCGCTTTTGGAAGGGGGCGGGGGTTATGCTTACCAATTTAAGCCTAACAGAACCTTCTCAAGTGCATGGAACTTCCGTGCTGAAAAAGAAATTCCACGTGGGATTCTCCTACACCACGATTTACCCTCACTACAAGATATACAAAAAAAACAAAGACACTAAGCATAATACTAAAGTGATTATAGTAATTGATTACTACAACAGCAAATGCGCATATCATACCCAAGGACATTAATTGTTTTTGAGGACAAATGGCTTGAACGCCATAATAATATAAACTATCCCCAAAACAACAAAAGAACTACAAAACAAGAAAATATTTAAAAGCGATAAGCCTGATCACCAGGCAGTTAGATTTTCTTTGCACCCTACCACACTTCTTTTTCTTTTCACTATTTTTCTATTTTCAGCTATCTTTCCCTACACTCTTTCTTTATCCACTATCACACCACTATTAGGACTACGCCACCACCAGCATCACTACTACTACACCACTACCACCGCCATCACTATTACCAATATCACAGACACACCATCACAACTACTACCACCACCATCACTCTACAACATCACCACCACCACTACTACTACATCTCCACTAACACTACTACCATTACTACTACACCACTACCACTATCATCGCTCTTATCACTATCACTACAACACTACGACTACATAACCACTAGTACTACACCGCAACTACTACCACCACGACCATCATTTCTACAACACACCACCACTACTACTACACCTCCACTAACACTACTACCATTACTACTACACCACTACCACCACCATCCCTATCATACCAACACCACCATCATCACTATTACCACTATCACTATCATAGCAACACCACCATCATCACTACTACTACCACACCACTACCACCACCATCACTATTACCAATATCGCTACCACACCACCACCACCATCGCTTCTACACCACTACCACTACTACTAGTACACTTCCACTAACACTACTACACCACTACCACCACTACACCACTACCACCATAATCGCTATTACCACTATTAATACCACACCACCAATACGATTACACCACCACCATCACTAATACAACACTCCCACCACTACTACTACTACACTTTCACTAACACTACTACACCCGAACCACCGCCATTAATATTACCATTAACACTACCTCATCACTACTATGACTACACCACCGCGATCGCCACTACTACCACCATTATTACTACACTACCACCACCACCACCACCCCCGATTAAGAGCGAAAAAAAACAACAACAGAGCAAATCCAAGAGAAGAATGCAAGAAAGCAACGGTTCCATTTCTACGCCAATTTTTCACACGGCGACAGACGCTTTTCTGCTAAAACAAAGCCTTTATTTAGCAAAATGGCATCACAAAAATTCACTTTCAAGTGACTTTTTTTACTTCGCTTAACTAATACTTGAGTTAATATTAGTCTATATTTGGGGGGGCCTATCGATTTAACCGTTTTATTAACTGTTTTTGCCTCCTCCAATGGGGACCGGGGTAACTTTTAGGTTCGTGCCCCTTCGCCTACCCCACCTTAGCTACGCCACTGAAAAAGCTTAAATAACTTACAGATTTTTTTAACCCAGTGTTATTTTTGGATAATTTATTTATTATCGATATAGTTAGTGCAGATTTATCAGGAATCTGTTAAAGTTCAAAATATTTTGCAATGTAGCTAAAACAGAATAAAAGAAATTCCACCTGGAACAGTGTGTTCCAAGGACTACTGAGCCTACCGCATGGAATCTTTATGAATAAGTTAGGCCTTTTGCTGCAAAGACCTCATTCAGATCTCTAATGGGCTCCAACCAAGGGTTCTAAATGGTGATGCTTTCCTGTTCGAGTACGAATCTTCCTCTGTGGGTTAAAATTCAGTCTCAAGGACCAGCTATTTCAGGTAAGCGCGGTTTTTAATTGCAAATTTCTCAATTTTTAACTACTTATTTTTCATTCGATTAGAGTACAATTTCTTCCAGTATTCCGGCTTTTAATTCTCCTTGTTCGATAATGAACACGTTGTTTCCAAGTTTCTTTCTCTCCTGTCAATGATACTAGGGATGCGCGAATATATCGGTATCGGTTAAGCAAATATCGTCCGATAACCGATATCTAATATTAGAACATTTTTAAGTCAACACCACCCAATTTCAATGTTTCATAATTTATAGAGAAGAAGGTTTGGTGTTCGTCAATAAATTACTAATTTGATGATTTTCCGCCAGTCCTTAAATCACAGTGGCTTTTATTAGACTTGGGCTTGCTGCATATTCCGCATGTTTTATGGTTGCATTACTACTGTCTTGGTATAGCTCTATATACCATACATACATCTATTATATTTTATTTTAGAGTGCGCGGGGGTTTTTCTTTTAATAACTTTGGGTAGGCCGAGATGCGGCTTCGAGGTCAGATCCTCGTAAGGGAGGGCTAGTCCAATAGATGTTACTTTAAATCTTTGTATTGGCTGAGAGTTCCAAATCTCACTTAGTTACAGGCTGTTACACGGCTATGATGAGCTCAAGGGTCGGAAAGTAAAGGAGTCGGCAAAAATAAACTTTAATAAATTTTTATAATTAAAGTTAGATGGTACAACAATAAACAGACATATAAGACAAATAGTTACAGTAGTCAACGGGCTAGTACGAAGACTAGGTATTTAAAATGCAATAAAATTGGGTAGGCTAGATGGAATTAAAATTTGAGCTTTACATGGGCACATGGTAAGCACACAAATGATAATGGGAAACGGTAGACGGCAATTATAAATTTGAGGGAAGCTAAAATATTTGTTACAATACCTTGTACAAAATGGAAGGGTTTGGGGAGACGATGGTCGTTCCCGGTGAAGCCGTGAGATGATGGTTGGGTAACTTCGACGGGGTCCAGGGTCAACTTGCTTGTAGTTGAATATTCTTTTGAGATGACGGGGGGTGCGGGGAAGGAGAGCCTTCGAGAAGGGAGGCTGGGAATTCTTCTGGTGTAAATTTCTTTGAAGAAAACGGAGAGTGGTTTTCTCCGAGACGTCAAACGGTTTGTTTGGTCGATTATGCGTAATCAAGGAGGTATTACGCTAAGATTAATCTTCGCTGAAGCCTTTTGGGAAAGACTTGGTTCTTGTCTGGAAATGGCGTCGTTGAGCGGAGTCGGACGGGTATTCTTACGGGGAGAAGAGTTCTTAACTAGTTCTAGGGTGAATATTTGTTTTATCCAAGGAGGGATACTCGCTTTTATCTCACAACGTTTCCTTGCCTTCGGCATATGACAACCCGAATCGAGGAGGAGTAAGATCGTCTGCTCTCGTGAGCTTCTCGCACACAAATCTCTCTCGATTCCTCCTCACACGGGTACATATGGACGCCTGCCAGGGAGAGAGCTTACCCCAAAAAGGGGGGGGGGCTATCTCCCGTCGTTTGAGTAATGGCGGACGCGGCCCGGGTGGCGTTTGTCTCAGCTTCTCCCAGCGTGGCTGGAATTGGAGGGGAGAGAGACTTTTTGACTTGTTTAAATACTCGGATTGATAAGGGCTACATTCCATGAGCCCGCTCCTATACTTTCTCACGCTTTTGAGCTTGGAAAATTGCTTGTAAACGACAACGAGGCCCACAGGTGGAGGCAATGCTTAAAAGCGACATTATTACTCCCATCACGTGCTTGTTCCCTCACAACCACATTCCTCTGTTCCGTATCGAGTGATTTTCAATTATAATTTAGGATTCTACATATTTCCTCCTTTAATCTTAAGGGAGAAAATTATGTATGATATATTCATATATGGTATATGGTATAAAAAGTCATTATTTATTATAAATCTAGATTTATTAAAAGATAAATGTTATTACCACTAAACAATTCTTAATACTAAAGTACTTGATATTTAAAGATGTTTAAAGTTGAATTTAAAATTATATTTGAAATAAAATAATTTGAGGTCATAATGAGAGAAGAGCAGTTGTTCTCCATGTTCGGGCGTCAATCTACTTCTTGTTGACTTGTATATACCATCTCCTCCTGTGCTGAATAGCCTTTCACTGGAAACTGAAGAAGGTGGCGCACATAGGTATTTTTTAGCAAGATTTGGAAGGAAACTTAAACCAAATGTTTCTTCGTAGGCTGATATCTCTTTCATGCTGAAAAGTCATAATTTATAATTAAATGCTTGCAAAATATGGAAATGATCAGAATTATATACATTATTCAATTACAATAAATTACATAGCGGGTGGGATTTGTGTTTAAAATAATTAAATGTAATCATAGCATGTAGCTAAGGTTTTTTTTAGTTTTGGATTTTACGAACCAAGAAGTATAACTTCAATATACATACGGTATATAAATGATTATATATCTTGTCACATATATAAGAGAGAACATATTAATATTAGTTTTATGCATTTTAAATATAAACTCAGAGAAGGCATTTGTGACCACGGTGTTGTCTTTGGCGTTCTTCAGACTGTCCGAATGAGCATCCGTTTTTCTTAACGAAAACTGCTTCGAACACTGGATTATCCCACATATCCCTCAGTGTATGAATGTTGTGTTATTGGCGTTGGTGGTTGTGTGCTATACAGTCTTTTAGTTTATGTTTTATTATGTGTGGTTCTGAGCACAGAGTAACAAACTATTAAGTACATAAAATTTATAAACTAATAAGAATTATTGATTTTTAACTCTTACCTCGTTTCACTCAGCTCCTTTAATTTTTTACTCGTGCAGGAACTTTCGAAATGGTTTGAGGAAATTCAGATAATTCTTTTTCATTGAATAGTTCCCTCAAATCGTGTAGTTTAATTTTCGTGTTCTCGGGTAGCTTTGAATGTTCTGTTTCATTTCTGACACTATCCTGTTCACTTTCATCTTCTGAGATTGAACTGAGATTGCCTTTATCTTTCTGATTATCTTGTATTACCGGTGCTAAAGCTGCGTCATAAATCATAGTTTAAATATTTTGTTTTTCTGCCGGTTAAAAATATTTAGTTTGTATCGTGGGTCAAGAGCCGTTGCAAAAATTTGTTTCTTATTTCGTTTAGGTGGTTTAAATCTTTCAATGAAATCTCTTTGGAGCTCATTTAAAATTGTCTTTATACCACTATCAGTTTGAGTTGATTAATCGAGGCAATTCTGCAATGTCACAATAAAAGGGATGATCAAATAAAACATAGCATTATCGAAATTGATTTCTCGAGTGATAATTTCAAAATTTCTGAAGACTTTAACAAGTATTTCAGCCAATTCCCATTGATAGTCCCTTAAGCAGGATTGCTTCTTTGTGGCGCAAAATAGAATAATTGCTCTCTTCTGCTTTACTAATCTTTCCAACATGTAAAAGATTGAGTTCCATCTAGTAGAGACGTCTTGAATCAAGCAATGCTTTGGAAGATCTAATTGTTTTCGTAACATTTCAAGTGTTTCTCTATTAGAAGCCTAATGATTAAATTTTCCAATTATGTTCTTTGCAATAGCCAAGATATCACTAATAGTCTGTGTTTGTTTAAATAATTTATCCTGAATGTAGAGTTGAAATGTATGAATAGCACAGCTTATGACACTAAATTTAGCCAAATCACACATTTTAATAAAAAGTTTCATGTTGCAGCATTATTAGTTATGATCATGTGAATCTTTTCTTTTAGTATCTTAAATTGATTTAGTGAGTCTTTAACAAATTTAGCATTTTGTTTTCCTGTGTGCGTTCCTGGAAAATGTAAAGCTTTCAACACTGCTATTTTTTTAATGTAATCATCTTGAATCCAATGTGCTGTTAAACTTATGAATGTATGCAGATTATGATCAGCTGTCCACATGTCTGAAGTTAAAGTTAAAGTCAAATGTTCTACATTTTGTAAAATATTTTTCAATTTTTTTGAAAGGTTTTTCCTATATTCAAGGAACAATTGTGTCAGAAAAGTATCTTCTTGATGCAATTTTATAGCTTGTTTCTAAGTGGTTTATCAGCCTTTGAAATCAAACATTTTACACAATATAATATTGCTGTATAGCATCGCACTTTAGTTCTACAATCAAATTATTCATTTTAAAAGATCTTTTATCATGAATTTTCCATTGCATATTTTTTTCCTAAAATTCTTTGCAAAGATACCTGTTTTAAATGAGCCTGTAGTAATCTCTGAATTTTCTGGTTTATCTGAGTCAGATTATTGGTTTCAAGAAGAGGAAGGTTCAGAATACATCGTGTCTGCCTGCTTTCCTGGTGTTGCTGATGGTAGTTGACACAAAATAATTCTCCATTCTATTTTTTTTATTATTTACCTCCATTAGCTTGCGAATCTGCATCTTTCAAAACGTTTTCTATCTTAGTATGTATATTTGGGTGATGGTTCTTCAGGTAGATTTTCAAATTAGATGTAGCCATTAATTTGGATTACGAGAACCGCGAGAAACTTCCTTTTCACAAATTGTACATTTTGCCTTACTTGGATTCTCCACACTAATATTAAAATATTCCCCCATAAAACTACAATGACTACCTTGTTTAAAATGCTTCACATTTATTGATTATAACTAACTAGTTATGTCTAAAGATAAAAAATAAATTTTAATTAGTTAAATAATATATCAAATTTTAAGTAAATGAATAAAATAGCCGTAACTAAATGACATGTCAAGATATAAAATACTTGATATCTGGACACCTGAAACAACAAATAATTTTAAGATAAACTCTTTTTTTTAGAAATTAAGTATTACAATCCTGAACGTGGAAGCTTAGCAAAAGTATTAATATCATTCAGTTAGAGTTTGCGCGTAGAGTTGGTGTACAGTTCCATGGTCTTGTTGTAGTTACAAGGGGTGGTACGAAAGAACTCCACCAGCCTCTCCTCGTATGCTGCTACAAACGAATACGACCTATTCTTTGCCTGATGGCCACTGTTCTGGTCTTCCTCCTCCTCCTCCTCAGCCACAGCTCTTTCCTCCTTGCCCTCTCTCTCCTCCATCTTTGCCATCCCAACTCTCCTCCCCTTCAGTTTTATCTTCGACATATTGCAAAAGATATGAAACGTGCACAAAATGGCCGCAAGCGCTCTTCACAGCTTTATATAACCGGATGTTACGTGAAACTGATGCAAAGCTGTGGCTGTCGCCGTAGGGGGGCCGTACGACCGGCTTACTCGACACGCATGGCGGACGTACGAAATATGTGAACGTGCGTTGGCCGTACTAAGTACGTGAGATGTGCCTGACGTGCACGACACACGGATGGATCCCGCACGTGCTATTACGAAAGAATTTACCTTTTGTCCGAATCCGACACCAGCAAAACGTACGAAAAACGTGCGTAGTAACAAGAGTTGGCACGGAAGAAATCCCCCCAGCCTCTCCTCATATGCTACTACAAACGAATACGACCTATTCTTGGCCTGCTGGCCATTGTCCTGGTCTTCTTCCTCCTCATCAGCCACAGCTCTTTCCTCGTGCCCTCTCTGCCATCCAACTCTCTTTCCCTTCAGTCTTGTCTTTGTGTACAAATGGCCGTAAGTGCTCGCCACAGCTTTATATAACCGGATGTTTCGTGCGACTGATGCAAAGTTGTCGCGTTCGCTGTAGGGGAGGGGCGTAAGACCAGCTTACTCGACGCGCATGGCGGACGTACGAAATATGTGAACGTGCGTCGGCTGCACTAAGTTCGTGAGGTGCGCCTGAGGTGCACGACACGCGTATGGAGCCCGCCTGTGCTAAGTACGGAAGAATTTACCTTTTGTCCAAATCCGACACTAGCAAATGGTACGAAAAACGTGCGTCTGACTTGTAACCTGAATAAAACGTAGGCGCCCGTAGCGTTTGTTGCTCATGAGAAAGAACCTCTGCGGCCGGTCTGCGGTCTCGAAAATCACCACCTCACAAGCGCGCCCTCTATGCGTTTCATTGCGTTTTTTGCACGTAGACAGCCCGTAGCAGCCCGTACGGCCGGTTGTGACCTAGGTTTTAGATATATCAACATGAAAATATATCAGTTATGAGAAATTACTCAATAAATGACTACTCTGGTCGCAGGAAAAAAATTGAATGTAAAGCAGTTTCATCGATATATCGGTATCGTCCAAAATATGATATCGATGCATCCCTAAATGATACCAAAATTTCGTTGAGATTACAATCTTATGGCACCTTGCAAGACTAACACGATCGTCTTCCTATATTTTACTCTTTCCTTTACATTTTACTCAATAGATTGAAAAATATATGTTCCTGTCTGCAGTCTCAATTTCATTATCTGCTTTGTTTTCTTTAGTAATTACAACAAACATTGGAAGAAATTCTCCTAGTTGTCAACATAAGGTACCGTCATAGCCTAGTATGATCATAGGTCCTGAGAGCCGTAAGCAGTCAATTCCTCACATTTGTTTTCGATTAAATTCTGTTAGATCTTGTGGACTTGTGTGAAAAGAGAAACAAACATGAGCAAACATGATTTATATAAATAAATTGTAATTTTCTGAAGAGACGAATCTCGCTGAAATTTCTTTAGCTATGATTGCATCATTAAAGGCTTATACTTCATCGGCAAAAATAAACAAAGTCAAATGTTTGAAAAATAATGTGACAAACCTTTAATGTATGCTAAGTAAATATATTAGAAAAACTATTTGGCGCGATTTAATGCAAATATTGTTTGATCGTTTTATAGATCATTATTTGCAATGTATTAAATAAAAGGTTCCTATGAGATTTTAGTCATGTAAAACAGCTAAATTACTTATTTACTTTAAAGATTAATGTTTTCAGAAACATTCTTGAATGCGTTTATATAGAATCATTGCTAGCTTTATATGAACTCAGTTCACCTTGACAGATTTATGTATTATTAATTATATAAAATCATCCAAATAGGAAAATGTGTAATTTAGTCTGCAACTCTCAATAATATTTGACTCGATTATATATTTTCTTTTACTTGTTGAAGCTTGCGTAAGGCAAAGGAGGGACCCAGCGGGGAACCCATAGCCATGCCTCTACAAAATATATTATCCTTGACCCATTCTTACTACTGTTTCTAAGCAGAAGGTTTTCCATAGACTGCCCCATATCAAGCATTTGACATCCAAGTTTAACAAGCTCCTTCTCTCTACCCTCAACGAACATTTCCCTCAAAGCCAATTAATTTGTAGCAATTCCAATCTGGTATCGTTGAATTACTTTTTTCTCCATAATGAGCCAATTCCTTTGAGCTTGCGATTCTGTATAATTTACAATTAAACATGTACGACCTGCTACAGTCTTTACGTAGGCCAAACTGGCTTACAACTCAAATGCAGGATCGCAAAACACTTAGGTTTGTCTCATAGGACTTGTATTCCCATTTCTAAACCTGAAGCCTCTTCGATCAGGCAACACTCTGAGTATCACCATCATCATCTTAATTCTGATTCATTTACCATATTATCTTCAGCCTTAACTTCTCTCGATTTGAAAATCTTAAAGTCACTGTACATAAATAAAATCAATCCAAACCTAAATAATTACTCATCCTCAATTAAGCTATTCACTATATGACCAACCAACACTTCAATACATTAACTAGCCAACCAACCAACCAACCGAACAAATCTCGTTAGTAGTTTTTCTATCGTTAGTTAGTTGATTTCACATTTGTTTTCGTTTTTTTTTTTGTTTTTTTGTATAATTTAATATAATAGTTTATTTTATTGTTTATTCCAGTTACCTTTAAATTTTATTCTTAAGTCAGTTTATGTTATAACTTCACTTCTTTCAATTATTTTTCAAAATTACACTGGATAGTGTCAAATAATTCTATATATTATAATTTGTGTTTTGACTTGGGTTTCAATAAAATATATATATATATATATATATATATATATATATATATATATATATATATATATATATATATATATATATATATATATATATATATATAAATATATATATATAAATATATATAGTCGGGAAGGCGTTATTCATGATACTCTTAACTTATGCATAGAACGGTCATGGGCTGCGGGGTATCGCAGTGCCATCGCAACATACAGTCTTGCGTGTAGTGCGGTGTATATAGGGTCTCTGGCGACTTTTCCCGAGTTGTTTTGCGAGTCTAGTGTGAGCGTATGTGTTGAGGGGTGCTAATCTTTTGTTGTCTCGTAGTGTGGACATTCTCGCGTACGAGGGAGAGCGGCAAGCGCGCTTCAGAGTGGAGTTCTCAATGCGCTGAGCCTTCTTGTGCCACGTGACGGTCGCAGCTACGAGTGACAATGGGGCGTACGTGAGAAGAGGTTGCAAGAGTGTTTTATGTAGGTGTAACGGTAGTTTCTTGCCCGCAAGGTAGAACCTGCGCAGCATTTTGTTTGTTCGTGCGACTCTTGCTTGTATTATGTTCTGGTGTATATTGAACCTAAGGGACTTTTCAAAAGTTACCCGAAGGATTTTTGTCTTTTGTGTATAGTCGAGCCTTGTTGGGTTTAGGTGGTTCCTGTGTGGTATGTGTGAGGAAATTTCTAGGTTATTCATGTAGTGATCTCTTGCACAGAAGAGTGTCATCTGTGTCTTCTAGGAATTCGTGGCAATCAGCCATTTATCATCGTATTTTGTCTTTTCGTCTAGTATTATTTGTGCGCCTGGTGCGCGATCTCGTCTGGTCCGCGCGGCTGACGAGAATGGTCTCGTCATCGGCGTAGAACACTGTGTAGGCGTGACGGCAGTTTTCGGGTGGGCGTGGGGTGTCGTTTGTGTACATGATGTAAAGTGCAGGTGCCAGTACGCTTCCTTGGGGAACGCTTGAGCTTGGTGTGAAAGGTTGTGATAGGGTATTGTCGTATTCTCTGTAGCATCTCTGTTTAGTGAGGTAGTGCGAGAGGAGCCTTCTGGTGCAGAGAGGTAACTCCGTATTGCTGGCGAGTTTCCAACGGAGTCCCTCGTGCCACACTTTATCAAAGGCCTTCTCCACGTCCTTGCTGATAGAGAGTGTTTCTTTTTATGTACCTGGCGTTTTTTTCTGTATTCTGTCATGAACGATGGTTACAGCCGCCTGAGTGGACCAGCCCCTCCTGAACCCATATTGATAGGGAGAGAACCAATCCCTCTCTCCCAAGTAGTCTTGTAGGCGGCAGTTAATCCTACACTCGAGTATTTTGCCTAGGTGCTCTAATAGAGCAATAGGCCTGTAATTGTTTTGCTGTTTGGGGTCTTTGTTCATTTTGTGTAGCAGTATGTTGTGAGAAACTTTGTATATTTTGGGGGAAGTGGCCTGGGGTTAGTGAGGCGTTGAATAGGTGTGTAAGTGTATGGTATATGTTTGCGGGGAGGTTGTTTATTAATGCGGCTCTTAGTTCGGAAAGACTGGGTGCGCGTTTTGGTCTTGTTTTAATGTAGTGTTTTGTTTCCTCGACGGTGATGGGAGTGGTCAGTGTAGATGTGTTATCGAGGGGGGGATGCTTAGCTCGTGAGCGTGGGCCCGACACTACTCCTGAACCGGGAAATGCTCTTGCGCGTGTGGTTTGAGTGGGTTGTGTGTGTACTGTGTCCCAGTGGGACCTAAATGTGTCGAGGATGACGTTGGTGTCTGTGAGTGTTTGGCTAATTTAATTGGAGGGCGATGGGTTTGGGTGGATCGGTGCCTAGCATCCTTTACACGCGCCGCCAGAAGAAGGAGGGGTCAGTGCAATGAGTGTCCTCCGCAAAGTGGACGACCACTCGCCACTGTCGGTTCCTATCTAGTTGCACGCACTGTAGAATGAGGGCACGTAAGGTTTGGGGTTTTGTTTTTTTAAATTGTTTTATGCCCTCTTTCACCCATTTACGGGTCTAAACAGGCACGGTATTTTATAGCGATTAAAATTTAAAAGCGCGAATAATAGTCATGAGTTGTGAATGGTGATGTGATGGATGAAATGAATTGAAATGAATGGGTGGTGGTAATGAAATTAAAAGGTTTTTTAAAATTGCAAGAGGCGAATTTTCATAATTATCGGGTTTTGCTTCTTTTCTTTTTCTATATTTTTGTATATAATTTACTTTCCTTCAAGTATGCAATCAGTGCCGTACTTGTTTGGGGTTCATCAGCGAGGACTTTCTTTAGTGTTGGGCTGGTACCCAAATATTTTTTCCGGTGTCGGTGGAATCTAGCGCAGGTTAATAGTATGTGCGGGATAGATAGCTGGGCGTTGCAGGTAGTGCATTGTGGTGGGGGAGAATTTGCGAAGCGATAGCTGTGGGTAAGCTTTGTGTGTCCTAGTCGTAAGCGTCCAAATATGACTTCATCTCTTCGATAATTTCTGGAAGAGCTCTTCCATTTGTTGATGTCATCTTTTATTCGTCGTAGATATTGATGGCCGTGTACATACCATTCGAACTTCCGCTGGTTTTTAACTTCCTCGAAAAAGAGGTTGTAATAATCTTTGTGGTATGTTAGTTCAGTGGGTAGTGATTTATCTGCGACTGCTGATTTTGCAGCTCTGTCAGCGTCTTCATTGCCTTTTATCCCTACGTGAGAGGGACACCAGTAAAGAGTTACGTTACCTTAAAGCGACATGTCGTTTGCCACTGTTAAAAGCAAGGCGGCCAGGTGTAGCTTTGGGTGTGTGTTCTCGTTGGGTGTGTGGTGTGGAGTAGGGTTGGGTGTCGGGAGTAGTATCGGTTTTTAAAACTTACTTTCCTTTTTTTAGACTGAGTCCCCAACCCCGCCGATAAAGACTCCGTGAAAATGACTCGGATATGATGATGATTAGTGAGTATGGACATCGTTAGGTTCCTCAGAGGGTGTGAAAATATCGCGGACTTAATGATGACTGAAGCCTGAATCAACCGACTCCAGTCAGGGTGCCGCCTCCTCTATTCGGTTTTGGGTATTTCTAAGTTACGTCAGACTTCTCACAGAGATGGTGGTTTCTCCCTCTGTGGTTTTGGACGGTGTTGCAGGGTAGGGTATTAATCCCCCCCGCATTGGTAACTAAGTCTTAATCCAGGTTCACTCCTTTCTTTGGGTTCCGCAGCGGGCTAAGCCTCATAATTCCTATCCCCAAAGTAGAACGGCATAGTTGCAACGGAGCTCTATGTGTAGAGTAATATTCACGGAGCCAAGTCACGGCGGGACAGGGATGGGGAGGGTTTAGCACGTCATATCACTATGACGTGCCAGGGAAATAAAGGAATTTTTATTCAGAGGGTTGAAGGGGGCGGGGGGCTTTACTGGATGTCGTCTATTAGCCACAGGAGGTCTCTTCAATCAGACTAAGCACGCATCTATATTGGGTGCAGCGACGTCGAAAAAGTTATTTGCGATAAGTTCACAAAACTTTACCTCCTTTATCAGGAAAAAAACTTTACCAGAAGGTAAAGAGAGAAAAGCCTTCTGGTGCAGAGAGGTAACTCCGTATTGCTGGCGAGTTTCCAACGGAGTCCCTCGTGCCACACTTTATCAAAGGCCTTCTCCACGTCCTTGCTGATAGAGAGTGTTTCTTTTTATGTACCTGGCGTTTTTTTCTGTATTCTGTCATGAACGATGGTTACAGCCGCCTGAGTGGACCAGCCCCTCCTGAACCCATATTGATAGGGAGAGAACCAATCCCTCTCTCCCAAGTAGTCTTGTAGGCGGCAGTTAATCCTACACTCGAGTATTTTGCCTAGGTGCTCTAATAGAGCAATAGGCCTGTAATTGTTTTGCTGTTTGGGGTCTTTGTTCATTTTGTGTAGCAGTATGTTGTGAGAAACTTTGTATATTTTGGGGGAAGTGGCCTGAGGTTAGTGAGGCGTTGAATAGGTGTGTAAGTGTATGGTATATGTTTGCGGGGAGGTTGTTTATTAATGCGGCTCTTAGTTCGGAAAGACTGGGTGCGCGTTTTGGTCTTGTTTTAATGTAGTGTTTTGTTTCCTCGACGGTGATGGGAGTGGTCAGTGTAGATGTGTTATCGAGGGGGGGATGCTTAGCTCGTGAGCGTGGGCCCGACACTACTCCTGAACCGGGAAATGCTCTTGCGCGTGTGGTTTGAGTGGGTTGTGTGTGTACTGTGTCCCAGTGGGACCTAAATGTGTCGAGGATGACGTTGGTGTCTGTGAGTGTTTGGCTAATTTAATTGGAGGGCGATGGGTTTGGGTGGATCGGTGCCTAGCATCCTTTACACGCGCCGCCAGAAGAAGGAGGGGTCAGTGCAATGAGTGTCCTCCGCAAAGTGGACGACCACTCGCCACTGTCGGTTCCTATCTAGTTGCACGCACTGTAGAATGAGGGCACGTAAGGTTTGGGGTTTTGTTTTTTTAAATTGTTTTATGCCCTCTTTCACCCATTTACGGGTCTAAACAGGCACGGTATTTTATAGCGATTAAAATTTAAAAGCGCGAATAATAGTCATGAGTTGTGAATGGTGATGTGATGGATGAAATGAATTGAAATGAATGGGTGGTGGTAATGAAATTAAAAGGTTTTTTAAAATTGCAAGAGGCGAATTTTCATAATTATTGGGTTTTGCTTCTTTTCTTTTTCTATATTTTTGTATATAATTTACTTTCCTTCAAGTATGCAATCAGTGCCGTACTTGTTTGGGGTTCATCAGCGAGGACTTTCTTTAGTGTTGGGCTGGTACCCAAACATTTTTTCCGGTGTCGGTGGAATCTAGCGCAGGTTAATAGTATGTGCGGGATAGATAGCTGGGCGTTGCAGGTAGTGCATTGTGGTGGGGGAGAATTTGCGAAGCGATAGCTGTGGGTAAGCTTTGTGTGTCCTAGTCGTAAGCGTCCAAATATGACTTCATCTCTTCGATAATTTCTGGAAGAGCTCTTCCATTTGTTGATGTCATCTTTTATTCGTCGTAGATATTGATGGCCGTGTACATACCATTCGAACTTCCGCTGGTTTTTAACTTCCTCGAAAAAGAGGTTGTAATAATCTTTGTGGTATGTTAGTTCAGTGGGTAGTGATTTATCTGCGACTGCTGATTTTGCAGCTCTGTCAGCGTCTTCATTGCCTTTTATCCCTACGTGAGAGGGACACCAGTAAAGAGTTACGTTACCTTAAAGCGACATGTCGTTTGCCACTGTTAAAAGCAAGGCGGCCAGGTGTAGCTTTGGGTGTGTGTTCTCGTTGGGTGTGTGGTGTGGAGTAGGGTTGGGTGTCGGGAGTAGTATCGGTTTTTAAAACTTACTTTCCTTTTTTTAGACTGAGTCCCCAGCCCCGCCGATAAAGACTCCGTGAAAATGACTCGGATATGATGATGATTAGTGAGTATGGACATCGTTAGGTTCCTCAGAGGGTGTGAAAATATCGCGGACTTAATGATGACTGAAGCCTGAATCAACCGACTCCAGTCAGGGTGCCGCCTCCTCAATTCGGTTTTGGGTATTTCTAAGTTACGTCAGACTTCTCACAGAGATGGTGGTTTCTCCCTCTGTGGTTTTGGACGGTGTTGCAGGGTAGGGTATTAATCCCCCCCGCATTGGTAACTAAGTCTTAATCCAGGTTCACTCCTTTCTTTGGGTTCCGCAGCGGGCTAAGCCTCATAATTCCTATCCCCAAAGTAGAACGGCATAGTTGCAACGGAGCTCTATGTGTAGAGTAATATTCACGGAGCCAAGTCACGGCGGGACAGGGATGGGGAGGGTTTAGCACGTCATATCACTATGACGTGCCAGGGAAATAAAGGAATTTTTATTCAGAGGGTTGAAGGGGGCGGGGAGCTTTACTGGATGTCGTCTATTAGCCACAGGAGGTCTCTCCAATCAGACTAAGCACGCATCTATATTGGGTGCAGCGACGTCGAAAAAGTTATTTGCGATAAGTTCACAAAACTTTACCTCCTTTATCAGGAAAAAAACTTTACCAGAAGGTAAAGAGAGAAAAGCGACGTTAGACATCTCGAAACCGTACATTAATATTCTAACATTAATCCAGTTTTTAAAGATAATACTAAAAGTCAAAGAATGTGGATATCAAAAAGGAAGGGGGGGGGAGGCAAGGTTCATATTAGGACACCTAGGAATGAGAATTTTATTAGTATTGACCCTTTAATCCGTTAAGAGTTTTAAACTCGTTTGCGTAGCCGTCTCTGCGTCATTAACCCTCGGTCTCTCTTCTTGGATGTGAAGGCGGGTGCGGTCAGTTCTTCGTTTTATCTCTTGAGAGATGGGTTCCGTGTTGCATTAAGTAGTGATTTTTGATTGCGCCGTTTTGCGAATGGATGGGAATCGACAAGATAATGATGGGGTTGTCATTCCAATAAATTTATTCGAAGAATGAAGTTTACAGTCTTCCTGGAGGCAGTTGAATTCTAAAATTACATTGGTGGCGTTCATTTCATTTATTTGTTTGTGTTATTGCTAATGAGGTGATTGCTAATTTTCTTGGTTTTGTAGTATATTATCAGTTGTAACTTTTCTTCAGGATTCGTATATTTTGTATAACATTTTTTATTGTTCTTTCGTCTGTTTTATATAAATCACTCATTTGGTTTTAATAGAAGACATTAATTGGGCGTTTCTTATCTTCTTTTTCATTCGTATGTAAATTTAGCAAAAATGTTTTTGTCTCTTTGTCTGCCATAGTGTTGGAGAAACCATTTTTAATTAATACTTGCTTTTTCGTTGAATTTATTCAGTGAATAATGCCCATGAAGGAATGTATTTGTATGCGCGTCTGATCTATGTTCGTATGACACTTATTTTGTATCTTTCTGGACATTCCCGTTCTCCATTAAGACAACTTCCAGAATTTGTTGGTTTTGTATACACTTGGGTATTGTACTAATTTTTTCACATTTTATTACTTCTACATCAAGGAAAGGTAATTTTATGTAACGGTTTAGTTCATATGAAAATTTTAATACAGATTGTTCTTCCATTCTCTTTTTTTTTTGTTTTTTCAGTTCGTTTTCATCTTTAATTACAAAATATATATCGTCGACAAATCGGCAGCAGGTTGAAGACTTTGAATGATTCTCCGTCAAGGCTTCTTTTTCTAATCGACCCATGTAGAAGTTAGCAAATGAGGGTCCCAGTGGTGAATTCATTGCAACTCCATTTATTTGCTTGTAGAGTTTTCCATTGGGCGCACGGAAGGGTGCTTCCATTGTGCACGCTCTCAAAAGATTTCTTAATATGTTGTTATCTAGTTTGTGGGCAGGTTTGCTCGAGTTAGGATAAACTTCTTCAATTAATATATTTATCGTTGTTTACGTTGGTAAAAAGGCGGGTCTTTTCTATTTGGCGGAAGGCGGATTTTTGTACCAAATTTTCGCCAATAATGCAGTTTTGAGTGCTGAATACGAATATAACATTTATTTGGGGGAAACATTTCAAACGGTAAATTTTGGTTTGCCTGAAACCTTTTGTAAAACAGAAAGGGAAATAAAACGCACTTAAACTTCCATATAATTTTCCAATATTATTGTTCAGTCTCTTTATTATTTGTTTAAACATTCATTTGTATTTTGATATAACCCATAATATTTTTTTAGACAAATTTTCATTTCTATTGCGTTTTCGCCACATAAATTCACATAAGTAGGAATCGAGCATCTCATTGTGGGTACCGCAATGTCTTTTATTTCTTTGTTTTATGGGGTGCCAAGTACTTTCTATTTCTTGAGTGTGAGTGAGCTCGGCTGGTGGGGTTAACATATCTTTCTGAATGGTTCATCGATTTATGAATACACATAATTGTATCCTTGTAGTTTTCCTATATTTTGGTAGGTTGGCCATTTGTCACTTATTATTATCGTATTTTTGCCTTAATGCAGGACAAAAGACTCTTCATCTCTTCTTTCGAGAGCATACAAGAAGACTTCCTTGTTTTCCTGCATACCCCCACCGAATACCCATTGCTGCTGTGGCACCATTCTCCCTTTTTCATATTTTCTTCTCCTGAAGCAGGTCTCATCGCCTGTCAATCCCGGTCATCCGATAACTGTAGTCGTGGCGAGTAGTGATGAGACTCATTTAAAAAATAAAACAGATTAGGTTAGGTAAGGTTAGATTAGATTAAGCCGGGTCGATTATGCCTATATTATGCATTTTTTACGTAATTCAATTTCAGTTTTCTTACCTCTAGGTTAGATGAAGAAAAGTTAGCTTCGGTTAAGCCTATTAAATTTTTTTTTTTAATACTTCCTTTCATTTCCCCCCCAAATAAATGTTATATTCGTATTCAGCACCCAAAACTTCATTATTGGTAAAAAATTTGGTACAAAAAATCCCCCAAACCAAAAAGATCCGAAAATTCTTTCCTCATCCAACGAGGCAAGGATCCCATCTGGTCTGGTTGTGGTGTGTGTAATATATCTATAAATTCTTCCGTTGATTTGATATAATATTCATTCAGGATATAATCACTGATCATTATGTGGATTTCTTTTGAAATATTAAATGTTGGGATGGGAATGTATGAAATTATCGTTCTTAAGGGGTTGTTATTTTTATGCGTTTGTACATTACCATACATGTATCCTGGAGTAAACTCACCGGTAAGTTTCTGAAAGTGTACACCCCCTTTCACTTTATTCGCTTCACTTATTAGCCGATTGATATCTTATTTGAGAGTTTCCGTAGGTCTCTTTGGATTTGTGCAAATTTGTAAGTGTTTTCCAGTATGTCTTGTATTTTTGTAATATAATCCTCTTTGTTCAGTATAACGTAGACTTTGGATTCGTCAGGTCTGAGGATGACTATATCCTGGTTGTTTTTAAGTTATTTAATAACGTTGCGGGTTGTTTCTGTAATGAGTTTGAAAAGGCGAAAGTTTCATTTTTTGGTCGTTTCTGCCCGTAGTTGCTCTTGTATATTTGGATTTACTTCAATTTTGTTTTTATCTTGTAGTTTGATAAGGGACTGATAAAGTAATTTAATTTCAGTTTTCTTTTCGGTTTAGTCGAGCTTCAACTGTGTGTGACAGTTAAGTACAAGGTTCAATACAGTCTCTTGATCAGGTGTAAGATGAAAGTTGGACAGATTTATAAAGGAGTTCAAATTTTTCTGGTAGGAACACCTTTCATTTGTAAAGTTTGGTCAATTTCTTGGTTTTCTTTATTCTTTCCGTGTTTCCTGTTAATTGCCGAACATCGATAAGTGCGGTATCAATACGGCTTTTTAACTGGTTGTTCTTCGGGAATAGAGGTTAATACCGCCATGTGATCGAGAAGCCATGAGGAGGGACACGAGGTCAGGCGAGGCGGAAAAAAGTCGCGGGAACCATGAGAGAATCGAGCCACCTCCGCCGATAGGACAGAAGCAAAAATTCCAGGTACGGGGGCAAGAGAAGACGCTGCCCGCCCCTTATGGGCGTTATCAAGAAACCCCACTGGAGCTCCTCTATCCCCCGGTAGAGTATTTAGTTAAGAAGATCTCCCTCCTGGGCCTAAGACATTTTTGCTTCCGGTCGGCCCATATATAATGCTAGGCTCAGGCGGGAAAAGCCAGTATAGGCCCGCCTTTCTGCACGAGACACTCGATTCAGCTCCATTCCTCTTCTAGACCTCGAAAGCAAGAATTCTCACCGAAGAAATTTAGCCCTAGTCAATTGGCTATTTGGTTTTAACCTCGTCTGTCGCAAGTACTCCCTCAAATTTACTCTTCGAGGTTAAACTATCGATTACGATTTACTCGTTCGTTCAACCATCCCCTGAGTTTTCTCATAAAGCCTTCAAACTCAAGCTAGTATCTAGAGCCTAAATTGTGGTTTCTTCACCAGTCTACCCGGTAATTCTTTAAACTGATCCCTGTAAACACTAAGTATCCGTTTGCAACCTTCTCCATTTGTATATATGTCTTACATCTCTTGTAATTATTAGAGATTATTTTTGTTACCCTCCGTTCCATAGCCCCAGAGTAGGCAGCCTTCATTATTATACTAACGGCCAATTGCACTCTATTCTGTAGATAAATCCTTCCACGCGCTCTAGTTGGGAAACTCCATTCCCCTATCGTTCCCCTCGCCTGCCGCTGCTGGAAGACGAGCAAAAGTCACTCAATTGACCTTGACCGCCCACTCCGTCTGAATATAATATACATATATATATATATATATATATATATATATATATATATATATATATATATGAGTTGATTGAAGTTGATCTCAGTATCTCCTAGTTCGTGCTTTACTTTCAGGATGCTACGTTTATGTACTATAATCTGTCCCTCTGCAAGACTTTCTATTAAGGCGATGGTAGTGGCTTCTGTGTTCGCTACCGGGTCATATCTTTGATTGTTTGTATATTTAAGCAACAGTCGTGATTTGCTACTCGATGGTTTACTAAAAAGGGAGTTATTTAAGACTGAACCCCATTTGAATGATGTTAACATCTAACATATTTTTTTTTTCAATATAAAACAATATCGGGTGTCCCCCCCGCAAAAAAAAGCCGCATTTTTTAAAAAAAATAATATTTTCTTCCTATTAATGACGATTTTCATATGCAAAATACTTTCGATCTTTTTTCGAGTGCAAAAAACGAAATTTAGATATTTTTTAGTTTACTTGCATTTGACAAAAATGACAACATAGGTAGAAAAAAGGAATATCGAGATCAAATATTATTTTATTGTGCAACATCATACAGGAATTCTCACATTCTTACAAAAGCCTACTGGAATGAACATGTCATAATTGATATCTTTATTTACAGTTCCTCAGTACCAATAATGACGTTGTCAGAAGAAGATCGCATTCTCATTCAAGCTTGTTACGGTGAAAGGGGATGGAAGACTAAAATAGTATTGCGAGAACTTCTCGGAAAAATGTGGAAAAGATGTGCTGTGGAAAAACTTAGAAAAGATTCGCGAAACGGGAAACGCTAACAGAAAACCAGGAAGCGGTCGACCTAAATCAGCTTCAGAACCGTGAAATGTGAATTACATTAACGATAACACATGCTCTCAAGAGGATAAACCAGGACGTCATTTATCGCAAAAAAACAATTGCTAAAATCCTGAATATTGGAAGGAGTTCTGTACAACGAATAATTAAGACACAAGCCGACATCCATAGCAAGAATGATTTCGTCTTTTCACAGGTTCATGTAAACTCTGGCGGATCGGATCATATTTCATTCTATGTTTGCACAACTGTTTTCCAAGGTCTCGGTTATCTCTATAGCCAGACAGACCATAGGCTCGTATCTGTTTCCTAATGTGTGTATGTTTGTACATTCGCGTGGGAGCCCAATAATTTCACTTGCCTGATTACAAAATATTCCAACCTTGCATTGATTCATATTAAATTGCGATTGAACATTATTTACGAATATTTTCTTTGTTTTACATTAGTTAATTGTTACAAGATGACATATTAATCCAATGTTTGATTTTTCTGCCCAATTTCAAGATTTTATATGACCAATTGGGTGATCATTTGTGAGGTTCCTTTTTGGGTCTAACCACCTTGCAATTGGCCGCCACAAGGACTCCCCCTCGAAACCCCAGAGTGTTACAAATGAGGTTCTTTGATTTATAATATACACCGTCTCGAGCGTAAATAATCTGGGGCATCAATGATTGCTACATGCTTAGATAGCTTTGATGTTTAAATACATATATACTCATCATTCCGGGGTCTTTTTACCTTTTAAGTAGTCTCTATGATTATAATATATGGTATATACTTTGGTTCACAGGGAAAAGTTCAATAGTCTTATATAGTAATATGCACAAAATATTGAGGTGTGCGAACAATTTGCCTCTTTTTATTATAATAGGCCGTAGCAATGGAATGAACGCGTTCTTTTTTTTAAGAGCTCATCTGGCGACTGCCTACATGGGCATTAGTCGCCGTATTAAAACTGGCCTAGTTCTAGGCTACTTTAAAATAAAATTAAAGAAACGAAAAAAAACACCCCAAATGGGGAAAAGGAAGCAAGCTCCTGCGTCGGGGGGAGTTCCCCCCGGCGCAGGAGCGTGCAACCTAAAGGAAAAAAAAAAAAATGCAAAAAACAAAACAAACAAATAACAAACCCTGCTTAAATAATAGGAAGAAGGCCGGCCTCTCCCAAAAAGTCAACAAGTCCACCAGTCGATGTGCATGCACTCACCCGAGTACAAGGGACAAAGGGAAGCGACCCCACCCATTCCGGTACCGGGACAGGTGTCGTGCGCGAAGATCACCCAGACTGGGACATTCGACAAAAATGTGCCGAACAGTCTGGGGGACGACGCAGTCGTCGCAATAGGGCGCAAGCGAGCGCTCCATCAAATAGCGATGCGTCACACGAGTGTGCCCGATTCGGAGACGACAGAAAGCAACCTGAAGCCGCCGAGGCATTGAGGAATAGGTCCATGGGAACAGTCGCGGCGCAATGGCACGCAACTTTAAATTCCCTTCGACCGTCCCCCATCTTCTTTGCCAAGCAGTCCGAAGAGCTGCCTGTATTCCTGCCATGTAGTCGGTGTGAAGAAGAGCAAAACGCTGGTCCGGTCACAGAGTCCTCGCGGATTCTTTGGCGCCCTCATCGGCGCGCTTATTCCCAGCAATTCCTACATGTCCAGGAACCCAGCAGAAGATAATCTCAACATCTGCCCAGCTCGCCAAAACCGTGGCGTCACTGATATCGCGAACCAGGGTATGCGGAGATTCCAATGCCCCGAGAGTACTCAAGGCGCTTTATGAGTCACTAAAGATCACTATCCGGTCTCCAAACGGGGCACGTCGCGTAATCTCCCGTACCGAGTGGTGTATTGCAACCAGCTCGGCCGTGAGGACAGACGCAGCGCCTGGTAGAGCACTGCTCACTTCAAACAGAGGGGATACGGCGTGGAAGCCGATCCCCTCTTGGGACTTGGAGCCATCCGTATACACTGGCACGGTTCCAGCGTGACACGATGTGTGCTTCAAAAAGGTCGAACGCAATACTCCCGGCACAGTACAAGCTTTGAAAGCAGAGTCGTGGCGACAAATAGCCAAATGTGGGACCCTCCAGGGTGGCGTCCTGGGCAGAACCAGGGGCACCACCGGCCCGAGAGCTATATCTACCTCTCGAAGGAGTTTCCTGACCCTAAACCCAAAGGGCTTAGGGTATGACTGGGGTCTCTCGGTGGCATAGGCACCATCGAGATCAGCTGCGGATGCAGTGAGAGCTGTTGGTGAATGAGGGAGGCGCCGGGCTCGCCCGTACAGGCGAGTGATGCACTGCACGCGGCGCAGAGCGAGTGGCATCTCCCCAGCATCGACCAACAGGCTCTTAATGGGGGAAGTGCGGAAGGCACCGGTCGCAAGGCGAAGGCCAGTGTGGTGGATCGAATCCACCTTCCGCAATAAATGCTCGGCTGCGGATGCATAAAACTCGCATCCGTAGTCGAGCTTTGAGCGAACAAGGGATCGATAAAAAAGTAAGGCAGTAGCCCTATCAGCGCCCCAAGCGCTGAACGTCACGGAACGGAGAATGTCCATGGCGCGGGTACAAGAGACCCTAAGGCTGCGAATATGAGCCTCCCAGGTAAGGCGTCGGTCGAATACAAGACCAAGGAAACGGTGCGACTCAACCACATCCATCGCACCCCATTAAGAAAAAATCTGGGTTCGGGTGAAGCCGTGGATGGCGGCAAAAGTGCACCACCTTAGTCTTGGCCAAAGAAAACCGAAACCTGTGCGCTTCGGCATAGCGAGAGACGCGGTTCAATGCCTGTTGGAGTCGACGCTCCAGAGTTGGCATCTGGGCCGCGCCAAAAGAGATCAAAAGGTTGTCCACGTAGAGCGTAGCGAGAACATCTTCCGGCAGCACCGAGGTGATGCCGTTGATGCTCAGGGCAAAGAGTGTGACACTGAGGACACTTCCCTGCGGGACACCGTCTTCCTGCTCCTTTGGGCCGGAGAGGGCTCCCCCCCACCCGTACGCGGAATCGACGATCTCGCAAAAATTCAGATATAAACATTGGGAGGCGTCCCTTCGTCCCCATCGTGTGGAGAGTCTCCATGATACCGTATCGCAATGCGGTATCATAGGCCTTCTCCAGATTGAAAAAGACCGTGGCGTAGTGCTGTCTACGAAGGAAAGCATCGCAGACGGCATTTTCCAGTCGGAGCAGAGCATCCGACGGGGAGTGGAACTTGCGGAAGCCGCACTGTGCGGAAGACAAATGGCCTCCACTGTCCAGAAAAAGGCTAATCTAACATTTATAATTTCTCCATCAACTTGCACACGCAAGGGGTTAGAGAGATTGGGGGGAAACCGGTTGGAGTAGAGTGATCTCTCCCCGGTTTGCGAAAGGCGAGCACAGTAACGATTGGCCAGGAGTCTGGGAGAAGACCTTCCACCCACATCCTGTTGAACAAATCTAACAGAAAGGCCATGCCTTGCTCACCCAGGTGTCGAAGCATGGCGTACGGGACATCGTCCAGACAATGGGCGGTGTCCGCGCACGAAGCAAGAGCGGAACGCAACTCACTCTCAGTAAACTTATCGTTGAAGGGTTCTCCGCCTCTGGAGGTAAAGTCCAGCCGGCGGCCTTCCGTGACATCACGACGTGCATTGAATGCTGGCGGAGCAGCATCACGGCTAGAGAATGCAGAAAAAGCGGTCGCTAAGGATTCCGCCACGGACGCAGGGTCCGAGATTGCGGTCCCATTCTCCTGGAGAACGGGAGGGGGGTCCTGCGAGAACTTGCCCGGAATCCTTTTGACTTGCTTCCACACCTCAGCTGAAGGGGTCTTCCCGTTAAGTAAAGACACGTATGCCCGCCAAGAAGCAAGAAGAGCGGCGGGCGTGCTTCGAAATATACCGGAACCTAGCCCTAGCCCGACGAAATTCAGCGACAGTGAAATCGTTCGGGCGGCGCTTATAGCGCATGTCGGCATAACGCTTCTGTTTGAGGGCCGTCTCACACTCGGCCGACCACCATGGGAGTGGTCTGCGTGCAAAACGGCCAGAAGTCCTAGGAATAGTAGTCAGGCCCACGGCGATGAGGTTGCCGGGGAAGAACTCAACGGCCTCATCTACCGACCTAAACTCCTCGACTGAGATAGAGAATTCAGTCATTTCCTGAAATGCAGGCCACCGCGCCCGTGCCAAGCACCACCGAGGTGGTCTCTCAGGCGGCAGTTGCCCTGAAAATGATATTTGAATGGGAAAGTGATCACTACCATGGAGGTCATCGACCACCTCCCAATCAAAATCAGGCTATGCATTCGAAGAGCACAAAGATAGTTCAAGGCAAGAAAATGAAGCGGTTCTCGGACAGTGATGCGTAAGCTCATCCACGTTTAGGACACCCATCTCAAGCTCTTCGATCAGATCGGCAAGGACTTGTCCCCTGGAATTCATGGAGTAATCTCCCCAGAGAGGATGCCTGCCGTTCAGATCTCCAAGCAAGAGATAGGGCCTCGGCAACCGTGCCACGACTCGGCGGAAGTCCCCCGCGTCGAAGTCAGCTGACGGTGGAATGTACGCAGAAATGATAGTATACCTCCTATCCAGGTGCAGCTGCACAGCCACTGCCTGAAAGGAAGTATCTAAAGAGAAAGGAAGAACGGAGACATCATGCCGGGTGTAAACCGCACATCCCCCAGCCCGGCCATCCCCTGGTGGTGGGGTCGCAAGAGCCTTATACCCTGGGAGGGCAGGCAGGGGGCACGCACCTAGCATGGTCTCCTGTAAAAAGATAGCTAACTGGAAACGGGACGAGATGAGCCTCCGCTGCTCCTCCCAGTTGGCCCGGAGTCCACGGCAATTCCATTGCAGGAATATGCCCTCCTCGAACTCAAGACCCTCACGGGAATGGCCGTACGCCTCCGGGGGGCAGAACCCCAGGCGCTGTTGGCCGGACAAAGCGGTAAAGGCGCTGTCACCTTTGAGGACTTATTGGGGGAGGTTGGGTCCGCCATGCGAGTCTTTTCCTTCCTCCGCCTCGAAACCTTAGGTGGGCGTTGCGGCTTCGGAGGCGGGGGGGGCCATCTTTTCAAGGAACCACCTTCTCCGAGCCACTCGCCACATCTCGGGGCGTGGGCGAAGGAGCAAACGCTCCCTTGTTGCTGTCCTCCTTTCGAGGGACAGCCTCAGGAACCTCGGAAGAGGGCCTAGTGACCATCTCTAGGGGTGTTGCCTCCTGTGAGTCTAACGACTCGGTGCAGGCGCGTGGCCGTTTTGCCTTACGAGAAACGGTCACGCTGGGGGAAGAGGGGGGGCCCTGGTTTCAGTCGGGGCTGGGTATGAACCATTTTTGCCGCCAGCTTTACCAGGTTAGGTAGAGTCTGCAAAAGGGCTCCGAATGGGCGCGGAAACAACCGTGCTCGTTGGCCTGGATGGGCCAGGAGCAGAGGGTGCCTTTCTAACTATTGAGGCATATGACGTCCCAGGCAGAGCCAAGCGCGCCAGGACCAGGTCCTTAGCCTCGCGGAATGAGAGTCGATCCTGGGCCTGAACGGCCAGAATTTATTTCTCAAGGAGATATGCACCACATTGCTTCGAAGAAGCAGGGTGCGGCTCCCTGCAATTGACACACTTGGCCACACATGATTTGGACTTATCGTGTGTGACCTTGGAGCAATTTACACAGACTTCGGGTGACCCCGACTTTGTACGTCTACATGAGCGATTCGTATGGCCGAAGCGGTGACAGTAATAGCACCGCCGCGGCAGTGGCACGAATGCCTTCACGCGGTAGCGGTACCAACCGGCACGCACCGACTCAGGGAGCTTGTCACAGTCGAACGTGACGAAGAGTGTAGGGGTGGGTCTCGAGGCCCCTCCCTGTTTTCTCATCACACGTTCGACATTGACCGCCCCATGGTCGGCCAGCTCTAGGGGGGTTTCCTCAATGGAGTAGTCCACGAGTTCCCTCGCATAAACTACTCCTTTCACAAAGTTCATGGTAGAGTGCGGCGTCACACTCACCGGGGTGCCATGAAGTGTCCGAAGAGCACTTATCTTCGCCACCTCGGCAGGATTCGCTGCATTCGCCACAAGACTCCCGTCCGAGAAACGGGTCACCTTCGGCTCTCTACCAATTGCATTTGATAATCCTCTCCTCTGATGGATCCTGTTGCCCTTGGACAACATAGTGCCATCAGTGGAGCGAATAACGAGGAAGCGCTTGAAGTCAGCAGGCTCGAAAACGCCAGGTAACCTCTGAATGAGGGGCTCCGATGTCATCAAGGCTTCGACCTGTGCACTTTTGGTCTCAGTCTAGGTCAGGGGCTCCTCACACATGGGACGGGGGGTAGAGGTGCCGGATGTGCCGATCTTTGCTTGGTCGCCTACCAAAGTGGCAGCAGACCCATCCGCCCCCGCAGCCCCCGCGGATGGAGAGGCGCCCCGAGTATTCTTTGTCTTTTTAGTCTTTTTATTTTTTGGAGAGGATGGCCAGGAATGAACCCGCTTCTCGCCTTCGCCGGCAGAAGCCCCCATGCCAGATGGGCCGGCCTCAGCCAGGTCCCTCTCCGAAATGGAGAAGGTCCTGGTAGTCGTAGGGGCACCTGTCGGAGGAGATCCCTCCCCTCCTTGTACTGCCTCGGAGCCCTCAGCCGTTTGAGGGGGACCTTGCATAAGGGCAGATTAGGGTTCGGTGCTTGGCGCCGAGCCCGGATTCCCCCCCATGGAAGGCCCTACCGTCTGAGGTTGGGTCTCCTCAAGGACCATGTCTATCACAGGAGGTGCCTCCAGTTGGCAATCCCCTCTCAGGACATCGCAGGTCCCCTTGGCAGCGTCAAGAGTCTTTTGTGGGGAGGCATACGCCTTAACCCCGGCAAGATTTAATATCCTTGCCAGCAGGTCTTTTTAGGGAAGCGACCGAAGGGGCCTGGCTTCCCTCTCCTCCCTAAGGGGGTTTGCCATACCGAGCCGCTCCGATGAGGAGCGGCTGGCTAAAGGTTGCCTGCTGGCTTTCTTGGCAGTCCCCTTGGAAAAAATGGAGGGGACTGCCGCTTGAAAAAGGGAGGTGCCCGAAAGCACCTCCAGAGAAGGGGGTGAGGGGGAGTCCCCTACACCCGTAGGCATAGGAGAGGAGTAAGCCTCCTCTCAGGTTTGAGAAATATGGAGGATCCCCTGCGCCAGCACAGGGGTGGGGGACCTCCATTTTTTTGCTGAAGCTGCCCGAGGGTGGCTCTGTCGATGTACAAAGGGGAATGGGGAGAGATTTGTTTTTTTTTATTTGTGCCACGGGACGCAATAGCTCATCACCTCTTGCAGTTACCAGCATTGCAAGAGGTGCTTATAGGCCTGACAGAACCAGGCGCCGCCATTTGGGACCACCCCTCCCGCCTGGTGGCCTGGCAGTCCATCGGCATGGCGGCTCCACCTTGAACGTGGCGTAAAAGGATAGATTGTGAAGAGGAGAGGAAAATGGGTGTGAGGAAGGTATGGGTGGGTATGAAGCAGGTTCTTAAAAAAAACCCGTCCCGAACCGGAGCTCAGGGGTTAGGGAACATTGTCCCCTCCTCCCTCAGCCCCGATCCGGGACGGTTGGCTCGAGAAGAAGGTCAGCATCTACCCTGTGAAATTAGAGGCTTACCAGAGAAATTTGTGGGAGAGTTTGTATGAAAAGAGAGGAAACAAGTGTTTTGAAGGAAGGAGAAGAGGCTAAGCTGGGGTCGGACGGGGTGCTGAGTCCCGTCAGCACGGCAGGCAGGATGGCAAATCGCCGCGCCCCTTACTGAGTAAAATAAAAGAATGAAAGCTTTAGAGAACGATACCAGTCTCCCTGCTTGTATAAAAGTGTCCGACTTATCATCCTTCTTTTCGGTGCCTGGAGAGCTTTTCCTTCAATTGTCCTTAACGCCATTGTGCTCGGTTTCATCTTTTTCGTCATGACAAAGTGCAAGTCTTGGGGGACTCGCATGAGAGGCACTCTCGTGCCCTGGAGCGAATGCCCCTGTCTATATTAGGCCAAAAATATCGAGGCTTAATTAGACGCAGGGATGCTTTAATTCCAGGGTGGGAAAAATTGAGCACTTGAATGAAGATAGTCCTCCTGCATGCCTTAGGGACAAACGGTCGTGTGTATCTTGATTTACTTCATACCATAGTTGAGATTCTCCGGGAAAAGGGAAAGATTTTAGTCACGACTGTAGTTTTTCATCGTTATCCTGCGCTGTTGCCAAAGCTCGGAGGTCAAATTAGTCAATATGGACCTGTCGTGGAATTGGTTTCTATATACCATACATATATCTATTATATTTAATTTTAGAGTGCCCGGGGCTTTTTTTAATACTTTTGGTCGACCGGGTCAGATTACGCGGTCAGATTTTCGTAAGAGAGGGCTAATCCAATAGAGCTACTTTGATTCCTTATTGACTGAGTTGTTTAAGTTTCACTTAGTTACACGGCATCTACACGGCTATGATGAGCTCAAAGGTTGAAAGCAAAGGAGTCGACAAAAATAGACTTTAATATTTATAAAAAATTTAGGTTAAAATGGTACAAAATAAGAAGACATACAATAAGACTAATCGTTAAAGTGGTCAACGAGCAAGTAATGAAATTAGGTATTTAAATGAATTAAAATCGGGCGGTAGGATGGAATTAAAATTGGGCTTTACTGAGTGACTTAGTAAACACTATGATAATGGGGGGAACGGTAGGCAGCAATTATAAAATTGGGGTGGGAAGACGATGGTCGTGTCTTGCGAAGAGGGGGGAATAGAGGTTGAGTTCACTTCGACGGGGCCCAGGGTCAACTTGCTCGGAGTTTAAATATTCCTTTGAGATGATGGGGGGGGGGGGAGCAGAGCCTTAAAGAATGGAGGCTGTGAATTCTTCCGATAGAATTGCTTCGAAGAAAACGGAGGGCAAGTTTCTTCTGAAACGTCAAAACGGATTGATTTTAACGACTGTGCGTAATTAAAGGGTGTTTCGTGAAGATCAATCATCAATGAAGCCTTTAGGACTAGACGTTAGTTCTTCTTTGAAGATGGAGACGTTGCACGGAGTCAGACAGGTTTTCTTAACGGGGAGAGAATTCTCGACTAATCCAGGAAGACGATACTCGACTTATCCAGGGTGGATATTTGACTTATCCAAGAGGGATATTCTACTTATGCCACAGAATCCTTGTCTTCGGGGTACGACGACCTGAATCGAGGAGGAGTAGAATCGTCTTTTCGACGTGAGCTATTCTCGCACAATCTCATCGGTTCCTGGCGACACGGGTAAATATGCATGCCTAGAGTGAGCGAGCATACCCCATAGAAGGAGGAGGGGGACTATCATCCATCGTTTGAGTAATGCGAACGAGGCCTCGACTAGCGTTTGCCTCGGGCGATCCCTGCATGGCTGCAAAGGGGGAAGGTCGCGAGGGAGTCTCCTTGGGCAAATACCCAGGTTGATAAGGGCTTTATTCATCAGCCCGCTCCTGTCGTTTCTCACGCATTTAAACTTGGAAAAATGCTTCTAAGTGGCAATGAGGTCCATCACGGGGAGGCAATGCTTAAAAACAAAACGTTATTTTTGCTACCACGTGCTTATTCCCTCACAGGACCTAATTGATATTCCTCAATAGTCAGTCAGCAACGACATTTTCCTGACCGTGCACGGAGGTGATGTCGCTGATGTATTCTAAAATCTATGTCCACTGGCGTTGCTGCCTGTCCCTTTTGGCACACAATGGTTAAGAGAAAGCCTATAGTAACGGTTTATGTTCTGTGCATAACGTAGCATGTTGACACTCAATCATGTTCCTGAGGTGGATCACATTTAGATACGCTGCCAGGAGTTCCCTGTCTTATGTGGAGTATGCTTGCTGTTTTGTTTACTTTGTTAAAAAAATGCCACTGGTTGCGGTGATCCATTCACCATCTGGTGAAGGCCAGCAACTGCTGCATATTGGGAGCAGTCCGTTACCAGTTGATATGGTGAGTCATTGGGCAACGGGCAACAGAGCTTGACGGAGATAGTCAGAGTTAGTTTAGTATTATGTATTGAATGACTCTCGCGCAACATCGTTCCATTCGAGCTAACGAACCTTGGGCTACTGAAGTGCGCGCTCGGCCAACGGGACTGCAATCGCGGCAAAATTTAGAATCATCCTTCGATAGTAACCCAACATGCCTAAGTATCTTCGTAATTCCTTATAGTCGTTTTGTAATGGCATGTCCCGATTTTCCTTCATCTTCTTAGCGAGTGGGCAAAGTCCCGTAACCGAAATATGATGCCTTAGAAAATCAATCTCTTCTTTCGCGAATTCGCATTTCTCAGGATTTTGAATACTTGATCTAAATGATCTAATTGGTTGTCCAAATTGTCCGAAAATATCGGGATGACGAGTATATATATATATATATATATATATATATATATATATATATATATATATATATATATATATATATATATATATATACGATATATACGAACTCTAATCCCCGAAGCAGGTTATCCATGTGACGTTGTAATTTGCAGCTTGCATTCCTGATGCCAACGGGTGATGTAATTCATATACTCCCATAACCCAAATTGAGTGGCCACCGAGGTTTTCTCTACGTCCATCGGGTTCATCGGGATCTGATGGTAAGCACGAACCAGACCCAACCAAGAAAAGTTTGTTTTACCATGAAGGTGGTTTGATACACTTTTATTCTTGGTAATGGATATCTGTCGGGCTTCGTGATTGCATTAAGTGCGCGAAAATTGCTGACCACCCTGTACTCACCAGGCAACTTATTCAGGACTATGTGAATTAGCGAAGCCCACGGTGATTTTTTAGGGCGCATAACCCTATTCTTCAATGGAGTTTCAAACGTTGCTTTAGCAACTTGTAGCTTCTCTATTGAAAGAGGTCTTAGTCACGCAAATGTTGGTGGTGCACTGCCAGTTTAAATTGTATGTTTCATGGTGTTAAGCGATCGTGGACAGAATTAGTGGGCGTGGGGCTGTACAAGGTTTCCTTATTCTCTAATACGGCCTTGCAACTGGGTGGTAGACCCTGGAGGTCATTAATAATTAGTGCTAATGCAGGCTCCCTGGATTGTTTTACTTTTGACTTGAGCTTAGTTTGATTATCGATGGGGATGCCATGTGCACAATCCACCAAAAGATTAAAGTGCCCCAGAAAGTCAACGCCTAATAATGGCGATGTGGTATCGTGACCACAAATCAGCAGCTACATGACCGTCGAAGGCGAGGAATAATGATATCCACGTGTACTGCGCCGTGCACTTTTATTTTACCACCATTAGCCGTTGTAATGTTTATATTAGACCTACGTAATTGACCCGTTTGCACCAAATTATTCGGAATTATTGGCAAACTTGCCCCGTATCAATTAAATATTCGCACTTTATTTTATCTACTTTCGCGGTCATGGTGAATACTGACCGCATGCGAGCAGTCGCACTTATAACGGAATACCGTGCTAGTTTTTCGATGGGGATGGAAAAATTGCCTGGAGCACGGTTGCATTTGAACGTGTTCCGCTCTTTAGGGCCATCTGCACCAAGGCTTTCGGAATTTCGCACTCTCTCCGAGATACAAATGCTATAGACATACAGCAGGTCTTTGGTTCGTGCGAAGAGGAAGCAGTCCTATCGGTATACTATTGGCACTATATTCCTTACTACGCGTTACAAAGTTAGATCGGTTTCTATTAAGGTACAGACCCATATACACTGAGCACGCACTTCCCCTATTTTGCACATTATTTATATGTTTATAACATATTATTTAAATCGAGAATACTCAAATCGGGAAAAGATGTTGCACTAATTTCAGTTGTTTCACTCTATTATTAACGCCGAGACATTGTGCCATATGAGATGTTATTAGTTAATCTACAAGCTTCCCTCGGTCGGCCAGGGTTAGGTCCTTTTGGGTGGCGATTATAGGAACGATGTTTGGTGACAGGGATTGGGAAAATTTGTGTCTCACGAGTTTTTCCCCAACTTATACCTATAGAACTGTGCTCCACAATTCCTTCAGGTTAATTGAAGGTCGACCAGTGAGTGTGAGGAGGCAATGAGCTTCTCGAAGAGCTCCGGTTTAGTTCTATCCAATTGTCCGATAACTACAGTCCTTAGGAGCTGGTAATTTTGGACAGACAAGACTGTAGCTGGAAGTTGGTCAACAGTCTCTGGAGGTTGTGCAACCAGGACGTGAAAAAAATGGTTTCCTCCTTATTTATCCTCGATATATTAAACTAGTCTCTACTATCTTAAAATAACCTGATATTTCTGTCTCGTTAAATATGGGTGGCTTGATGGTGATGGCATTCACGATTTTCGTTTCTCTTTCTCCTGCTTGATGTTGGTCCGATGATGCGTCCATTTTTTTTGGTTACCTTTTTTTGTTCGGTCATAGGAGTCGCCAGTTTATAGGATGGTCAACAGTTTGGGGGTGACGATTGGCTACCTGTTTATGGGTGTCGGGCTAAGGCGGCCTTACAGTTGAGTTTGGTCTGACTCCAAAGTGTCCCGTTTGGGTAATCCGCTTGTATGCTGGATTCGAATGGTAACCTTGTTATTGCTTGACAGAAGGAAGGACTGAAGAAAAATAGGGATTGGTAGGTTAAATCTTAGCTTAGGGCTACCTCACTTCGGGCAAGTGAAATAGTTGAGTTTTCAGTGGTTCATTTGTGCGATCACGTCTTTGGTTGATTATCAGTGTTAATGCTCAGTGTTTCTTGTAAGTCTCCTTCTCTGTCAGATTGTTGCGACTATGAACGGACGGATTGAGGACGAGATTATGGACTAGTAATGCTAATAATAATAATAGCAATACCAATATACTGATTAGAATGAAAAAAGCGATAATAATGTTTCTGCCCGTCTATTTATACTAACCCCAATTAAAGGGGGAACTTTTCTTCATAATCTGAAGAGGGGTGGAGCTTATCAGGTCAAAGATGTGTGTGCTTTCTACTAAGACTGCTGGGTGGAGTCCAAGGGTGTGTGCATGCATTTGGACACCTGACCGAGCTTATCAAGCCTACATCAATAGCAAGATTGTTTTTTCGTCTTTTCACAGGTTCATTTAAACTCTGATGGGTCAGATCAGATTCCGTTCCATGTATGTACAGCTGTTTCCACTGTCTTTATTTCTGCGGCCAAACCGTCGGCTCGCATCTGTTTCCTAATGGTGTATGTTTGTATATTCGTGTGGGAGCACAATTATTTCACTTGCCTCATTACAAAATATTCTGCTTTGTATTGATACATATTAAATTACTATTTAACATTATTTACAATTATGTTCTTTGATTTACATTATTTAATTGTTACAAGATGGAATATTATTTCAATATTCGATTTTTTGCCCAATTTCAAGATTTTATAGGGCCAACAGGGTGCTCATTTGTGAGGTTCCATGCTGGTTCTACTCCACAACATTACCCAATAAACGAAGGAGCGGGCAGAATCCAGGCGCCATTCATGCTTATCTCGTTCCCCCAGGCGCGAAATAAAAGTCAACTTATGGTAACAATTAACATTTAAATATTTTGCAGCGGCCTGTAATGTAATGATACGTCAAAAGAAACTAATAGACATTCTAAACTATCAGAACAATCCAAAAGTATCATGACACGTCACAACAACACAGTAAACTTCATGACACGCCAAGACAAATCAGTAGAAGTCATGGACTGCTATAACAAACCACTAAACATCATAACACGTCAGACAAACCATAGATGGCAACACACTTCAGAATACGCCAGATGACGTCAGTATACGAAAGCACAAACTACTAGAATTAAAATCCTTTCATTTGCACTATAAGCAGAGTGTTAATTATCTCTATTAAACCACTTTCAATTACTTTGATTATTACCATAATAAAATAGGCCGGTTGCTACTGCTCAGCCCAGTGAACACACGACGTCGTGCTCTTGGAAAGCTAAGCCACTGCGGCTGTGGTTTTTATTACGGATAGAGTCAACCTGGGTCGTCTTCACTTGAATGGAATTCAGGTAGAGAGCCGAAGTTCGGATTCCACACTAAATTGTCATGCATCAGGTAGACACTATGTATATAATCGTGGAAATTGCGTATCTGGTCTGTTTGATGCAATTAAACTTTCATGTAATCTAGATGAGTGGAGGCTCTATGTTGACAACTCCTAAAGAAGCATTAAAGCTGTACTTCTCCATACTTGGAATAAACATCCAGCAATTCTCTTGGCTCCCTCCGTATATCTCATGGAGTACTACATCAGTGTCAAGCTTCTGCTACAAGCTTTAAATTATAAGGAGTATGGTTGAGAAATGGTCGAAAAATTAAAAATGGTAACATTTTTTATGGGTCTTCATGGGGTTTTACCAAGTTTATATGTTATCTCTGTCTTTGTAATAGTATGTATACCACAGCACATTACCAAAAGAAGCAATGCGAAAAAAGTCTTAGTTCTCTGTTGAATGACAATGTCAAGAATGAACAATTAATGGACCTTCCAAAGTGTTATTACCCCAATTGCATTTAAAATTGCTTCATGAAGGAGTTTGTTAAAGCTCTTAACAAAGAGTGCCACCTTCAAGTGACGTAAAAAAAATTCAAAACTCTCCGAGATAAAAGAAAAGCTGGTGTATTTTTAGGACCCAAATCAAGAAAGTCATAGTTATCAGAATTTCCTGAAAAGCTTAGTAAAACGCAAAAAGAAGCCTGGAAAAGTTTTGTTTTTGCTGTGGCGGGGATTTTGGAACAACCATAAGGCTGGCAATTATGTGTAACTGGTTAAGAAATGGTGAAAAGTTATAGCCAACTGAGTTGCAGGATGTCCTTGAAGGTCGACATCCTTAATGCCAATCTTAACAAGTTCAAGGTGAATATGGGAACATACTCAGGAGCAAGAGTAGCGTTTCCCTCAAGATATACTGAACTCTGAACGTAGTTACCATAGAGTATACAATGAAAACATGGGAGAGTCCCTATAGCCAATTACCACACTGCCTTCTTTCCTCCCGCCTTCGCAGCACAACACACCTACACACACACACACACACACACACACACACACTGTTCCAATTAATTCTGCCCATTAGGTATCTATATCCACATACATCTGACGTGGAAGAGGTCCCTCTGACCCGGGGCGACAGCGGCTCCACCTAAACGGTGTTTGGTGTCAAAACATAATACTTCCTGCCACCTCTCCCCAAAGAGCACCGGATCCTGTTGCCCTCGGGCTCACCTGCGATTGTCATACGGACCTTCATGTCTATTTGATCATCCGGTCTGCATCTGCCTGGATAAAGGGAGGTTAGCGAACTTTTACTATTTCTAGAAACGGAAATCGATGAAAACTTTCACGTCTAACCTTTTTACTTGTTTTTTTTTTCTTTGTGAAACTGCCAATAAAATTGTATAAATTTAATTCTGTGTTTTTGTTTTCAACCTAACAATGACTATCTTTAGTAAATATTTCATCATACAAGCCACAAAAGCAAAGTTTAAAACAAATAATAGCTATTTTTTTTATTGTTGGCAATAAAAAGGGTTGGAAAATAACACTTACTGGCCAAGAAATAAATTTCTGTTACATAGTGTTATAAGTTGTCTCCATACCCATTAGGTAAGGTCGGGCAGTAATGACCTCTTGAATAGAATGGTCACTCAGGATGGAGGCAAGCGACCTCGATACGCCAGCTTTTCCTTATTTTGCTCCTAAATGTAAATAAATTTAGAAACTCAATCAAAATAAATTGGGTTTGCAAGCAAATAGGAGAAATCCCATTAAATGAGGAGATTTGGGGATGAAAACATTGTCGGATGGCGGCTCAAGTGAGAGCCAGGAGGTCCTCATTTGCGTATGAAAGTAGAGAGAAAAATGAAGGCGCTGGGTTTTGAGAGATTTTTTTCCTTTCTTCAGAGGTTGCTCCCAGTCATTCACGGGAGTTACATCGAAGCTATATCATTCACGCATGATCATACGCTCGTGAGAACATATGTCAACATGCGCTTTCGAGGGACGAAGGCGTGTGACCAAAAAGTCTCCAAAGGTAAACACTACTGTACGCCAGGCAGGGTTATTCGAAAGATAAACACCTCTACCTAAATAAACTTTAATACAAATAATAAGAACAAGAGCAGAGATAAATATGGAAATCTAAATAATAATCAGCATGACTAAAGAATATTATGACAGGAAAAAATTAAGGAAACGATGTCCGTGAAAATATATGAGTGATCCAATAATTTGGATTAAATGAAAAATTCAGCAAGTCTATTGGCGTTACACCAAATGGAGAATTCTGCTTGGTACTTGGAACTAAGAGGTGGGACTTTACGAGGAACGGACTCCTGGTTACCTCCGGAGGATAAACTTGCGATGTGGGAGACTAATGGCCAGGTCTTCGTCGATCGGGTCTCGATGCGAAGGCGTCCAGAGACACTCCGAAGGGTGTTGAGATTACCTCGGCTCCAGGGAGAAGTAATCACAAAATCGAGATTCCTCTGCAGACAGCAGGAAGTCTAAATCAATATAGTGAGACTAGAGAGACCCAGAACACTCTTTCGGGGCGTAAACGGGTTTTAGTAATCTTCTTCTGATCAGGGCGGATTACACGAAGATGATCTGCTGACGAGATCACAAGAGTGAGGGGTCCACTTCACGGGAGACAGATACTAGGGTCTGGACGGCAAGAAGCTCGGGTTCTTTCTATCTACTGAGGATTTGCAGACATCACCTTAAATAGGAGCCACAACCATGGTTGACAGAGGGCTGTGCGCCTCGAGGGCGTCCCAAGGGGATATCGGACGCGGCTTAAGCAAACATGAACTTTAATAATTTGGGACATCGACGAGGCTAACTGGAAATAAGAGATATTCCCTTCTGCCCCAAGAGGAGGAAGATACACATGGCTGCCACCTTGGAGCAGGACAGCGTTATCAAATTGGGAGGGAAGACGGCAATAAAGCACCCCAAACTAAACACAGCTGTGCTAGTCCGACTTGACCGGAGAAATTACGTGTGTTAACGGCGTATTGAGTTTCATGCTCCCACAGGCGCACATCTTCACACCCACACAACCACACGCCACATCTACACAGGCACTCAGACATGTTTACATTACACTTACAAAACCACAATCTCAAATTTTTCACATACGAACATCCCATCACTCAGATTTTAAGACACGAGATTAGCAAAGACCTTTACATACGCTCTATGGCTAGTCTTAGAAAAAGTGAGGATGCTAAGGTAAAGAGTAATTCGGAAGCTCATTGAATTAGAAAACGAGTCTAACGTTAATCTATGGTTCATATTAAATGCGATTTAGTTTTTTTATAACTAAATAGGTGCAAATTCAATGTATTTTTAAACATGTTGATTGAGATACATTCAACTCTATTTGATGAAAATTCTTTCCAAGTTTAAAAAAATTTCTTACTGAAAAGATCTCCAAAACTTTGTCTAATAAGGCTTTATTTTCAATGTGTATCATTTTGTTCTAATGCAGTTTCCAGCGAGGTGAAATACTAAGCTAAGGTTTATATTATCGTTGCCTTTAAGTTTGCCGTTACAAGGTCTTTTTCGCATGTCCAGAATGACCTTTTTTCCACCTTAGCTCTACCATTTCCAATGTAGTGATATTTTGCACAACTAAATCCTGATGCACGCTGCTAGCTACTTTAGTCCATTCAAGCCATTCAGCACCTATGACCATTTCTGTCTACGGTTTGCAAGACAATTCTCGATCGCCTCGTAAGAGAATGTTTAACGACACCAGGAGACAGGTTTGCCCTTCCGTCTCCAATACCCCCAGTTTGCCCGCCATACCAAAGACGTGCAAGAAGATCTGCAGCTAAATATCTTCCACATTTTTACTTTACCTTCACTTTCTTTACAGACCTCTTCTTACAATCTTTCTGCGTTTTAGGAACCCGTTGATATCGTGCCTTTGTAAGGGTGTCATGGTCTCTTAGATACGCAATGTCGTGAGGTTTCCTTTACACCTTTGAAACAATAATTCCATACTGAATTTCTGATTTTCTTTGATTTCGCCTTTAATTCGACTTGAATAATGAACGAAAATTTGCAGTTTACATTTTTACTGTTCTTCGAAGAAGTGTTAATAGACTATTCTTACTCTTATAGCAATTTTTACCTTATCATTGATTGATGGCAATCATCAATTTTGCGTAGATTTCATTTACATTTTGGGGACACATTTCATTTTTTACCAAATATATATTTTCCAAAATTTGCGTAGGTCGCGGTGATATCCTTCATGTTGAGGTCTTTCTTGTCTACTTTGTTATTATTACTTCTATGTAAGTCATCAGAATTTGAATTTCTAAAATTAATAAATTACGGTTAAATCAAATAGCGATCGCTTTTGCCCATATGCTCGCCAACGTAAACACTTCGAACTAAAATTTCTTCTTTTGGTATAATTAAATAAAGAATCTTTTGCTTATGCATTGGACGTTAACCATTTGGTTGAGATAATATTGGTTTAAATTTTGAGCAATTCCTTTTCCTCGTTATCAGCTCTTTTATCATAAGAATTTACATTTGGAAAGTCAAAATCATTCCTTATGGCAATTTGGTGCTAGCAACATTCCCTAGAAACTAGAAACTCAAATCATTCTCGACATTGTGTTCGCTTTGGTCGGTCTATGCTTTAAAATTAAATTTATCTTTAGGTACCTGTAGAGACTTAACATTTCCATATTACCTATAATAACAGTATCGGAAACTATTGCGTTTAAATCTTCTCTCACATACAGGAATTTTCCCTTTACCCTAACATCTTTAAAAAGTTTGCATCTAGTAAATTAAATTAACCGATGAACTATTTAACGTTAGTTTCCTCATCCAAACTCAATTATTGGAATGTCAAAACTTTCAGTTGCCACGAGAATCGCAAGATCATTAGATTTATTCCTAACACTTCGTGCGTTAAAATATAAAAACACTATTGTTTTAAATTTGGTCAGGCTCGTGATAAACTTTATTGATATTGCGTCTGCCTGGTGCCCTGGATTTATAAGAAAAATTCCTATTAGTACAAACAAGCTACCCAATCTCGCTGAATCCATTGGGATAAGGTGAAATCCATCTCTTCAGAAGTCCATAAATTGAATTCCATTATCCTTGCCAATATCTTCAACTCAATTATTTATGTAAGTCCGCCTTTTTCTAAAAACTATTAGTCGCTCGGGGGCTTTTGGCGAATTAGATTAGAATAAAATTTTATTAGTTTGATTATAAGTTCTTTACATCTGTTTAGGAGTTCCTCGGATCTGCAAGAATAAAGATGATGTGTACCAGCCCGGATGATGAAAGTAAATTTTGCATTCTCATCCTCCTGGAATTCCTCTTTGCCCTCTTCCTGATCAATCACCTTGATAAGAATACCCCTTCATTCATGCTGGGTATCAATCATAGTACGCCTTCAACTATCCGCGGAAAATTGAATCCCCAACCAGGCGCAACGGATCGGCTATTGCAAGCCATAGTGAAGGATCGCAAGTTCGTTCAGGGGCTACAGAAACGGCCTCGTTAGTATCTCTGCCTTTTAATGACAGCACCTTATAGAAATGCAGCACAATCTTTTGCCTAAGTCTACAAAACTAGAGCTCCACAATCTGCCAGATCGTAAATACTCGAAAGTAAATAACAGGACTCCTTATGGAAGATGCCACGACACCCATCGCTGACCTTACTGCCAGGGCCCATCTAGGAGTGTCCGAAAATAACTTTACAGGGTTCGAGTTTACGACTTCTCCTCGTCTTCGGCTTATCCCTGAAAAAACACGGGACATATACCCCCCCCCCCACCACCATTTTTGAATTAATAGGAGTAACCACGCGGCAAAATTAATCACTTCCGACAAGCGCACTCAGGCAAAAGTTTAGAACACGTAAGTTCAAACATATATTCACACTCTCACATCCATAGGCACACAATCACCCAATCAAATCTCCAAATCTACGTAGACGAACGTTCATATCTTAACATCCTCACTCTCACAACTTCACGCTAAAGTATTTACACCTACATATCCGCACGCTAAAGTCTTCTTACTCTCGCACCCACAAGCTAAAATAATTACACGCACTTATCGACACATTCACAACTTCATATGTATTCATGCAAAAATTCCGCAAACTCAAATAATCACACTGAGACACACAATCATTTGCATACTTATATCTTCACATTCGCACATCGAAACCTTCAAATCGTTCACTCCACATCCACTCAATCAGCGCCCCGCCTAAACAAACGAGTTCAAATGTCCTACAAGTCTACATCTTCATATCCACATGCTAAAGTATTTGCACGTTAACAACTTTTCATTCAAATATCTACACGTTCATGTTTTTAAACACTCGCACCTTCTAATCACACCACGACATACACACTTTACTTCAAACTTACAAATCCACGCTATAATCTTTATTTTTTTTTCTCAGGTGCGGCTGTGCATTCCCTAGAAGCCCCACTTCATTGTCCCCTACGCCAAGGGGATGGCTCGACTATTTAGACGAAAACTTTACCACTAAGAGGAGATTCGAGATCCAGATTTTCTTCGCGAGACAACTCTACGGTCGAGTCTCACCTTGTGCACCAAAGGGCCCTCTACCTCGAGATCCACCATCATTTGTCCAGAAGAGGACAATATCCCTTGAGTTCTAAGGTTCGAGCCTTCATGACGCCAAGTCCACAAGGCTTCCCCTGTTGTTCAGAAAGAGAACAACGTAAGGAACAGCCATTGTTCTTTGAGCCCGTTGACAAGAAACGGTTCTCACCCTTCCCCATGTTGTTCAGAAAGAGAACAACATTAGAACAGCCATTGTTCTTTGAGCCCGTAGACAAGAAACGGTTCTCATCCTTCTTCTCTGTTGTTCAGAAAGAGAACAACGTAGAACAGCCATTGTTCTTTAAGCCTGTTCGCTAAGAATCGGTTCTCATTCCCAAGACGCCACGTCAGGATCATTTAATTACATCCTCCCCCGCCCTTCGGCTGGAACTCGCCAGCGGACCGAAGATTCCTTCACGTCGCCTTCCTCTGCACAACAAGTGTAATTACGTAAGCTGAACGTTACCTTGGAGTATTTAACCCTTTTGTCAACCCTATCCTGTGCTTTAAATGGTTTAGCAAACCATCCCATCCCTTTAATTTTTATTGGTTTTACCTTTTTAAATCTCTTCCATATCTTAATCCTCGGATTAGCTAGATTCCCCACGATCCTTTCCATTCTCTTTTTATGTCAATATTTTCCGTTTTGTGTGTTGTTGATAGTTTCTATTAGTAAAAATCTATTTTATTAATGATAGCCATATTATTATCCTTGAGCTCAGTTCCACTTCTTAAGCATATTGAAGATAAATAACCTCGGTCGACCAGACACCACGCACTCTAAATATAATTGAATGTTCCCTCAACGAATAGTCATATATGGTATATCGTCGAGAGTCCATTCTACGACACACAGGTTGAATGCAAGCGAACAAGTGAGAATATAGGGAGATTTTTCCTCGATATAAACTACATAGCTAAACAAAAATACGATTGGCCAACCGTTACAAATGAGAAGAATAAGACAATTACAATCAGTAATTAACAAGGTGGTAAAATATACCACGAATATATAACAAGGCTTATTACTAGATAACATGAATTTATATTATATTATATTCTGTATGTCGGAAGATATATTTTCCGACACCGACTGCTCCAATAAAACGAAGAAAGTTCGCCCACTCCAAAAAAGTGCAGTTTGTCTGCCTCTTCCAAAGAGAATGGAAGCGGATTCTCCTTGAAAAAGCATTGAACTAAATGCAGGGCAGTCTCTGGAGTACTGACCAAACTTTGCATAAGGGTTTATCAGAGCACAACATCCCGTGGAGCTGCGTCCTAAATATATGCCCAATTCGGAGGCGACCCAAAAAATTTGATACGGTGGTTCCTTCCTGAAGAAATCCACCTTTGAATCATAACTTCATAGTTTCTTTGTTCTGTGAGATTCGTCATTGCAAAATCGAAGAACCACATCGACATGACATAAAAGAGGAGACTAACTCAATAACACGTGCAGCTGCACATAGAACATTAAACACCTGACTCAGGCAGCTGAAGAGCATAACTTCATCCGGGATACTCCCAATTTTAAATTTCCTAAACACTATGGTAGCTCCTTGGAGATTGAAGAAGAAAAGCAAGGATAAGCTCTTAACGTTTTGGTGTCCTCCTCTTTCTTAGAAATGATTGGTTTTCCAGATCTTAGTGCATTATTTATAGTGGCAGCGCGGGCCTTGTAGTCTAAAGTCTGAAATCTCCTTTGTTTCGATAAGCTCTATACATTCGAAAACGAAGTTATCACCTTTGCTTACACTCATAGCCTATCAAAACTTGAGTTGTCTTTCAAAGTGGTTCTATAATCTTTATGCAATTCAAACAATCCCTGAGCAGCATGTGGGTAATTTTTTAAAGTGGCTCTTATCTTGCATTTAATAAAAAACATTTAAACTTAAGATTTCTTATGTTGTTTACTTTGCAATTGTATTATTGTATCAAAATAAATAATTGCAAATATTAAACTAAAGCTATATTTAAGGTGCAAACAAGATTACTGTGTGCGGGAAGCACTTGGGTGGGGGTAATATTTCGTCCTAATGACATTTCCCTACATTGAGCGAATTCAAGCAATATTGAGTCTGTTATTCGACGGATGGGAGACTCAACTTGGTTTATTTGAACATTTCCATTAAAGCTTAAAGATAAGACTTTATATTATAGCCAATTTATGCTAAGTATGGATTCCAGGACAATTAATTATCAATTATCGGAATGACAATATGAGTTTGCGTTTCGTAGGGCAGTTTGGCTAAAAATGATATCCACATAAACCTAGATGCATTATTACATGACAAGTGCACCAATTGAAATGGGGATTGCATATGTTATCTTTACACTACAACTCAACAACTTCAAAGCAAAAAATTTAATAAGTTTTTCAATATAAGGGCATACCGAAATATGCCTTTTCTCTTTTTGTTTTCTGTTGTTTTGGTCTTTGCTTTGCCTTGTTGTTGTTTTTGGACTATTCATGGTTTATTTTTTAATGTAGCCTAAGAATTAGGCTGAATGTTTCTTAGGCGACCATACCCTCGGTGAGGGTCGCCAGCAGAACGCTCTTGAAGGTAATACAAATGTTTGAAAGATGACTTCAATCTTCCCCATCTCTAAACTTAGGGTGTTTATTTTCGAAAACTCATAGCGGGAGGATGATAAATTACTAAATCTTAGGGGGGGCGGGGAATCTAAAATGACTAGTTTAATCAAGTTAAGATGTTTAATGGCAAAAACCTAACTGAATGATTTCATGATCATTAATTTCTAATTTTATCAACAAATTTATCATTAAACTTAGAATTGCTTATTATGTTATATGCAGAATCTTCATAGACCAAAAGCTTTGAGGATTAGTTGTTGTTGTTTTATTACTCCCCTGGGGCAGATGACCTCTGCTCTCTCTGACCGCTTCGGTGAAAAAGCTTTTGATGCGACAACTTGCGCTGTAGGATCCGCCGACGTGACCTCAATTAAGTAGAGCCGCGCCACCTGTGAGACAGTCCTGAGCGACCAGGCTAAAGGTCCAAACAACAGGGAAAAGAGTATTTAATTGCGAAAAGTATGGAGGGAAAGGTATTTAATTGCAAAAACAAGGAGGGTAAAGGTAATTAATAGCGAAAGCTATGAGGAAAGGTATATAATTTGGAAAACTATGAGGAAAAGTTATGTAATTGAGAAAACTATGAGGAAAAGGTATTTAATTACGAAAACTATAGGAAAAGGTATTTAATTGCGAAAACTATGGAGAAAACGTATGTAATTTCTAAAACTATGGACAAAATGTATTATTTGCTAAAACTTTGGAAAGGTTAGTTTATTATACAAACTGCGATTAAAGGCTATTTAATTGCTAAAACTATTGGTAAAAGGCATTTAATTTCGAAAACTATGGAGTAATGGTATTTACTTGTCAAAATATGGGTAAAAAGTATTTAATTACGAAAACTATGAGGTAATGGTATTTAAAACTGAAAACTAAGAGGAAAAGGTATTTAATTGCCAAAACTCTGGGAAAAAGCCATTTAATTGAGAAATCTATGGTGAAAGTAAAAAAATATTACAACGCTTTATTTACCAAGCCTAAATCCTATAATATTCGAAGTTTGCATTTGCTCACCAATTTCAAAAAGTCCACCTCCAGTAAAATCCTTTTTGATAATATTTTTTCTTGTTACCACAGCCTGTAGGTTTTTCCAACGCCATCAGAGCAACAAGATCCTTCCACCATAACAAACAATATATAGAAATAATTACATAATAAAAAGTTAGTTTTTCATTTTGGCAACACATATTATTAATTTTAAGAAATTACTTATTGATCGTATAAAACCTCAATGGAAATTATGTAACTAAGCTCAAGTGCTAAATCATGGTTTTGTTTTGTGTTTTTTTTTGTAAACCAAAGTTATTTGGTTGACCATTTTTATATTCATATTGCGATTTTGTGCCATTTTGTCTTATTTGACATCAAGGAGGCTGGCCAGTCTAATTATGGAGGCCTGCACACGGCAGCAGTGAGGATATGAAAGGTTCCTCGTTGGTGAGGTTGTGAGGTTGATGCTAAGACCCTTTTATCTCTGGCTTAGCTCATCTTTTCAGGTCTGTTATGTTGGTTTATACATGTAATGGCAGTGCATATGATAATAAGCATGTCATCAAAGATATTATAGATAATTCAAATACTGCCGTTAAAATACATGTATATGATGGAGGATCGAAAGCTTGATTTCAAACGCATTATATATGATGTGTATTTTGTCTTCAAGGGTATATGATATCAAAAATAAATGACACTAGCTTGAGGAGACTAACCATTTACCTTCTAATTACATACCAGGGTGGCGTTCATTCCAGTTTTAACCGACAATCTCAACTCATGAACTATGTGAATGGACAAATCGTGTGTTGTTTGGAGTATGAGTGTGAATAATGAGTGGTTGTGAAATAATATCAGTGTAATAAAAATGTGACAGAAGATAATTTTTGCTATATTATTTATAGATTTCAAACAAAGAATTTAAAAAAAATCTCACTCCACATGGAGCAGAAATTGGCTACAAAAAAGTAACATCCAATAAAATAAAGTGCATGTGTGAAAGAATTAATGTCTTTAGACTCTTGTAAACATAAAACGAGTGAAATGATCAATAAAAACGCGAGATAACGTTTAATTCCTAGACACAAAGGTCTGGTGGGATTTATGTTTCAGTCTATAAAACAGTCAAAAAAACAATAACTAAACATATCAAACTCCACAGTTAAAGTTGTAAAACCAATATTTTAAAACTTGAGAACACAACTATTGCCCCTTATCCTCCCAAAAGTAAGATTAAAAAAGATATATACTAAGGGAATTTAAAAAGTTCCTCGAAAATGAAAATTAACAAAATACCAAGTATCGAATATAAATTCTTCTCCGAGGGGAGAGAAATTTCTACAACCAGGTTATGATATATATAAGAAGAAAGTGATCTGAAGTAACACCAAGGTAAACTATTATTTTGGAATGATACTCCAACTCCCCCCATCCCTCCATTTAAACCACATGACCTTTGTTAAAATAAAAGAACGGGGAAACATCGAATTTGGGAGGATTTTTTGGTTTAAAGGGTGGAATCAGTTATACTTTTCAGCCATGCCAGGACAACTGATACCCAGATAATTCATATCAGAGAACTCGTCCCTGGAAAAGTGATATCTAGGACAACTCTTATCAAGGACTATTCATAACAGCTTCAATTTTTTAGCTGCTACTCTAATAGGTTGTCATAGTTTACCTTAATCCTTAAGGAGATTAAGTCAAATTTAAAGTGAGTATTATGAAATTTATAATCTGCTAAGCTGGCCCTTAAGCCTCAAGCAGAGTAAGTCCGACTTCCAGTGAACAGTCAACACTCATCCGTGTTTGTGTTTCGCAACGTTTTAGAACTCTCAAAATTTACTTTAGCCCTAACAATGCCATATTATATAAAGACTCAGCAAGGAACTAATAAGCTTGTAGATAATAATAACTAGGCATATAATTTCCACAGACAGAATGCAAATAAATCAAGAAAAGTGTGGTTATGCGAGATAAAGGAGTGCAATGCGCGTGTTCAGACGATGACTGAGGAAGACTAGTTAGAAATAGTATCTACAACTAGAAAACACTTTTATAGAGCTGATGTGGCTAATGTGCAATCGAGAATAGTCCCTAGATGATGCGTCATCAGGACTACCAGCTACATCAAATTCATCACGAAATATTCGTCGATGGCGACAGCAGAATAGTAAGGCTCCTCCTATTTCATCAGAAACGTGTGGTTTTCATATCCCGCTTGAGTATTGAAAATTTGAATCAGAATAACTGTTTTTACAACACGATTCAGGCGTAGAAGATTAGGAAAGAATTCTGATTTTCGCTTCATCAACAGGACTTGATGATCTAGTTAAGTTTCCTGATTGGGCTGGTGATGGCACATTTAAAGTTTTCCCATATATATATATATATATATATATATATATATATATATATATATATATATATATATATATATTAATGTAGGGGAATCGTCACTTCCCCCCCCTCCCCCTATCCCGTTCACTCTTGGTGCAGTCCCAAGGCGGTTACCGCAAAGACATCCGGCCCAGGCATCGGCGAGTCAAAAGCATAACCGCAGCGTGAGACAACTCGGTGCCATGAAAGACCCTAAAGGTCAAAATGTAAGATCTCCCCCAGGAGAGTGAGATCCAGTTTCACGAAATAATAAATTGGAGACGTGTTGCTCCCAATCTCGAAGGGTAACGAGGAGCCGATGTTTGACTTCGTGTGAAAAACCGTTGGCCAAAAGAACTCTTCTGGGGCCTTTCTCAAGCCCCTTCCCCCTTACCACTCCCCCAGTGGGGTGACGAGGTATAAATGAGGAACTCTGAGGAAAATCGAAGTAGTATACGTCAGTTTCTAGGTGATGAAGTCTTCGGATCAAACCGAACTACTGAGACTGGAGAGGTAGTGTACTTGGCTTGCCAGACCAAGAAGTACCCTGCAAGAGAGGCAGGGCTACCTACCTTAAGGGGCTAAGAAGAAGCTCATCCTCGAGCTAAGTCCCGGGTTATCAAACTAAACGATAAGTGAACTTTGTTAAGTTCAACTTACTCTCGCCAGAGAGACTCCTCATATCCTGGTGCACCTTAAACACCAGGGATATTCCTCTTCCTTGAGGAATTAAGAAAAGAAGAAGGAAAAGGCTCCCCCTCGAGCCCGTTACTCGGTAGCCACACCGAACTCATAAATTAACTTGGTAAGGAACCAAGTTCAACTTATTCTTGTCAGAGAAATCCCCCTCCGTTATACTCGCCCTTGAAGAAGACTGGAACTAAGAAGAAGCTCATCCTTGAGCTAGTTCCCGGTTATCAAACCGAACTTTAAGTAACTTATTCTCGCTAGAAAAACCTCACTCCGTTATCCTCGCCCTTAAAGAAGACCCTCCCCGAGTTCAGTACTCGTCCATGAGGAAATAAGTAACGAAGGAGAAAAGTCCTCCTCGAGCTCGTTACTCGGTGGTCACACCACACTCCAAGTTAACTTGATTTAAGAACCATTTCGACTCACTCTCGCCGGAGAGACCACGACTGCCTAGGTGTTGCATAAAGCACCGTAATTGTTCTCATCCTTGAAGAACCCCCCCCCCCTTCCCGGAATGCCGTGTGGACCCCCAGCTGCTACCCTCGCCAAAACGACCGTGTGATTCCGCCCATATACATCTGGACGGACGGCACGCGTCGTGAGTCAATAACATTTCTGAGGCCTTTAAACTCCACATGAGTCCGTAAGCCTAATTCTTATATTATTGTTGTGTGTAGAGAAATTAACCAATTTTTGTGGGTAAACTAATTTAATTAATTCTTGTATATAATAATATTCCGAGTATTGCCGTAGTTAATGTTTAAACGTTGTGTATTCAATTAATGAAGTTAAAATATAAGTTTATTTTGGGATTATTGGGCGTTTCTCTTATATCCTTACGTGTTTCGGAATGGCTCTGTTCGTTAAGATATTCAGATATCAATATATATTAGACACTCTTAGCACTCTTAGAAAAGAACAAAAGGGGGGGGGGAATTCTACAACTATTACCATTATGTACAATTCACATTGAAATAGGCAATTTCAGTGTTCCTCGGTTTTTCGTATTGTTACCCAACAAGTAGCAAGCAACTTATGATCGGCTGTTTTCTCAGCCAGTTTCTCTTCACCCTGCTATTCAGTCTGAAATGTATATGATGGACTTCGAAAAAGCCCCCATGCAGAGCCTTATTTCAAGATTTCCTGACATCGAGTTAACTGGTTGTTTATTTCAATTTTCTCAAAACCTCTACTGGAAACTTGTCGAGTAGGTCATAAAGTATTTCGCCTAAGGTTAAAGTGCTATACAGCACTTACTTATTACCAGTGACTGATGTAATTGTTGCATACGAGGAATTGGCCGACCATGATAGTTTGACACAGGAATTTGTGTCCTACTTTGAAGTGACGTATATAGGACTCGAAAAAGAAAGAGGTGCTAGAAGACGTTGTCTGCATCCAATATTTCCAATTAATGTATGGAATATTTCCGAAAGGACTACAACTGGAATGACTAGAACTAATAATAGCCTTAAAAGTTTTCATAATGACTTACGAAATTCAATTTAATGCCAACATCCAAATCTCTGGAAATTGATAAACGCTCTTAGATTGGAGGCAATTTTGGCGCCGAAGAAGAAAATTGATTTTGACTGGCGAGCGAAAATGCATTCAAAACAAGTGTACAAAGAGTGTAAAAAGTGATTAATAACTGAAAATTATGATCCTTGCCAGAAAATGTCTTTCTTAAAAGCTGTTGCATACAATTTCCACTAAGTGTTAATTTTACTTGTAAAATTAGAAGGGTTTTTTTAAACTGCTAAATTTTTTTTAAATCACATTTTTGGGAGGAATTTGGATTTCCCTCGTATTTATAGACTGGATTTCGATAAATAAGTTTTAGAAATACAAAGTAACCCCTTTCTTTGACCCAAATCCATTTTTTTCCAAATTTAAATGGACCGATTTCAGAATACGATTAGTCATGCGGCCAGGACCGATCTTCGTTGAAGTTTGAGGTTCCAAAGGAACGTTTTGTGCGGAGCAAAATCTTTGATAAATCCTCTACTGAATATTTTAGCGGCAGCTTTTAAAGAAAAGCTATCACCACTGACCAATTAAAACAATCTGGGCTCCAGTTTTGCCAGATACCCCCATTTTAACCGGGTTATTTTCAAATCGAAACCTTTGAACAAGTGACAGTTTTCCCACATTTGAATAATAGTTGTCTCTGGTGGAATTGGAACCCTTATTCTGTAAAAACTTGTATCTATTTAAATAAAAAACCGTTGAAAAATAACGAGAGATTCCAGAAAATACCTTTGAAAGAGATTTGGAATATCTTTAAGATCTTCCCCTCCCGGCTTAATTTAGGTGTCTTTTCTTCAACTCTGAGTGGAATGTTTAAAATCCTTCCCTACGGACGTTTTTTTAAGTTGCCTTTTCTTAAACACTGAGTAGTATGTTTAAGATCATCCCCTTTAGGCACTTTTTTAGTTGCCTTTTATTTAACTCTGACTGGCTGGCTTAAGACCATCACTTTCCGACATTTTTTGAGGTTCCTTTCTTCAACTCTGAGCGGCTTGTTTAAGAACCTCCCTCCTGGCGTTGTCAGAGTTGTCTTTGCTTCATCTCTACGTAGCTGGTTAAAACGGTCAAGATTATTTTACTTTAATGTACTTCTATACAATCTAACCTAAATAAGCCAAAGAAACTCACCCTTCTCTAAGAAAAAGCAGATTGAAATCCGCCAACGAGGTGGTCGGGGTCATCAAAAGACTCAAGGCCGTAAAGTGTCGAAGGCCAAGTGTCACGGTCAGAGAGACACTGTCTCCTAGGCTCTGATAATATGGATCACGACCATACCAGAGAGAATCATAAAGGTCCTTTCAGGGTCCTACTTGCCTCAACACTTGATGTTAGTAACACTGCTGAAATGGTCCACGGTTTTAATGATTATTTAGCTATAAATACATTGTCATCACCCGTTCCCCTCCATGACTTTTGTATTTGAGGTTGGGGGGTAATGTCCTAAGGGAAAAGTAATAACCTGCAAGATTAGGGACATTTCGAAACTTTGGAAAGAGGAAATTACGGAATTTGAAAGGAACTTTGATCAAATAAAGGACACGAACTTAGTGAAATGATTATTAACAACAGGCAATAATCCATGTGCTTATTGGGTCAGGAGAAACATGGCGTCATTATTAATGCCGATCCATCATCTTGCTACAATCTATTGGGTTTTTAATGAAGCCGAGAAATTAAACTATATGTTAAATATTGGAAGTAGTTTAAGAATTATTGCATTTATTATTTATATCTAGTTATAGATACCAATGCGGGTGAAAGTTCGTTAACAAAAATTCAAGCATTAGCAGCCAACTATACAATTTAGCAAAGCGACACCTGCAATTAGTAAAAGCTGATTATCCACTATCCACCGAGAATAATGAGAAATTCAAAGATCAATTTTTCAGTATGTACACATAAAATATATCATATTTATTCAATAGCTCAAAATTATTAAATAAATAAGTGAATTAAAAAGAAAGTATTTTTTTCAAAATTTAAAATGCAATTTCCTTAATATTTAAATTTAATTAAAAATTTTAAAATATGCATTTAATATCATATTTAAGTATCATATAATGCGCAAATTTATATTCTAGCTTTCAGTTATTTCATATTGACTGACATACAGAAGCAGCGATGGTCTATTAATTAATATATTGAGTTCAGTGTTAAATCCGTTCAGGCGTTTATTTAAAGTGATATCCAATTATTCTCGTGCCGTTCATTGAGTTGCCAGAGCAATTCATTAAAAGATGGAATCCATCGGAAATTAAAAGATCTGGCAGCACAACAATATGTCCGTTTAATTGCAGATGTTTGGTCTACAATAATCGTAGTTTCTTAGAAATAACAATAGTTTGAGTAAGTGATTTTTTTTTCGTTTTACTGATATATAAAGTAAAAGATTTAACACGATTTTTTTTTTTAAGTATTTTTGAACGCTTTATTTATTGTAATATTTTTATTTAGTTGTTGGACGTCTTTTATAGTATATTAAAGATAGTTATTTCCTTAGATTGATGGAGTACTTTTGATAGAAAAATCGGGACTATGGGCTTTAAAAGATTCAGAGAAGCTCATACTTACATGGAAATAGCAGAAGAAATGAATTATATCCCTCAATAATTCTCACACTGCAGCTATAAAATAGCTGCTCCTGTGACTGCCAACGGTTCGATGGAGTGGGCGGTCAAAGTCAATTGAGTGACCTTCGCTCTTCTCCTAGCAGCGGCAGACAAGGGGGACGATAGGGGAATGGGGTTTTCCAATTCGAGCGCGTGGGCGGATTTATCTACAGAATCAGTACAGTTGACCGTTAATATCAAAAAGAAGTCTGCGGGACTCTGAGGCTATGAAACGGAGGGTACCAAAATAATCTTTAATAATTACAAGAGATATAGGACATATATACAAATGGAAAAGGTTACAAGCGGATACTTAGTATTTACAGGGATCAGTTTAAAGAATTTTTGAGAACGATTAAATAAACTCAAACGTGAGCTTACAAGCGGCTGCTGTTGAGCTAATATATGAACTTACAATTTACAGGTTGACTGGTCAAGAAACAATAATTTAGTCCCTGGAGCCTAGCTCAGGGTTGTAAGCTTTATGGAACGACACAAAGGATAGGTGATCGAACAAATAAATCGTAATCGAGCGAGTTTAACCTCGAGGAGTGAATTCGAGGGAGTACTTGAGCCAGACGAGGTTAAAACTGAATCCAAGGGTAGCCAATTGACCGGGGCTCAATTTCTTCGGTAAGAATTCTTGCTTTCGAGCTCGAAAAGTGGAACAGAGCTGAATCGAGAAAACGACGTATCTCGTGCAAAAAGGCGAGCCTATACTGCTTTTTTCCAGGCTGAGCCTAGCTAGCATTACACATATATGTGCAGGCTGGAAGCGAAAATTCCTCAGGCCAATGAGGGACATCTTCTTAACCAAATACTCCACCGGGGGATAAAGATGAACTCCAACGGGGTTTCTTGATAACGCCTGGAGAGGCGGGCAGCGCCTTCCTGCGCTCGCGCGCTTGGAATTCTTGCTTCTGCTTTATCAGTGGAAGTGGCTCGAGTCTCTCACGGTTCCCACGACTTTTCTCCGCGTCGCCCGACCTTGTGCCCAGCTTTATGGCTTCTCGGTCACATGGCGGTATTGACCTCTATTCCCGACAATGGAGAAAAGTATGTTAAACGAGAATAAACAGAGGAGGAAGAAAAGAAGGTCGCTAAAAAAGAAGGGGAAGTTTAGTTATGGAGAATCTGGTTCGGAAGAACATGCTGAAATAAATCTCTCTTCTCCTTTAAGATCCTGTTATCACATTCTGATCTTAGTGTGCACAAATTAGGCTAAATGTGCGTGTTCTATACTTCACACTACCTCAATCTGGAAATGTCTTTAATATGGAATTCATCAGGAAGGCCAAAAGCGACTGAAATTATGCAGTCTACTTTGAGTTATCAACTGACGCTGCCATGCATTGACAGATCATCCATCCTTTTGAAGAAAAAAGGAGATTGATTCTACATCAAATAACAAAGAAATCAGACCTCCTGCCGGTGCGTGAAACGGAAGTTAAATATCTCCTAAAATGTGTCACTGTGATTATCCCTACTCTCAATCCACAGGAGAGATTAGAAGCGAACAAAAACTACTAAAATGGAATGCTTTTCCAACCCTCCAGGAGGTCAATCAAAAAATAAGACGTCTGAATAATGAACCTCAGCAGTTTTGTCAACCACTCTTTAATGCTGTATTGAAAGGCTTTTTCACCAGATTTGCCGCGTTTCTCAATCTGGATATAGCAATCGTGGCGTGTATCGAATCCAATGTTGAAAATGAAGTACTCGTAGATGACGATCAAAATTGACATGAACAAAAGCACTATTAAAAAAAAAAAGTTCAAGAGATGTGAGTTAATTCAATTAAAGCTCTCCTGAACCAGAGGAGTTTCATTTAATTGATGCTGATGCTTCAGAAGGAAATGTGGACGATTTCTTTTATTACAAATTGAGTTACAGCTGCAGTACAACAGCTAACAGTGAAGATACAACTTAAATATAAGTACTGAAATACTTTGCTAGTTTAAGCACATCGTTGAAATCATTGTAAGTCTCCAGGAGCTCTAAGAGTTGTGGTAAATTACAACACACCATTACCATCATCAGCACCATTGCAGGGATTATTCAGTTTATCCGGACACATTCACCATGCTAAAAGAAATATGCTTTCAGATAGATCAGATAGAATGTGTAACTTAGTATTTTTGTAAGGAAGTTAAAAAAAATGAATTACAATGTGCCCACTAAATGTGTTACAGAATTATGTATATTACCTTCACATTTTCACATTTTTTGCTAACTGAGTGACCTATAATCTATATGGTATTTAATAAAAAAAGCTAACTGGATTCAAGTGTAAATATTTTTTTGTAGGCTCTCCTTCAAAAGGTTTGCGATTTTAAATTTCTATTCTTTATATCAAAAGTTCATCTAGATAGGTGTATCGGTATTGCCTAAGGAAGTGTCACAATATTAATGTATGGGCATTGCCCAAGACGATTTTCATGTATCGGTATGGCTTAAGCATAATTTATTGATTGATTCGCATCAATTCCCTCAAGGCACTATATTTACAATCCAATCTCTCAAAATTCATAAATTTTAACCCCAGCAAACATCTCAAACATTCATCCAAAACATCTTGATCCCATAGCCATATCTGCACTCACGGAAATCTACAACCATTCTTGCTTGCTAGACATCTACCACCAATCTGAAAACGTGCCATACATCGTCCTTATCCTCGAATTAAACAAACCCCCTCCCCGAATCTCTCCACCTCCTACGGACCTCTTTCGCTCCTTTGGAGCACCAAAAATCTATCTAAATATAAAATTCAAAATTCCGTCTGTCTTCCACTCCACTGTATGCGGGAGAATGGGGTGAGTGAGAAATAGTGAAATTCATTCATCTTATGTATCTTTTTTTGCAGTGGAGTTAATGGTGCATATTTCATTTACATAAGCCCAAGGATAAAATACTTATGACGGAAAATATATTTTTTTAGAAAAAAATCCAATATTTCATTTTCCTCCTCTCTCGGCGATGGAATAGGGTTGCTATCGATCGCTGGAAAGAGATAGAAATGAATTCATTTGATGTAAACGGCACAGTTAGGATTGATTTTGATATAGATAAAAACTATGCAATAGAAAAAATCGTAAACATCATCGATACCGAAAAACTTAACCTAAGAATCATAACAGCACAACAAACTAATAATCATCTAATATAACCACTAAATCCAATCAACCTGACCTACCACAGCAAACAATTCATAAAAATTAAATAAAACTAACAACCTCAAGAATATTAACATTTATTACATAGCAAACAACTCACAGCAAAAATAAAAAATCTATTCGACCTTATTTTCCTATTGCAACAAAGAATTCCTAACCATTAAATAATACCAAGAAACCCCCTGCAAACTGACTTATCATACCTGACGCAGAAAAAACAACTCATAACCATTATAAAAACCATCTACCTCAAATAACTTGACCTTATCTTCAAAACATAGCAAACAACCAATACCTATCAAATAAAACCAAAATAACCTGACCTAACCATAGTCATCCGCTACGGTTCAAGTTATCTTTTTACATAACGCCAGGCACGTTTGTGCTGTGTTTTAATTTTGTTTTTTTGCAGTGGTATTGCCTGTGCTTTCACCATTTGCTGTGTTTCTTTTTTGTGCTTTTAGGTATTGTTTACTAGCCTGCTCGCCTTAGCACCCAAGTGTTTTTTTTTTCAAGCCGCCTCGTTGTTCCTCCGCTCTGTTTTCCCGCACCCACGTGTTTTTTCAAGCCGCCTCGTTGTTACCTCTGCTCTGTCTTCCCGCCCACGCCCCCCCACCTCACTGACCGCTAATTCTGATTCGTCACTAATTTTTTTCCCCTCGTTTTTTGTTTCTATCGTAATTTTATTTGTTCACACTATTCGATTACTCTTTATTTTGTCTCGATTGTTGTTCCTCCCATTATTGTGTCGCTTAAGCCAGTCTACTTATATAGTTGATTTGCTTTTCTCTCATTATTGTGTCGCTTAGCAACTATGATTGATAGGTTAACGATTCTTGTCCTCAATGAAACTGCTACCTGTGTTTCTCAAAACACCCTTACTCATATTAATGCATTGGGAATTTCTCGTTCCCGCCGCCAGACTAAACGTGGTTTCCGTTTAGTTCCTGCTCTTAGAAAACTTTTTTACTTGAATCAACCTGCCCCCCACACTTACCCCTGATTCTTCTTCACCTGCCCATTCACCCGTTCTCTCAGCGTCTCTCCTCAATGTCAGAAGCCTCTCGAAGAAGGCTGACTACATTCATGACCTGCTCGTTAACACTCGAGTCACTCTCCTTGGACTCACGGAAACTTGGCTTGCCCCTTCTGCTTGCTGTTTAAATCTCGCTACCCCTGATGGTTACGTCCATTCTCATACCTCCCGTAACTCTCGTGGTGGTGAAGTTGCTCTCATTCACAGTGCCTCCTTCCCTCTGAATATTCTGCCCTCTCCCCCTGTTTTTTATTTTGAGGCGCTCATCAATGTCTCTGATTCCACCCTCTCTCTAACTATCTTAGTCCTCTACCGATCCCCCAGCTCCTCCCTTGGACTTTTGCTGGATGAATTTAGTAACCTCCTCGCTAGCCTCTCCTCCACTGGTTCTCTGCTAGTCCTCGGAGATTTTAACCTTCCTGGCCACAATTCTAATTTCAAAGCCTTTTCTGAAATCCTTGATCTCTTCTCCCTCACCCAATATGTTTCTTCCCTTACCCACTCTCACGGTAACATTTTAGACCTTGTAATCTCTGACTGTCTTATTTCCAACCTGACGACTACAAATTTTTCCAATGCTATATCTGATCACTTCCTTATCAACTTCAACTTTTCTATCCCATTCCATATACCTTCCCAGCTGTCTCATAATCCTAATCCTTTCCGTCGACTAGCCTCCATTGATATTCCCTCCCTATCTAATGATGGTGCCTCTAAACTTCCTCCCATTGATGCTTTTGCCTCTCCTGACCAGATTCTCTCTTCTTTGAAGCAACCCCTTTTCACTTGTCTTGATGCCCACTCTCCCCTTGTCACCCCTTCGAACTCCCGTTATCACCGTTCACCTTGGTACTCTATGTAACTTCTCCGTGCTAGGCAGTCCATGCGTGCCCATGAAAGAGTCCTTAGAAGGGCTCGCACTGCTGGGCAAGACACGACCCCTCTCTCGCTGGCGTTCCGACTTACAACAGCTTCCTACCTGGCGAAATTAAAATCTGCTTGGGAAGCCTACTCACGTAATCTGCTTACTGATAATAGGAATGATCCCCGTACCGTCTTCCGCCTGCTCTCCCGTCTTACTTTCCCAGCCCAGGTCTCCCCACCCATTAGCCCTGCTACTCTCTAGAATTTCTTCGCAGATAAGGTCACTAACCTGGGTGCCTCCCTCCCTCAGCCTTCTATCCCGGCTCCTGCCATTCTCCCTGACTTCCCGCCTCAGCCGCTTATCGTTTTCCCCGCTGTGACCGCGTTGGAGCTTACAGCCCTGCTCTCGCACGTCACAGCCCTCGTCAGAAAATAAAGGCAAATTATCAGATATTACATGTGTGACACTCCCTGCTATTCTCTCAACGGTTCTTCACCTGTTCAACACCTAACTTGAAACTGGTATTGTCCCCTCTTCCATCAAACGTGCCCACATCCGTCCGATTCTTAAAAAGCCTCAACTGAACCCCACTGACCCTTCCAATTATCGCCCGATTTCGCAACTTTCTTTCCTCTCCAAGGTTCTGGAGAGAGTGGTTGCTTCACGCATCAACAGTCACATGGTGGCCTGTAACATTGATGAAACCTATCAATCTGGTTTCAAGTCAGGTCACTCCACAGAAATTGCCCTTCTCAATGTGTCCGATTGCTTACGAAGAGCCGCGGACAGGGGTTGTGCCTCCATCCTCGTTCTACTCGACCTCTCATCTGCCTTCGATAGTATTGACCATACCGTCCTACTTGATCGTATCCACTCTTTCCTCGGCATATCAGGCACCGTGCTTGACTGGTTCCACTCTTACCTCTCGTATCGTAGCCAATCCGCTGTGATTGACGATGTTTCATTCAACTCTACCGCCATTCACTTTGGAGTGCCACAAGGCTCTGTACTTGGTCCTCTACTATTTCGTATCTCCGTAATCTCAGTCTATCCTTCCACCTCTATGCTGATGACAATCAAATTTTCGGTTCCTCATCCCCCACGTCTCTTTCCTACTCTATCACTGACCTCCTGGCTGCCTACTCCTCCATTTTTGACTGGCTCTCTACCAACTTCCTCAGGCTTAATCACTCCAAAACTGAGGTCCTCCTCGTCGGCACCCCTGCTCTTGTCAAAAAATCTAAATCTCTCTTTTCCTCGCTTACTCTGGGTGGTAATACTATCATTTTCTCTGACTGCGTTAGGAATCTGGGTGTTGTTTTTGATGAGCATCTCTCCTTTAAGCCTCATATCCGCAATTTCAGCAAATCCTCTCTATCTTTCCTCCGTAACTTCTCTCGCATTCGCTCTCACTTTGATCGCCAAAGTCTAGAGACTGCTGTTCATGACTTTATCACCTCACGCCTTGACTACTGTAGCTCTCTGCTTGTGAATCTGCCATCCTCCTCTCTCCGCCCCCTTCAACTTGTACAGAACTATGCCGCCTGGTTTCTCCTCCGTCGCCCTCGCTTCTCTCCCTCGAAATCCTTGCTGCATGAACTGCACTGGCTCCCTGTAAGATCCCGTACTTACTTCAAGATATTTCTCTTCACATTTAAGGCCCTAAACAACAAGGCCCCGTCTTACCTCTCTTCTGCCCTCTCGCCACGCCATGTCCCTCGGGCCCTTCGGTCATCCCATGCACCTCTTTTGAATATTCCTCGTTAATCCCTCTGCTCAATGGTGGACTGCTCCTTCTCAATCTGCGCCCCTAAGTTGTGGAATGCTCTTCCTGCTGACATCGGGTCTTCTCCCTCTCTTACCACATTTAAGCGTCTCCTGAAAACGCATCTTTTCAGTATTGCCTTCTCCCCCTCTTGAATTTCCATTGAATTTCCATTCTCATTTCAGCTCAACGTGCGCTCTGGAAAGGCCTCAGGCCTTGAAGTGCGCATTACAAAAGACTTATTATTATTATTATTATTATTATGAAATAAAAATAATTAATCTAAACTAGGAAATAGAAAATTTCTTCATAATCTCTTCTTATACCTTTGAGAAAGCCAGAAATAAATGCCTGTTATCTTGCTAGTAACTAAGAAATTATAGAAGTATAAGGGCATTCCATAATTAATTCAGCATTTTTTCCGTTTACTATTATTTTATGAATAGAAGTATTCGAAAGCTGGTATTTTTTTATACTTCTCTACTAAACTCGAAGCCTAGGTACCTGCATACCTTAGACTAACCCAAGGTTTACATTTCGACATACCTTAGTCGTCATTTTGTGAAGCATTGATTTTATATTATTATTGTTAATATAATGTGCATTATCGTTATATGATGAATTTTATATGTAGAAGCCATGGAAATATATTCGCCCCGTTATGCTTTGGGAGTTTACAAAAGGCAACAATGCTAAGTTAGGAGCATAAATTTTGTGTCAAGTTTACGGTGAAGGAGCAATTTGATGAACCAGTGCCAAAGATTGTTTCAGAATTTTCGTTTCGGACGATCAGTAAAATTTGATCATAATCTTTTAAAAATAATAGCGGAATAAAATCCGCTTGTAACTAGAATAATTGACTGAAGAAAATAGATTCAACTTATTCCACTGTGCTTCGTTATTTAAAGGAGATAGATAAGGTTGCGTGATTGGAGCAATGAATTCCCCACGACCCTTCAGAGTTACACATGCAATAAAGAATAACATTTCTTTATCTCCCCTTTCTCTGACTAGGAAAGAGTATTATGTAAAATAATATTAAATATTCTAGACAAAGATTATTTCTGAGAAAAACACGCGAACCCAGCCGAAACAGAGGCCTCATCCACGGAAGATTCTCTTGTACGTTTGGTGGGATACAAATGGCAAAATCTACTTTGAACTTCTTAACCCACATCAGATTATCAGCAAAGAGGTTCATTGTGCTTTTGCGAAACATTTACAAGCAGCGCTTGAAAGGAACAAGGTCTACTGACCAAAAGGTCGCTTGCTTTCACTTATTCTGATTTATAACCTTACGACCTTCGAAACTTTCAATAATTCCCGGACTAACCTTAGAAGGACCTGGCAATTATATTATTCGATGTTATTGGCAAAACAAACAAAAAAGCAAAACGGGGACTGACCGATAGGGTGAGATATAGAGTCGCACGTGACTGAATATAGCAGCATTAATCCATAGAAGAAGAGATCTTTTTCATCAACACAACTTGCGAATTCATGCTGAAAGAGATTTCAGACAAAAGCTTAGCCATTTCGTTTGGGAACTACCGAGTTATCCTCCACACTCACCCGACTTAGCCCCATCAGATAACTCTCTTTTTAGAGGTTTAGCGAATCATCTGAAGAGAATGAATATGTCAAAACCAGACGTGATCAAATCAAATTTAAAGAAATTTTATAAATTTATTTAATGAATAAATACTTATTTAATTATATGTAAATAACTTCAGCGTTGCTCAATTTTATCCATAAAATAATTAACATTAAAAAGAGGCCGTATTACTTATGGGTTGGCTTTATAGATCCTTGCATTATTTGCCATTACATTTTTAAAAATCTACGTATAAAAATTTGAAGTCAATTTTATATTCAGCTAATTTAAATTATCCAATAAAGTTTCGTTTAGACCTTTATATCTATGTTTTCGTAATTGAGATAATATAAAAATCTGACGCAACTGAAATTTTCGTTCTTGTTCCGAAAACTGCGCTCGTTTGCGTAAAAACGACAACTTTGGTGTTAGATTTCCCTAACTTTGATTTTGTGCATGATTATTCCATTCATCCTCACATTCCTTAGTACTTTGTTCTTTCGTAAAAACATGAAAACGTCAGAAAAGGATATGATGAAATGAATACGTGCATGTCCAAAAGTCCCCTCCCCCAGTGGTTAGCAGGATCACTACAATACCTAGGAATCGATCACAATTCTACGAGTGGAAATCCAGCGACTTTCTATCGTGTCATTTCTTCCTTGGCGACACCGGAATAAAAGTAACCAGGACGAAGAAGACACGAGGTAAGGTTATCACTCAAGGTTAGTTCACTCTGTTCTTTTCGCAATTCATTTCACGATACCATCAAACAATACTCAACTGCAGTAATAAATATCACTCCGAATCCTCCGCATTTTTTTCCCACAAATTAATAGTTCGGGGGCTGATATTGCATTTTGTTGTATGCCATGGTTGGCGTGAGAGGAGCGGTCGATACATGCCTGTAAGAAAACCTCGGAAGAGAGTATTAAAAAACAGTTTGAAGGATTTAGAATTACAAAAAAAATGATGGATGTAATAATCCCCAGTGGTTCTTACCTTATTATAGAGATACAGCTCGGGCTTCTTTTTCCTTTAAATTCCCCTTAATTCCTTCTATTATAGTTCTATGTCGAACGTGGAGACGAAATATCGCTATTTTTTTTTATTTTAGACCTTTGAGTCGCGCGTACGATGTAGAAATGCGCTGACTAATGACTCGTAAGTTTAAAACTGGGGATTAAAAGCACGTCCAAGGTGAAAAGGTATAGACGAAATGGCTCCCAAAGGCAACATACTTATTATAATTAATCCCAGCTCTTCAATACCGTTCAAAAATATCTCGTAAAATGGATTTTGCTGGTCTTATCGCCTCATTAAAAGTTCGTTTTGAAATGGAAACTAAAGAAAATTGAAGGTTTTAGTAATGTTTTATTTTGTAGAGACTTATACTTTTACATTATACTTATATTATTTTGTGTTAAAGGCACTAGGGCTGAACTAAACTCCGAATAAAATGCCGGGCACAAATTTAAATGAAGCGTGTTTCTATAATTTGATATCATTTTTGAATCTAATAGCTTTGCCAATTCTCATTCAAGTGACCCAAGTTTTAAGATCTTGTATGGATACATCTCTAAATTTTAGGTCTAATGTATTTGCTATTTTCTTTACATGTATAGAAATGCCATCAGCTGTAAAATAAAAGGCATTTTGCGTGTTAGCCTGCTCGAACAAGACTGTGCAGCGTATATTTGTGAGAGAATTATCTAAAGATACACAAACCTCAATCAATATTAGGATATGGCAATAAAGGTTCAAGCAGGAAGGCTGTCTATTCAAGGCAAAAAGATCTGGACGACCAACAGCATCGGAATAAACGGTGCCGTGTCTCGGACGGTGCGATTATTGAAATTCGTCAAATCGCTCATATAATCCGCATACCTAGGAATTTTTTATACAGTTTTTGAGAATAAATCTTATATTGGTTACAATGAATCCTCTTCAGTTTCTTTTGACTGGAATGTGGAGTTTCTAGAATATTTACATCTCAAAATATATCAAATTATTAGAAACACACTTTACGTCTAGAGTTAGGAAACAGAAATGAAAGACATGGGAGTGTGTTTGTGAATTTTATAAAAGTGAAAAACAGTATTTTTTACGAAATTCTCGATCATAATTATTGGGAAAGACATGAGAAAGTATAGAGTTCCAAAGCTTCAACGTGCAAGGAAAGAAGCAGGCATCAAAATGGCCCATCCTTGTTTCCACTGGCCTCACAATAAGCATGCAAAACAGCAGCCGGACGAGGATTGCGTGGTCGAACTAGTGGCATGGATACTCAAGCAATCAACTCGCGGGAGCAGAGACCGAAGTAATACGTGTAGAAGAGGTAAGTAAACCAAGAATGAGACGAAGGCCAAGTATTCAAGTTTGATAGATAGTCTTGAGCAGTATATTAGACCGATAGCACTTGATTCAACTCTGTTAAGTTAGGATAAAAAGCTAAAACCACTCCAAATTTGTGAACAGTTCTCCCAACAAGGACGTAACAGTCCCCTATGTATCAAAACAACTGTTCATAAGAAAGGTTTTGGCAGTACATGCAATTTCTTAGAGAAGTGAGGTTTCCAAGAAAGAGTGGACGTCACAGTATGACCAAGTTTAGCTAAATAAAAGCTAAGAGTTATGAGGAGTTATTGATAGCTAGATGGGTAAAATTGGGTCTTGGAGGGATGAAAATAAACAAGCTATTTTCGTCTACCAGATGGAGAATTCCTGTTTAAGTCCGAGTTTTTGAGGACGATACAACCAAACGAGGAGAAACGCGAGTGAGATAAAAAGGAGCAGAATTCAAAGATCAGTCTATTGAAGAAGAGGAGACATCATTGATGAAAAGAAATAAAATTTTAAGGGAGAGTAAAGGGCTTTGAGTGAGCCCGCTGTTAATAGAGAAAAGGTGGGGGTAGTTCGGCCATAGAAGAAACAAGAGATCATAAGGCATAGTGAGGAGGGAGAACATGAGACAACACTCTATCTAAACTTATAAATGAGAAGAAAGTCGACGAATGACTCAATCAAGGATAGTGACTAGACATTAATGAGATGGATGGAAAATCACTCTCGCCTTACGGAAACCATACTGGTGCTCAGTTGGGAGACTCTAGTTTTCAAGTTGTTTAAGAATATAGGAGTTGAGGAAGGATTCGAAGACTTTGTAGTGGGTAGATGTCAAGGCAACAGATAAGAATTCCGTGGAGGAGGTTTCATTTCCTTAAAATTCAAAGATTGCACAATCAGGATTGTACAATCCCCTCCCGAATACAAAGAACAAGAAGTATCGATCCATCTTCTCTGGGTAACGAGACAGTTTAGGGTCGATGAATCATGTTTTTGATCAAATTGCTGTTGTAATTTGATATTTTTTTACGGAGACACTCTAATTTGACTTATGCTTTTAATCCCGACTTTAATTTTCGAGGATTTATGTATAAGTTTATAATTAATGAAATTTCAGTTAACCGATGAGTTCAATCCGGGTTTTGATGGTACCCGATCTCTTGGTCTGTTTAATGCTATCAGTTAGCTTAGGATTCTATTCCTGGCTTTGAAACTTCATTAATATATAGAACCGGCAGCTTCTTCTGCAACCACTTCAAGAAATGCGAATATTATATTTATCTTCACCAGGCACTGTTCTTATCATGCAGATGGCTTATAGTCTTTTGACAGCTAAACTCTTCAACGAAACACCATTTGAGTACTATGGTGTAACATCTTTTACTTGTTTGTTTCCTGATAATCATCTTCGGAATAAAATTCCTAAGAAATGATCTGCAACATTTTTGTTGCCATAGCTTAGGTACTGTTGTAATTTAACAGTTTTACTCTTTTATTGCTGATGTTTTATTGCCTATACATATATTTAGCAAAAGTTAAAAGTAATAAAAGGATATTTGAAATGAGGCTAAATGAACTTTTAAAAACTGCTACAGAATAGTGTAGTTGGACACTTTAATTATAAATATAAATATCTATCTATTAATATTATATTTTAATTATTAACAAATATTAAATAAACTATTAGGGAGGGAAGCAAAAATTCATGGGGAATCTGCTTAAATATATATGGTTAACTTTATTTCGAGCGTGTGGGGAGGAGATAATTAGTTTTAATAATCTTAGTTTCGATAATTTTGTTAATCAATATAAATTTGTAGAATCAAAATTCTAAATTCCCTCTATCGCCTAATCGCGGGTCAAATAGAACTACCTAAATACGGCTGGCCATAAGTAGACTCATGATTGTTTATCGCTCCTTTATTCTTCAAGTTGTCTCTGGCTCAGGTCAGCTGCCTCTATCAACCCTCTATATCGTTCGGTAGTTTGTCCCTCAGAAGTCCAGCACTCCGTGTACCTGAATATTTTATCTGAGGTATACAAGTATTGGGTATGTTACGAAGGTGTTAAGATGTGCTTTATTCCTGATTGTTTTATATATTTAATTTGGAATGGTACCACATTGGACTTGTCTCAGACAAGCTGTATGTGACGAGGCTTGGGGTGATTATGTTGCCGTTCTTCATAAGTCCATTTTATCATGGATGATTTGATTTCAGTAAATTATTTTTTTTTTTTTATTCCACTCTTATTTTAGTATTTTATTTTACTGAACCTTTAGTTGCTTCCTTTTCCTTTTTAACCATATAATAATTCCTAGATTATTGACATCGTATCATATACTCGTATTTCCTAACCCTTTTATGGAAGTATTTCTCAGGCTAACCAATATTTACATTCAATATAAGAGATTTTTTTCCATATTTACCCTTTACCAGAACAGTAATTTGCGTTAAAAATTTATTGCTATCCATTTTATTCACACATAATACATACTTTATGAAGCGCTCTTTCAAAACTAGGGATATCTCTGGAGAAAACGCTCACGCCCCGTAGTTGATAAGCGATTCTTTTGCATAAATCGCTAACATCGCATAATCTCAGCAAGGAGTGGAGATCGTCGAGGCAACTCACTCTCGTAAGTGTTTGTGGAGCGTAAAATGATCCTCTATTTGTAAGAAAGGCAATGAAAGAATCTCCTTACAAAAGAGTGTGGAACTCAGTGGAATGCATAATTTCCAAGTACAGAAATGATTTATTCCTTCAATGAGGCTTAGTTTTTGCAATGCAGAATTCATAAACATATGTGGTTTTTATTGTGTTTATGTACAGTTCAGAATATATGAGGGATTGCAATAGGATACCAAAATTAGCCATATCATAATCTATAAGGTTTAGAGAAAAGTAAGCTAACTATGATATAATTATTTGTATGTTTTATAAAGTCTCGAAGAGTTTTGGATGACTGTCGCTAGGTTTTTCTGTACTGTGTTGCCACGTAGTTATATTTTTTTCATAACATGTTAGGTTATAGTATTAAATATAGGGATAACAATAAAAAAATATTTAAATGGTAAATATTTATATTGCTGATTAAATATTAAATAAATATATAAAGTTAATTAAGATAGAAAAAGGAAAATTGGTGGGAATTTGGCAAACTTGTTTTGAAAAAAAAGTTTCAAAATGTTTTGTCAGTACAGCCATAAATAGCGTAAAATATTTAACTAAATTTAATTTAGTGGTAAATGTCTAATCCAGTTTATTTACAACTAAATATACGCCAAACACTCCATCTCTCATGAAGTAATAATATATTTAATTGTCACTGAACGAAATTCTGCGTAAATATGGCATTACTAGTTGTGTCAAATAGATGGGTCATTTTCCTGCCTTATAAACCAGGAAATGGGTTTTAAATTAGCTTTAGGTGTTGTTACCATTCACATGACTAGTACATAAAATTTAGAACAATAAGTAAAATACAATAACCTTACGTCAAAATGATTATCTTTTTGTTTTAGCCCACATTTGGCGCAGGTTGCAGGTCAGTGATATTAATAATATGTGTTATTGCTAATGACAGAAGTTCGTCTCTATTCTATCGTTGATTCTTGTATGTAGCACCCAAATTGAAAGGTAAGGAAGGCCCAGCGAGGAACCTCACAAATGAGCACCTGGTTGGTCCTTTAAAATCTTGAAATTGGGTACACGAATAATTTACCGAGATAATATGCCATGAAATAAGTAATGAAACAATGTACAATCGAGAGATATACTTATATCACAATTGTAGATTTATTAAGAGAAACATAAAATAAGCCGAACATACTTCTGATAATTAGCTGTGCACCGCGCTTAAATTAGAGTAAAAAAGTCACGCTCCCTGGAACTGAGGGTCCTATATATTAGCGGACTTAAACATTATAGAGAGACTAAAATAGAGAGAAAAAATCAGTTAAGTCATCTGTCAGTATAATTTACTTGCCATTTTGTTATTATTAGCTTCACGAGTCCGTCCTTATCCTTAATTCCCGCCGTCTTAGCACCAGCTACGAGTAATAGCGGAAAACTTACACACAGCCGCGTAGGACTCGAGCTGTTTCGCTTGCTCCAATTTAGGTAGGCTCAAGCTAAGAATAAAGCCTACTTCTCGCCGCTTTCCTTTCGAGTCCTTTTCCTTTAACCCCTTGATTACCAAGTCACCTTCTGCAAACCAGCCTAGAAGCGTATTCTCCGTGATAAACTTTCGAAGTCAGAGCAAGCTCGACTGGACGACCAAAATTAGGCCTACTACCTACAAACTTCAATACACCCTAATAAACATTCAATACCACCACCGGCTGCACACACACCCCTATATTTATTTTTCGAAAAAACAAGAAAATAAAACGCAATTAAATGTATTAAATTTGAACTATAATCATCACTCTAGGTATTAGTTTAATTAAATACGCTTTCCCAACCAATAACAAACGGTGGATGCTTAAATTAATTAATATTCATTGGATTCGATCAAATATAAGCATTGCTGACGCTCTACTCTCCCTCCATACCTTTCTCCACTGAGGTGATCGAAATGAGTTGAAAAAAAAACAGATGTTTGTTATTGATAATGAAATGGATTTCTTTTAACTAATTTAATATTTTTATATCTATAAAAATCATCATAAGAAAATTACATAAGAAACCTAGGCCGATAATTATATAATCAGATGGTACATAATAAAAAAAAACTTACCTCGTTCTGATTTCCTTTTCTTGCTCATACGCCTCACGTGTGGGTGTGTTTTGGTATGAAGAGGATTTAATTTCTTCCCCTGCAATCCCTAAAATAAATGTTTTAAAAACTTTAAGTTTTAAATTAATTCATAAAATACCAAAGCTTCTTTGGAATAGTTTATATTACTTGATTCATTTCGATCAGATATGTGTAGAAAGGTATGGAGGAAGAGGAGAGCGGCAGCAATCCTTATATTTTATTAAAACCAACCGATTTTAATTAATTTAATCATCCACCGTTTGTTATTGGTTGGGAAAGCGTTTTAAATAATACTAGTACATACATGAATGAGTATAGTTCATATTCAATACATTTAATTGCATCTTTCAGGTGTTATTTTATAACGACATTAATTTTTTAACAGCACGATAAATAATGGAATGATTCGATCATTGGCATACAGAAAAATCCCTGAATCAAGAATCATAGCTAAAAAGGAAAGTTCAGAATCTCATTTAATAAGAATCAAAAATCATGGTTCCGTAGATTCCTTGCTTGCCATTTCAGACCTCATTTGATACTCAATGGCCTAACTGTTTTTATCAAAACTTTTAAAAAAGAGATTTCTTGAACACACCCTCCTCCTCAGACTAGCCATTTTACATACAGCTCACTCCACTAAATATTTGCTATTGAACGTCCCTTTTCCTTCCTCCCTCCTAAACGTCTGGGATAATGTTCAAGTGATTCCAACTCAATTTTCAAAATTTACTTTTCATCTTTTTAATCTGATTAAAAAAAATAAATATAATTCTGTTAAATTACTTGTAAAAGAATGTATTTCCTGAAATTTAAAAGCTTAAAAAGGAAAATTAGGTTTTTAGAAAGAATAATTCTGAAGTTAATACATTTATTTTGTAGTGCAAACGGTCATAGGTTATACAAATTTTGTCATCAATTGTTAGTTTGGATTGGATTTTACCATTGATTTCCACCATCTGATTCCTAACTCAGTGGGCGGAGACATAGTTTTAATTGGATTCTAAACCACCCTCTCCGTGAACGGTAAAATGGCTAGATCTTTTGCCTGAGATGGTTTGTCTGGCCACAGGTCTTTCATGAGCTAAATTTTCACGTCATTATCGACGTCAGTGATCAAACCATCGGTTACGTCATTTTAGAATAATCATGTCAAGCCGCAACTACGACCTTCAGCTTTAAAAACGCCCCCAAACATTTTGTGGGGTGTATTCCCTGTGTGTACAGACAACCCACACATCGACTAAACATCAACCGCGTACACACTCCTGCATGGAAATTCAATAAAGTCCTTTGTCAGGTAAGCACCGATCCTCGAATCCTCGTTCTCCATTATAATCACAGCACACCCTTGTCTGGATATCATCTAACCACCCCCTTGTGGGAAACTCACTTCTTATTCTTTCATCTAAGGGGATACACAAAGGGTAGATAGCTTCCAAAAGAGTCGGATACAGAAGCACACAGGTTCTGCATCGCGTCTGTGTATTTACTCTACCCCACCCCTGTTTAGGAGGCCTACTGTATTCTGTTGCAAGACTAAATCCAGAAGACTTGCTATCAAATTCTATCAACGCGATGATACAACGCGAGATCAGGGTTGGCAAAAATGCAAAATTTTGAAAAAGCCCAATAAAACCCGGGTTTTATTCTGGGTTTTTCAAATCTTGTTTTTTTTTAAAAAACAAATGCTACAAGCATTAGAATAATATAAAGAGAATAGCTATCTTTATTTTTATATAATATTAATAATTACTTAGTTTAATAATTATATTATAGTAAGAAAAGATCACAGTAACAGATCACTGATCGAGAATTTGGGGTACCCATGTCCCATGATAGCCATAACCTGTAGAAGGAGAGATGAATTATGAGTCAGTATCAGAGAAATAACCTTAATTTGATCCATATTTGTTGAAATTATAAACATAAATATGCATTTTTAATAAAATAATGATAAGTAGCATGCTTTTCTTAAAAAACAGTCATTTAAAAAAAAAAACGTGGTTTTTCAAATTTCACTTGAAAAAGCCAAAAAAAGCTTGGGAATTAAACCCGGGTTTTTAAGGGCTGGTTTTTTTTATTTGCCCACCCTGCGCGAGACCCCTGCAAAGTAATTACGGAGGACGCTACTACCAAACACCTAGTCACCAAAATTAGTTCATGTTATAATTAGACTGTTAAAATAAAAAAGACAAAACGTAAAAAACGATTTGTAAAAAAACAAACGAAGAATAACAACTAAACCGACAACTAAAATACGAAAGGAAAAACTCTAGCGTCGAATGGAAGCGAGCCTCCTCTTGGAGCCTCCTCCAAAAGGTCGATTACGCGGCAGTTTGGTGTGAACGGATCCGTTCCGAGTACAAATGGGGGAGCGGTAGCACTCCCTGGAGAAGGGTCGTTTCGGCCTTCAATAACTCGAGAAATTTACCGCTCGAAATACACGGCTTCCCATCTTCCTTGCACCTCTCTTCCTCTCCGTCTTACAGAATAATTTAAGCAAGACTCCGTTTTTAGTCGCGTGCGACTCTATATCTCACTATGTCTGTCGGTCGGTTGGTCCGTCCGTCGGTCCCCGTTTGGACTTTTTATTGTTTGGGTAATAACATTGTAACTATTCGAACGATTCTAAAGAAATTTAAAACCCTTATGTTGGTTTACATTCTCTCTCAAAGTATATAATAATTGCAAAGGTCATCCCAAAGTTAGGCAGGGAATTATTTTGTTTTGGTAATAACATTGTAACTATTGGGCCGATTCTAAAGAAATCTGAAACCTTATGTTGTTTTACATTCTCTTTCGAATGGTATAATTTTCATGGTCCTCCCAAGGTTAGTCCGTCAATTATTGAAAGTTTTGAAGGTAGTAAGGTCATAAATCAGAATATATGAGAGCACGCGACTTTGGTCAGCAGACATTGTTTACCGGAGCGTCTGTAATTTCCGTGCCAGTCTCGTACTCTACTCGTTCTCTTTTATTTTCTTTTATGCCCTTTAAGCGTATTTATTTATTTAGCTTGTTTACTCCACTCGATTACACATAAATTTGAAATCATCTCTGAGGCCATAATCCAATCTCTGTTGCATCCCATATCTTTGATGGTCTGATTTTTTAACTACGCCTGTAATAATTCTTAAATGGCGAATCAATTCATTTACCGTTTTGGCTTTTAAATAAAAACTTGATTGATTTATGGTGAGTTTGGCTCCGCACAAAAATAGTGCTACTTTTGCGCCCCCATAAATTGATTTCACAAATAACGCCATAAATTCATCGATAGACGATCTGCGCTTACTCACTTTTTTAGCTTTTTTCTCTGAAAAGGTCAGGACAGGTCATGAAAATGAAAAAGCAGGAAGGGAAGAGCAGAGAAGGTAAAAGCCAAGATAGAGAGGTTAGAGCAAGGAAAGCCAGAGAAAGGGTGAGAAAGGAAGGGAAGGGTAGGCAGGGTCAGAAAAATGTTGTACATATGGAAGCACAGACTAAGAGAAATCAAGAAAATTAGGCTTAGAAAAGGCAGGGTAGGAGAAAGTAGGGCAAACAAATGGACAGTATAAAAAGACAAGTTTAGCAAAGAATAGCAGAAACTTGAAATTGTAAGGCAGGCCTTATATGTCAGAATATGAAACGGTAGGGTAGGCGGTGCAAAAGAGAAAAGACCAAGGCAGGCGGGTCATATCAAGGGGGCCAGCTGAGAAGGGGGAAGAGCAGATGAGGGAAATATGGCAACGCAAGGAAAGGCTGGGCAGAGTAGGGGAGACCAGGAGAGAGAAAGATATAGCTTAGCATAGCAAGATAAGACAGAAGGAGAAAAAGCAGGGCAAGCATCCGAGAGTAAACGTGGCAGATGAAAAATTGTAGAGAAGAGGCTTTACTAGAAAGGCAACTAGGGTAGGTCAAGAAAAAGCAGGAGATGGTATAGAGGGTAGACGGGGGAAAGAAAAAAAGACAAGTAAAAGTAAGAAAATAAAGGGAAAGGCAACTTGAGGTAGGGCTTGCCAGTTGAGGCAGGGTAGATCATACGAGAAAAGGTAAGGTATAGCAGGGTATAGACTGAAAGGAAAGTGCCCTCGAAACGAGGAAAACAATTTGCCTCCATGAGGAAGAAGTGGGATGTTGGAGGTAGATTAAACAGGTAAAATAACAGTAAGAGTGAAGAAGGATGACACACATGTAGATAAACAGAAAGAACAGAAAGCTTGAAGAAAGTTAGATATTATGAAAAAGAAGAAGATAAGAGAAGGAATAGGAAGAATGAAGTAGATTAAGAATGACAAAGAAGTAGATAAAGAAAAAAACAGAAAATGAAGTAGGTTTAGAATGACAAAGAAGTAGATAAAGGAAAAGAGTGAAGAAGGTTAAGAATGACACAGAAGTAGATGAAGAGAAGTGTCGTGATATGACATTATATTACATCAATACCATATTATATCTATGGGGGAGGGACCGATAACTTATAGGCGAACTGAGGAAGGAACGGAACACTACTAGTTTAGACGGGCTGAAGAGCGAGAAAGAGTGCAACGAGGTGAGGTATAATATGGGCAATGGCAAAGCTCAAGGTTATTTAAAGAGGCATTTACAAAAATATAATATTATTTACATAAAAATAATAAGAGAATTGATGGGCAAAAATTACATCGGATGAATTAATGGGCGAAATTACACCAATAAACGAGGGGGGGCGGGAATTGTAGTTAAGAATCAGACTATGAAGTTAAAATAAATGTGTTACGGGAGGAGACTATTCAAATGGGGGGGAATTAACGCAAATGGGTTACTGGAGGGGCTGGGGGCTTACAGAAGATTCCGGGTGAGACGTCGGGGTAAGGCTTCACGGATGTCTTCTGCACGTGAGACGAGGCCGCTCGAAGCTTCTGAGCGGGATGTTAAAGTGATGACGGTTCTCCCGTCCAGGAAAGAGTATTTCGGCCACCCGAAAACGATTGGCGAACGAAGAAGGCTTCGACAGGAGTTGACGAGAGAAGATGAAAAAATCACTCGGTAGCGATCGTTAAATGGAATTACCTCACTGGCTGGGGCTAATTCCAATACACAAAAATAGTTCTGCTGTCACTTTGCTTTGTTGTTAGCACCTGACTTAGAACTAGGGGAATTTTCTTGGGGTCCGGGTGAGACTTCTCAACTCTGTGTCTCCTCATGGGAGTCGAGCACTATTTATGTCCAAGGCTCTCCCCCGGGGGAAGGGCGGGAAACAGCTCTACTCTCGAATGGCTTCGAATCTTCTTGCTGAGGCTATTCTAGCCCACGTAAAGTTGAATCGTGGTGGACGCGGTTCGAGGCTACCGCTTGTGGAAGGAGAGTGGGGGGTAGGCTTACCAATTTAAGCCTAACCGAGCCTTCTACAGCGCGTGGATGTTCCGTTCTGAACAAAAGATTCCACGTAGAATTCGCTCACAAGAAGGAACAGGAAGAGTGAAGAATGTTAAGAAAGACAAATAAGTAGATAAAGTGAAAGAACAGAAAGACTAAAGAAGTATAAAAATGATAAAGAAGTAGATGAAAAGAAAGAACAGAAAGAGTGAAGAAGGTTTAGAATGACCAAGGCGTATCTCCTATACTAATTGGTCTATTTGCCTGAAGATCATGGTCTTGTAGGCCCCAATCTCAGGGGAGGGGGTCCAGATGTTTCATGCCTCCCTGCTAGTTAACCTTTCCCTGCCCTCTTTCACGTGGCACATAGTCACAAAATCATTATGAAATTCATGGAGCCTAATCAATGCAACATAAAGCTGATATTGTTTACCACTGTAAACCTTTCCTGGGGCATTTGCTCTACCCTCCTGACTACTCTTGAGGGTATCCTCTTCCACCTCTCTACATTCATCTTATGTATTAATGTACATCAAGTTAGAATGTGTTACAATCTGTGAACAAAGATGAAATAGAAGAGAAAGATAAACCTATGCTGTGACTATACATTCGCTCATTTTTTAAAAGATAGCCACGATATTCGAAAAGGTAATATTGGATTAAATACTAAACAATGTATTCAAATCATTATACTCTAGTTTTCCTGCTAGGCAAAACACTACATTTTCACAAATATCCACGCTATTGGAGTAGCTGGAAAATTTTACCACATGCGTTTGCCTCGTTTACGGCGAGCACTGAACAACGAACGAAGAACTTCCGATATGAAAATGAAATTGAGAAAAATAGATGCAGATCGGCCAAACCTTCCGCTACAGCCTCCATCTTTAATTGCCCTCTCGCAAACATCGGATAGGTCAGGACAAAAGGGGGACTGAGACGGTCAAATACTCTACCTTAGGCTTCCGAACCTTCTCCACTAAGAGACTCACTAGGCTCAGAGCGGAAGGGTTTTGGGAAGGGAAGGTGAGAGAGGGAAAGAAAAAGAAGGTTCAGATTAGAACAGGTCGAAATAAAATAAGAGACAAAAAGATGTTCTAAGCAGTGAGTGGAGCTACAGCTTTACGAAAGATCTAAATCACGGTGTGAACCCTGTCATTTTCTTTCCATTCATCTTTTTTCTCTCCCTGTCCCTCTTTTCTTGTGTAAAGCATGAGTTAATAGAGGAAAAGTTTCAAGATTGAAAATGAAGGAAAGGAGATTTGCTATGTTACCTGGAGGTCAGACTAATCTCTGGCATTTTGATTAGGTGTTAATTAAGAAATTAATACGTAGTAGTATCTACATCAAGCGTGTTAGTTATTTGGTTGTCAATGTTATGGTTTCAATTTTATGGATATTTGTTCTGGTGTACAAACCGTTTTTTAACGTTAGTAATTTACTATTGCTTAGTATGCCTCTTGTGTACTTTTTGTAACTTATTTGCATTTTTCATGGTTAGTCACACTGAATTTATGAGGTATAAATTAGTTTTACCTTGAAGTTCTTTATTTGTTCCATTCTCTTTTATTCAAGGTGGTTTATTTATTCCTGAGTCTAAATCGGGTTTCTGATTAAATCGATGTAGGTCAGTTTAGACGTCCTAATTCTCTAATTCGGGCATATTTTTACATAGAATTTGTTTCAGCATTGTTTTTTTCTTTATATGTTATTAGTTATTGGTATTTTTTTTAGTTTATGTAAATATTTTTCCTACCGCTTCTCACTCCATTACTGTTACATTGCTTGAAAAAATTCAATGAGATCTTCAACTTTCTATTTGTTTCAATTTGGGTTGGAAGGTCTCCCAACTACTCTTGAATCTTCTCAATTGTATTCTTAGCTCTGTTCTCTATAATCCTGTTATTGGTTGTAACTGTGTAGTTCTCGTTGATTTCTTAGATTTGCCCTTCGAGTATTTATCAAATAAATTGCTTTGTTTTGGATCCTCTGTACCTTTATTAAAGGAGGGGGGAGCAATGGTATACTACTTACAATTGAATGATTGTTTGATATATTTTTCCTGTGTTTCTTTTGCTCAGTGTTATCTGTATATGTATTAGTTATAGTCCTATCTATCATTTTTTAAGCTTTTTTAAGATGTTTCTTATAACGGGTTTTCGTTATTGCGACTACTTTTCACTCTTTGTTGTATCTGTAACTTTCTCCTTCTGTGTAGATTTCTGAAATCTTATTCTTGTATATTGAAACAATTCTAAATTTGCTTTTGTTAGTACTTATTTTCTATTTATGTGGTAATAATTTATTTATATTATTTCCTTCGCCGTCATTCTTGTTAACATTGGCTCATTTCCATTGAGACATGTGACTAAATGAGTCACATCATCTGCTAATTGAATAATGAGGCATTCCTCGTTTCTAGGTAGATTGATATCTGATGCATATATAGAATATGTATGATGTGGAGCCAAAACATCTGCCCTTAGGTAGTGTAACCTCTAGTTGAAAATTTAGTCATGGTTGTTCTCTAATTCTATGTAAGCGTGTCTTTCAATTACATAGTAGCAGAGGAACCGAGCGTCCTCTCTTATTGTCAATAGTCAATCGGATAATTTTATATTAATTACCCCTTTGCCAAACTGTTTTGAAAGCTTTGGACTCGTATCGATAAACTAAGCCTATTTTCGCCTTTTCTCCTTAAGATTTAGCTATTTTTTCCATGATGACACCGAAGTACTATTATTTATACGAAATCCGAACTGTCAATAATTTTCGATTGAAGTCAAGCAGAGATATAAGTCTGAAGCTTTTACCAATGTGGGACATTTTCCTGGTTTAACCATAAAGATCATTTTGACCACCTTCAATTCATCGGGGAAGTATCTTATTGTTAAGCTTAGATTAAATACGTTCTTTAGCCTCTCATGTGTGTTATTTTTGTTTTCTAGATCGTTTGTTTTTCTTTGAGCTTAGGATTTTCACGCTCTTTTTGTTTAAAGCTAATGATCATATCTTTATTTATTCCGTTGTTATAATAGCGTCTATTACCTCGCTGGTATCTCTTTCTCTTTCCACAAATTATTAGGGGGTGTTTTATTTTTATTTCTTGGTTTAGTGTGTTTATAATTCGGTTTTAAAATTCTATATATTTCTTATAGTTTTCATTTTTCTCTACACTTATCTTATATACTCTTTATCCATTTCCCCGAAATATTTATCACTAATTTCACAGAATTTGGGGGAAGAACTAACATGTTTGCAGGCATGAATATAATCCAAGAGCTTAGAAAGGGCAAGTTAGAATGTAAAGGCAAACTCATCTATCAAACATAATTGAAAAAATGGAGTGGTTGAAAGACCTGAAAAAAACATTTAACTCAAAAGGAAAAAAATACTTAGGAAAAACGGACAAATTCACGAAAAACATCCAAAACGCATAGAAAAATAACCGCTCTAACAAAAACTAACTTAAAGTCATTAAAATTAAGTTAAACTTAGGTTAAATTATTTTTTTAAATAAATAACTCACTAAAAAAATACCCTAAAAGTTTAATAAGAAGGAACCGTTAAAATTTAAATCGACAAAACCTTAGTAAATATATATGTATGGTTTTTCTTTCTGCAAATCGAGGTGTTCTGGTCTTCTTTCCTCAATTAAATTATCTTAAGAACAAAACCGTTCCGGGCATGAATAGAACTAACAATATCAAGAGCATAAAGGGCACTGAAACAGATCAGAACCATATAAATAGGAGGGTAAGGCATATTTAAACAGGAGAACAACATATAATTAACAAGGTAGAGCCCGAGAAAACAACGTGACAACATATAATTAGGATGGTAAAGCACAATAGAACACGACATAACAACATACAAAATAGGATGGTATAGCACAGCAAAACAGAACAACATCTAAATAGGAGGGAGAAAATCACAATAAAACAATATTACAACATAAAATTAAATGGAAAAAACATTAGAACACAACAGAACAAGAGATAAATAAGAGATCAAAGCATAAAAAACGAACAACTTTAAAATAAGAGGGTAAAGCACAGTAAAACACAACCTAGCATATAAATAGGACGTTAGGGCACAGTAAAACAACAGAATAACATATAAATACGAAGGTAACGCACAATTAAAAAACTATAAAACAACCAAAATATATGATTAAAGCAGAGTAAAACAACAGAATAACATATAAATACGAAGGTAACGCACAGTAAAAAACTATAAAACAACCAAAATATATGATTAAAGCAGAGTAAAACAACAGAATAACATATAAATACGAAGGTAACGCACAGTAAAAAACTATAAAACAACAAAAATATATGATTAAAGCAGAGTTAAACAACAGAATAACATGCATAAATAAAAGAGTAAAGCACAATAAAATACAATAGAATAACATAAATAGAAGGGTAAATCACTGTAAAACAACCGTACAACGTGGAAATAAGTAGGAAACTCACAGTAAAACACAACAGTGCAACATATAAACAGGTGGCCAAAGCACATTAAAACAGCCCAACAACATAAAATTAGAGGATAAAGCACAATAAAGTAACAAAACAACTTATAAATAAGAGTATAAGGCCTACTCAAGTAAACCAAACATATAAATAGTAGGATAAGTCAAAATAACACAACAGAACAACTTATAAATTTGAATGCGAAGCAGATCTCAACGGAACAAAATTGAAATAGGATATCAAAACACAGTTAAACACAACAGAACAACATGGAAATAGAAAAGTAAAGCACAGTAAAACAGAACAGAACAACATATAAATAGGAGGGTAAATCAAAATAAAACACAACATAGGATGTCCCAGACACATCATTTCCGAGTGAAAAAGGCAAATTCACGTAAACTGCAGAACAAACCATGAATTATGATAAAAATACCCGCTAAACCAAATAAGGATAGATAACTTAAGATTAATATAATGAAGTTATTCTTATTTTGGTAACGCTTCAGTTTCGGGGCGCACGGTAGGTGGCGCTGTTTATAGGCTACAATTTGGGGCTACAATAGTCTTATGACTTCAGACGGTAGCGTCAGATGTAAACAATTACGGCGTTATATTTTTTTGTATACGAGTATATACTGGGGGCTGTGCCCCCCAGACCCCCCCAATTGATTGAAACTCAGGAGCATCACAGGGTGGTCGCTCCGCAGTGATATCTCCCCCACGAGCAGTTCCCTTGAATTTACTGTTCTTTTCCTCCCAACAGCTTTTTACTGGCAGAGAAACCTAACCTAATGACAAACAATTCTTACTTTTATAGGTTGCTTGATTAGTTTATGCGCCTCTAAATAATCTAAAAGTTTTTCGCGGTCATGCAAAATAAATCCGAATTCGAATAATGAAGAAGCACAACCAGAGTACGAAAAAGCCATAACGAAAGAGAAACAACTACTAAGCGGGTTCTATTTATAGCTACGAAGTTACCAGTAAGAAGCTGTTATTGTTCGCTACGAAACAAAAAATATGAAAACAAAAAAGAAACAATAAAAGACATCAAGAAACCTTATCTAACTTAGAAAAAACTATTAACGAGCAGAGGCGCAGATATTTGTTAAATAATACAGACTAAAAGTTACAAATCCTCCAAAACAACAAAAAAATATTATGCCGTGATTGGTCACATCTGAAGCTACCGTCTGACGTCATAAGAGATATATTGTAGCACAAAATTGTAGCCTACTAACAGCGCCACATAACGTGCGCCCCTAATCTGAAGTATTACCCTTATTTTAATATAAGTATGGAGATAGGGGCAATTCTTGAATGGGTAAAGAACATTTTTCACACAAAGCATAGGAAAAACATTCAGAATATTGATACTAATCCTGACTGTTTGACTAAACGAATGCTTTCGAACGCGATGTAGTGTATTCATACTCGATTCTAAGATCATCCAAAGGGCAAATATGTTGTTGCCTCGCAGTGCGTGCACACATTTGACTGTCGCCCTTGTATACTCAGAGCATTCAGTAACTTCCACAATACAACCTTAAGAAACTTACCAAAAAAAATACATAATGACGGTATTACAATGAAGGAAGAGCAAACTAGTCTTGGGCGCAAGTCACTAAATAGAGTTTGGATATAATCTACGCCCTTACATAATTTTGTTACTCGCGTAATTCTTTTGATTGGCCCATTTCATTTAGGTGACTTAGAATAAGTGTTGAGATGTTTAAGTTTTCTTTTAACTTAGTCTATATTTTCTCTTTCAAAAATATATTTAGAATATAATGAAGGGTTTCTCTATTTTTTCATTTAATTGCAAATAATTGCAGTTTGCAACGAGCCTTGCAATTGTTTCGGCTCACCATTCACATCTCGACATAATGAGGGGGAAGTTTCTAAAAATCCGCCTTCAAATAAGGTCAGAGAAATTCCTCGTTGATTACTATTTATCATCCCCTTAGTTTTAATTTTCTTTTGATTGAGATGATTTATCTTAATCTAGTCTGTGACTGAAACTATAAATTTTATTTCAAAATATATTGTATTCTTCAAAAAATCTACACACACACATACATAACAAAACAATTCCAATTAATTTATCCCGGAGACGAAGCTCTCGTCAATTTTGCAAAACACCTTTTTTTTACACAAATTATGGCATTTTTAAGTAGGTAGGAATTTCGTTAGGGCAGTACAAAACAAGGGCACGGGGGAAATGGTCAAATTAGCCTTAATCGCAACAAATATTTAACACTCAACAATGTAAAAAAATAAAATGAAAGCTTTTTTAATTTTTTTAAAAGCACATTGCCAGACATAAACAAAATAAATAATAACCCTCCGCTTTGCTTTCGTTTTCGGGATTTTATATCAGTCGTTTACAAAAATTTATTCTATATTTCATAAATTTAAATTAATTATACAACAATCATTGGAACAAAATATAATAGCATGTTTTTGGAAACACCAAAATACACTATTAAACTATAATGGTCCACTTCTACGTTGCATGGTATTTGTGACTCAACCATAACAGATGAGAGTGAAAAACTGAGTGCCATTAGGTGATATTTTAAAAATGGGACAAAAACATTATGTAAAAGGTCACTGGTGCGATTGTCCGATTTGTTTCAATAAATAGAGATAAATTAATTTAATTGGGAGAAAAGATGCTATATATATATATATATATATATATATATATATATATATATATATATATATATATATATATATAAATAAGTGAAAAAACTCAATGGCGAGTTATGGTATGTATATGATAGTGAAACCACTGTATCGGAGCAAAAAGTTTAATTTACAGACTAGTTTCAGTATTTAGTTTATCATAACCTTTTCAGTCGTATACTGAGAATGGGATTGTTACAAAAGTCTATAAATAGTGTACAGATCAGAAAAAAAACAAAAAGAAACACAAAATGGGGGAAAAGGGTCATTAATCAGGGGGGGTGAGTCTAAGATCATTGACTAAGCTGTTTACGATGAGGTTACGGGAATGGACAAATTATAATTGGGAATTTCTCCTATTAATATAGATTCTACTATTTTTCTTTTACGGAAATCTTTACAATTATATATGATTTGTGCCTTTGAATAGTCAATTTGATGGTTGAAATTGCTAATATGATTAAAAATACTGGATGTGAAACTGCCTTGTCTGACATCACGTTTATGTTCATAAATTCGTTTTATTAAGGTTCTTCCGGTCTCTCTTATGTAGAATGAGTGACAATTTGTAGAGCTACACGGGATTAAATATACACCTGCGTCATTTTGCTGATTCACGGGCTTGGTCGAAGGGAAAGATTTAAGGATAGAAAATAGGCCTGGAGAAATAACTTTGTTCACTCCTTTGAGGAGGGGAGAAAAAGGGAGGGATAGACACTTTGAATTACTAAATTTGTTTTTATCCTTGAGACGGTAATGAGTAGATTTTGCTTTAGATAAACGTTCATTAATCAAGTGGAGGGGATAATTTAATTCATTGTAGGTTATATATGTAACCACGTCTTCTAAAAAACAAGGGTCATATCCTAAGTGCTCTCAAAAACATACCTGATGCAACGGCTCGCTTAATGTTAATATCATGATGAGAAAAGAAATGGATATAAGAGTTAGAATAGGTTGCTTTTCGGTACACAGTGAAGCTAATTTTGTCAATGACTCTAACAATTTTTACATAAAAAAAGATATACAATTATCTTTTTCGCGCTCTACTATAAAAGCGATAGTGGGATGGAAGTCGTTAAGATTTTTAAGGAAATTGTCAAATAAATTTAAATTATTTATAGGCCAAATCGTTACGAGAACATCTATATACCTATACCATAGAAAATTAGGAGGTGGAATCACAGAAGGGAGTAATGATACTTCGAAATGTTTCATAAAAGGTTACATAATATGGGCGATAAAGGATCATCCATGCTAAGACGATATTTTTGACGGATTAAACCCATATCGCTGATAAATACATTGTCAGTAACACAAAGTTTAACAAGATTTATAATTTTATTTTTTCCTAGAACAAGGTTTAAATTGAGATTATCTGATAACTTAGATAGAACATCAAGAGATTCGTTAACTGGTGCATTAGTGAACAGTCTGTCTACATCAAAGCTTATTAAGCGGCTTCCTTTTATGTTGATTTTCCGAAACTTTTCAATGCAATCAGAGGAATGGATTATTTGTGAAGGAGAGGTCAATCCAACAGCGTCAGCAAGAAGGAAGGCCAAAATCCCACAAAAGAGGAACGCTACTCCGACATATTAGATCGTGTATTGACTCACATGCATACAAACTCTCGAGTGGTTAGCCTCCCTTCTTGCTGATGCTTTGAGGAAGATTGGTTTGTCCCAAAAAATAGCCTCTTAACTGCAAAATTATGATTGCGTTATTGCAAAAAAATTTCTCGATTTATAAGGCGAGGCAGAAGCGGAGAAAACAAATTTTCCATTCTCTTCGACAAGCAGGGGTGACATTTGAAAAGGCCAATCTAAATATAGTTTGGGGGCTATCTGAGAAAACGCTTATTTTAACTGTTACCTTTTCGTGTGTGTAAGAAGAATTCCTTCCGAGGACTTTGAGGAAGACTGGTTTGACAAAAAATAGCCTTTTAATTGCATATATATATATATATATATATATATATATATATATATATATATATATACGAAGTGTGCCAGAAAAGTAACAGAACTGGAGTCATAAAAATTTATTTCAAATCTAAACTACAAACTACAAGTTTTCCCCTTCAAAATAATGCCTCTCAGGTCTAATGCAATTTTCCCTCCTTCTCCGCCACTCTATGCACTTATGGAAGAATTAGCCCGGGATTCTCCGCATTTGCTTTGTCCGGCCCGCTTGGTGGCTTCCAATTCCAGAAAACGTGTCCCCTTGATGACCTTTTTTGAAATAGGGAAAAAAAAGAAATTACTTTGAACGAATTCAGTTGAGTCAGAATTTTGCTCCAGTAAAGTGATGTTTTTTCTCCGCCAGGAACTGCTTGATGCTCAGGGCGTTGTGAAATTATGAAATTCGAACACCAAAATGGCAAACAAGATTGCCACAAAATATTTTGTGAACTATGAACTATAAACGATTTAAGTGGGTAGGTTTGGGTAGGGGATAGACAAGTGGTGAAAAAGAGAAAGAAGTGTGGTAGGGTGTAAAGAGATGCTAAGTGCCTGGTGATCAGGCATTTAGCATCACCCCCACCCCTGTAGGATGCCTGCAGTAAGCAGAAACTTTGGTCTGTCCATGCACCCTAAACTGATATACGCCGCTCTTTCCATGACATAATCACATAGAGTTCTTTCTAAGTTTTCACTTAGGCCGGGTCATAAGATATTTTACTGTATTCCCCGTTGCCACACCTTATCAAACGCTTTCGATACATCCCGACAATCAATGTCTATGTAACTTCTTTCCCGTTTTGCTTCGGCTAGCTTTTCCGTGATGACATTAATCGCCATCTCCGTACTTCGCTTCCTCCTAAACCCAAATTGATGTGAGTTGAAGAGGGAGGCCTCCTCCAGGTGAAACGCCAGTCTTCGGTTGATGATCTTTTCGAAGAACTTCCAACCAAATTCTAGAAGTGAAATTCACCGGTAGCTTCCCTTCAACGTTGGGTCCTTTCCGTGTTTAGGCAAGAAAATCATCTTAGCCGTTTTATAAGCATCTGGAAAGTATTCCGTGTACAGACAGGCGTTAAATATCCTTCTCATCCTTTTGATGGCATTGGCTGGTGCCTTTTCAAAGTTTTACTTTGTAAGCCCCGATTGACCTGGGGCTTTTTGTCGGAATGATTGGAGCGCGCCAAGTAGTTTTTCTTCTGTAATCTCGACGTCTCCATTGCGCTGTCTATCCACCTGTTGGAGAGGGTGAGTCTTGTGAATTTGGTCGTTAAGCTCGTCTATGATGTTGCTTTCAAACTCTTGGTCATAGTCTTCGTTTTCCTCCTCAGTTATACTAAAGAGTATTTCCAAATAACTTTGGAATAGCTCTTCAATTCTTCCTTCTTCCGTTTCGATGTTTCCCTCTTCTTTTTGTTGTTGCATCTTCTTCTTCCCAGTCGATCCTCTGAGACTTCTGATCTGTTTCCAAAATTCTTTGGGACTTGCTTCGTGATCGAGGCTATCGATTGCATCATCCCATCGTCTCCATTGTTGTGCGAGAATCAAATGGTTGAGTTCTTCTTTGATTTCTTTACTTCGTTGCATTGAGCAAATTGATGCATTCCTGATGTTGATCTCATACAATAATTTCAGCTCATGGTATAAATTCTTCATGTATTCGGTCTATCTGTAGGTATACATGGCCCTATACTCGGATTTAGGGATACAAGCACTATCTGCGTTGATGAGATGGTTATTGAGGTCGTCGAGTACCTCTTCAATCTCCTCGAGAATTTCTTCATCCAAGTTGAGCAGATCGTAGGCGTCGAGAAGACGCGCGTACCGTGTCCAGTCTGCTCTTCTGTAGTTCTTTCTGACTACAGCTGGAACTTGTATAAGGTTTCTTATTTGCTTGTATTTAATCTATTTCTTTATTTCAATAGCGGCACCGTTGAACCGCTCCTAGGAATAATTCGTGATCAACACATCGTAGTTCCAGGTTTTCATTTCTGCACTACACCTGTCGATCCCGTGTTCCGAAATTAAGATGAATGTCTGCATCAATTTCTTTGGATACATTTCCGTAAAGAGTCCTTTTCGTCGTCCAGCCGTTGGTATTAATTTATAGTATCTTCAGTGCTTTCCGTAACATGGTGAATTATTTTTACCTATGCTTCTTCTTATTCTTCTTTTTCTTCTTGGGGGCTGGCTTAGTGGTTTTACTGTGCCCAGGGTTTTTCTTCTTGAGGGGTGGGGGCTTGGGGTTTTGGACCTGCTCTTCGTAGCTCGTGTACGGGTGCAGGTGCCCTCGTCGTTGTCTGAAGAGGAGGATCCCTCCTCATGTTCAGCTTTTTCTTTATCTTCTTCTTCGTTCTCTTCGGATTCCTCCGATGAGGGAGCTTCGTTGTTCTCCTCCAGTCAGTCCAGATTTAACAGTGTTATTTCTTATGACTGATTCCTTGAATACCTTGGAGCATTCAGGTTCTGCAGGCATGACCACTGAAGGGAGATTGTTTGCCTTAAAGAGTGCATTGAGGACCTGGTTGTAACAGCCAAGCTTCACTGCATTAGCCACATTTGCGTGAGTAATGTAGATCAGAATCTTTGCACTAAGATCTCCTGTGATGTCCATCTGTGCAGGTGCAGTCTTTACTTCCCCATTCTTCTTGGCAGCGCTCGCGTAGGTCATCTCCTTATCTTTCTTCTCTTCTTCTTCCTTCCTTTTGATAATATCTTAGCGCTTTGGGCAGTTCAGGGCCATGGTCTTGTGTTCCCCTTTACAGTTGAGACATTTCTTCTTACTGCTCTCGCATTTATCGAATCGATGTCCTTCTGTTGCACATTCACTGCACCAGAGTTTGTTTTGTCCAGGCAGGTCGTGGTTGTGTGTTCTTCTAATTTGTAGCATGAAAACACATCTGAATGTTACTGAATTTTTATTATTGAATGTTATCGCCTGGTATTCTCATATTAAATACCAGTGTTCCATTATGTGTTGATTTCTTGGCCATTTCGGTAGTGGCAAAAGTGATCTTAAACACGTGGGTGTGTTCGCGAAATTTTATTATTTTACGAACTTGTGGCCAGGGATTGCTCTTGTTAATCTCATCCTTGAGCTCCTCGGGCGTATGCTCACCCACCCAGCTTTCCAGTTTGCAGCAGATCACGCGTCAGTTAGCTGCCACTTGTGGAGGGTTTTTTGCTTCGAGTCCGGTGTTCCTGAGGATCCTCGCCCCCTCTTCCGATAGGAGCTGATCCAAGTCCTTTGTCTCGGGACATAAGGCGATGAACCCAGATAAGACTTCAATCAGTTTCACCAGTGCTACCTTTAATTCAAGGTAGAGGGTTTCGCTGAGATTTCTTTTTTTCGGGGTTCTTCATTCCAGGGATGGTCCTTAGAGTGGCCCTCTTAGTGAGCGTCTCCATAGACTTCTACGTTCTTCTACTAAGTCCCCTTGTGTTCTCTTCCTGTCTGAAACCAATGTGCAATTATGGTGTTTTGAGTGAGAAAAGAAGTTATGAGGTGGTAAAGGAGGTAGCGGTTAGTGAAGGTAAGTTCGTGAATGAGTCCAAAAAATAGAGAAACTCCCCCGTCCATTTTCCAGTTGGCCCCCCGCTCGGTTGCTGCTAGGATGATGGGTGATGAATGTATGGGATGGAATCTATAATAGGAACTTCAAGAAAGATGAATTATTGTGGATTAATGTAGTAGCAGTCGAATCAACGGCCACTAAAGTTTTGCCACCCCCTCTCGAGTACTTGCACCATAACTGCATCCAACTACATAGAGACGGGTGTTACTTCCCTCTATGACGCTGGCCTGGTCCACCGGGCGATGAGGGTCTCTCCTCCGTTTAGGACTCGCAGTTATGCACCAGTTTCGAGATCACTTCTGACTTATTCTTCCGCTGTGGGCTAGTCCTCACACCAGTTTTCACATAAGCCCTTAATTATGTCAGTCCAAGTGGCCGGCATAGTTAAGACGAAATCAGTGAATGGCAGACATCCGAGCAGGTTCCCACGCAGGGCGATGGACGGGAGCAGTGAGGTGCTTAAGCCCTCATTGAATTATAAATCCTCGTCGAAAAAAAGTATTATCTCTTATTGAAGGGTGAAGCGAAATTCACCAAAAGACTTCCAGAATATGCTCTTTTCTATGTAGGCGGTGCTCAAAGTCTGTTACTAAGCAAGTAAAAATCCTTTATCTGAAGGTAGTCAGCAGAGTGTATGGGTCGAATATTCGGCCGTCACAAAATATCTTGTTGCCTTCATATAGAAATTCCAGTAGAGAATATTGAAAAAGAGGAAGGGGAAAAATGTATTGATGTGCTACAATTGCAACGAACGGAGAATCATGAGACAAAAAATTGTACAATTCTTTGTAGAGGGAATGCACCTCTAGCACAAAAAAGTGCTTCACATACGAAGGCTCTTATCGAACATTCCAAGGAACTGCCCCCAAAGTAAACAAATTAGAGAAGACAAAGACAAAATGAAAACAGAGGAAAAATAAAAAGTACAAAATATAATTATGCAGGAGTGGCAAAAGCAGCAATCATGAGGTGAATGAAGCAGATACAAATATAACCATGGCACAAGGAGTAAGATGAAACCTAATTGTACTTAGCCTATATGCTCACCTGGCAAACAATGGCAAACCGAGTAGTTTGTCGGAAACTTTGAAGCAACTATTAGTAAAAAATAGCATCAAAGAAAATAAAAATAATGGGAGAATTGATGGGCAAAATTACATCAGAGAATAAATGGGCAAAATTACATCAGATGAACGAGGGGGGGAATTGTAGTTAAGAATCAGACTATGAAGTTAAAATTAATGTATTACGGGCGGAGACTATTCAAATGGGGGGAATTAACTCAAAATGGGAACTAAAGGGGGAGAGGGGTTGGCTTACGGAGGCTTCCGGGTGAGACGTCGGGGTAAGGCTTTACGGATGTCTTCTGCACGTGAGGCTAGACCGCTCAGAGCTTCTGAGCGGGATGTTAAAGTGGTGACAGTTCTCCAAAAAGGATAGGGGGGGGAGCTTTCACGTCCGGTCCAGGGGAGAGTATTTCGGCCACCCGAAACGAAAGGCGGACGAGACTTCCAGAATATGCTCTTTTCTATGTAGGCGGTGCTCAAAGTCTGTTACTAAGCAAGTAAAAATCCTTTATCTGAAGGTAGTCAGCAGAGTGTATGGGTCGAATATTCGGCCGTCACAAAATATCTTGTTGCCTTCATATAGAAATTCCAGTAGAGAATATTGAAAAAGAGGAAGGGGAAAAATGTATTGATGTGCTACAATTGCAACGAACGGAGAATCATGAGACAAAAAATTGTACAATTCTTTGTAGAGGGAATGCACCTCTAGCACAAAAAAGTGCTTCACATACGAAGGCTCTTATCGAACATTCCAAGGAACTGCCCCCAAAGTAAACAAATTAGAGAAGACAAAGACAAAATGAAAACAGAGGAAAAATAAAAAGTACAAAATATAATTATGCAGGAGTGGCAAAAGCAGCAATCATGAGGTGAATGAAGCAGATACAAATATAACCATGGCACAAGGAGTAAGATGAAACCTAATTGTACTTAGCCTATATGCTCACCTGGCAAACAATGGCAAACCGAGTAGTTTGTCGGAAACTTTGAAGCAACTATTAGTAAAAAATAGCATCAAAGAAAATAGATATACTAAAAAGGAAACAAACAAACTCACAATGGAGTTTAAGAAAGAACAAGAAACAAGGTTAAAAACAAATACACAGAAAAATAAGTGATCTTCAAGTAAAACGAGGGAGAACAGCTAAAAATAACTAAAACAAAAAAGAAGGAATGTCGTGGTATGACATTACATTACATCAATACCATATTATATCTATAGGGGAGAGACCACTAACTTAAAGGCCAACCGACAAAGGAACGGAACACCACGAGTTTCGACGGGCGGAGGGCAAGATAAGAGTGCAACGAGGTCAGGTATAATATGGGCAATGGCAAACTCAAGGTTACTTAAAGAGGCATGTACAAAAATATAATTTTATTTACATAAAAATAATGGGAGAATTGATGGGCAAAATTACATCAGAGAATAAATGGGCAAAATTACATCAGATGAACGAGGGGGGGAATTGTAGTTAAGAATCAGACTATGAAGTTAAAATTAATGTATTACGGGCGGAGACTATTCAAATGGGGGGAATTAACTCAAAATGGGAACTAAAGGGGGAGAGGGGTTGGCTTACGGAGGCTTCCGGGTGAGACGTCGGGGTAAGGCTTTACGGATGTCTTCTGCACGTGAGGCTAGACCGCTCAGAGCTTCTGAGCGGGATGTTAAAGTGGTGACAGTTCTCCAAAAAGGATAGGGGGGGGAGCTTTCACGTCCGGTCCAGGGGAGAGTATTTCGGCCACCCGAAACGAAAGGCGGACGAGGAGGGCTTCGACAGGAGCTGATGAGTGAAGTCGGAAAAATCGCTCGGTAGCGATTGTTAAATGGAATTTCCTTACTGGCTGGGGTTAATTCCAATACACAAATAGTCCGGCAGTTACTTTGCTTTGTTGTTAGCACCTGACTTGAAACTGGGGGAATCTTCTTGGGTCCGGGCGAGACTTCTCAACTCTATCTCTGTCTCATGGGAAACGAGCACTATATATGTCTGAGGCTCTCCCCGCGAGGGGGATGGGGTAGTGGGAAGCAGCTCTACTCTCGAATGGCCTCGAATCTTCTTGTCGAGGATATTCTAACCCGTGTAAAGGTGAATCGAGGTGGACGCGGTTCGAGGCTACCGCTTGTGGAAGGGAGGGGTTAGGCTTACCAATTTAAGCCTAACAGAACCTTCTACAGCGCATGGAAGTTCCGTGCTGGACAAGAAATTCCACGTGGAATTCCCTCACAAGGAATAATACGTCTAGCCCAAGATCTTAACATGAATATCTATGCAAGCGACACCATGCCACTACCAATAAAAATGAAACCTATAAATGTCATCTTTACACTTGTGGAAGAGAAGGATAAATGACGTACAAAGATAATCAAGACGAAAATTAAGTAGAAAAAATTTAAATGAGGGTCGAGTTAGAATCTACCCCGTGGGGGTGACGACGCTTTCAAATGCGACATTCCACCAAACCAAGATTGGGAAATTCAACCCTAAGGTCGAAATAGCAAGAAAACAACACGGCGAACTATCCATAAAAAAACTCTTACTAAAGTAAACTACGGAGTAATGGCAAGTGAAATATTTTGAAAACTTGAAAATCTGCAAATAAAAACGAACAAATCGATCTTAGTATGAAATAACATCAGAAAGATTGATTCAGATATTGTACTCATCTCGAAACATAGACTAAGAAACGAAGAGAACAAAATTAAAATATTTTACCCTACCTTCATAAAAATCCCAAGAGGAGAAAGAGATGACGGCGCGGTTATAGCAATAAAGAGAGGTCGCAAGTGCACATAAATACCAATCGACGATGAAGCATATACGAGTATATCGTCAAGATAAAATTAGAAATAACAAGAATAATAATAGCCACTGAATACCAACTGCCAAGAAGATTTTTTAGCCACTACACAACTTCATTACGATATTCGGACAAGGGTACCCAACCATATTCATGGGTGACCTAAACGCACTTTGCCAAGCAAGCGGCCATAGAACAAACAAACAACGCTGGACGCAATTTAGAAATGCCTCTTGAAAGAAACACTCTCAAAATAGTGAGACCCAATCACTCTGCTTATACTACATAGAACAGCTCCACAAAACTAGATTAAGTATTATGCAGCTGCAATATGACAATAAATTTGGATCTGAAAAGGGTACCAATTCCGAGTAGTGATATCACATCGGAACGCTAAGTCAGTTGAATAAAAATCCAATTCAGGTGCCAGCAACAATTAGGAATCATTATCACAGAGCTTATTGGAGGAAATAGACAGAAGAACTAAATGCATATATCTCAAACGTCGTGTGAAGGACGCTTTACTTCAAAAAATCAACGAGAAGATGAGAGGATTGATGGATGCCCTGGTGGCCGACGATTCGAATAACTCTCCTAATACCAGTGAAAGTATACACCACCTGAAGAGGATCTCTTCAAAAAGATAACCTTATTTCTCATATATATATATATATATATATATATATATATATATATATATATATATATATATATATATATATATATATATATATATATATATAAATTGACATATATATATATATGAAAAAAGCTCACAAAGTGCACGTGAGTCAAAGTTATGCAGATACACCCATCAAGGAAAAGTTTGAACACGATCTCGAGTACTTTCGTCTTTATTCTTAAGGGCCTTTTCAAGGAATGGCAAGAGGCATGATGACGATGATGTATATAGAAAGAATGGATAGGGAACACTGTGTAACACAGGCTAACAGCTAGTAGTAAAGGAAAAAGGTGCGAAAATAACTTGAAAAGGTATAGGAAGAGTTGATAGGTCGGTGGCTAGACGAGGATGGAGGGGTGATCAGGAAGGAGATTATGTCTGCATAGTCGGAAACGCGTTATTCATGATGCTCTTAACTTATGCGTAGACGATATGGGTTGCGGATGGTCATGGGCTGCGGGGTATCGCAGTACTATCGCAAAATACAGTCTTGAGTGTAGTGCGGTATATATGGGGTCTCTGGCGAGTTTCCCCGAGTTGTTTTGTGAGTCTAGTGTGAGCGTATGCGTTGAGGGGGGCAAATTTGTTGTTGTCGTGCAGTGTAGACATTCTCGCGTACAAGGGAGAGCGGCAAGCGCGCTTCAGAGCAGAGTTCTGAATGAGCTGAGCCTTCTTCTGTCACGTGACACTCGCACGACTGTTTTATATAGGTGTAACTGTAGTTTCTTGCCAGAAATGTAGAACCTGCGCAGCATTTTGTTTGTTCGTGTGGCTCTTGCTTGTATTATGTGCTGGCGTATATTCAACCTAAAAGACTTGTCAAAAGTTATCCCAAGGATTTTTGTCTGTTGTGTGTGAGAAAATTTGTAGGTTATGCATGTAGTGATCTCTTGCGCCAAAGAGTGTCATCTGTGTCTTCTGCGGATTCGTGACAATCAGCCATTTATCCTCGTATTCTGTCTTTTCGTCTAGTATTATTTGTGCCTGGTGCGCGATCTCTTCTGGTCTGCGGCCCCTGACGAGAATGGTCTCGTCATTGGCGTATGACACTGTGTAGGTGCGATGGCAGTTTTCGGGTGGGCGTGGGGGGTCGTTTGTGTAATGATGTGAAGTGTGGGTGCCAGTACGCTTCCTTGAGGAACGCCTGAGCGTAGTGTGAAAGGTTGTGATAGGGTATTGTTGTATTTTATATGGCATCTCCGTTCAGGGAGGTAGTACGATAGGAGCCTTCTGGTGTAGAGAAGTAACTCCGTATTTTGGCGAGTTTCCAAAGAAGTCCCTCATGCCACACCTTATCAAAGGCCTTCTCCACGTCCTTGCTGATGGAGAGAGTCTTTTGTCGTACCTGGCGGTGGCTTGTAGGTATTCTCTCGTGAACGATGGTCACAGCCTCCTGAGTGGATCGGCCCGTCCTGAACACATATTGGTGAGGAGAAAAACAGTCCCTCTCTTCCATGTAGTCCCGTAGGGGGCAATTGACCATACGTTCGAGTATTTTGTCTAGGTGCTCTAATAGAGCAATAGGCCTGTAATTATTTGGGTGTTTGGGGTCTTTGTTCATTCGGTGTATAAATATGTTGTGAGAGACTTTGAATATTTTGGGGAAGTGGCCTGAGGCTAGTGAGGCGTTAAATAGGTGTGTAAGTGGAGAGTATATGTTTGCGGGGAGGTTGTGTATTAATGCGGCTGATAGTCCGGAGGGGTAGAGTGCGCGTTTTGAGGTTGTTTTAATGTAGTGTTTTGTTTCCTCGACGGTGATGGGAGTGGTCAGTGTAGATGTTTTGTCGAGCAGCTCCATCGTATCAGGGGAGAGGGCATTAGCGCGTGAGCGTGGGCACGACACCACTTCTGGACTTCCTGGAAGCGCTCTGTGAGTGTTTGGTTATTTACTTGGAAATCGATGGGTTTGGATGGATCAGTGCCTAGCATCCTTTTTAGGCGCCGCCAGAAAAAGGAGTGGTCAGTGCAAATGGAATATGGGAAGTGTTTTATGCATGAATATGTTTGTTATAGTGTGTGTAGGTCGCGTGCTGTGGTTATAGTGTTCAAGATTGAGCACCAGTGGTCGTCTAACAGATCTGAATTGGTTTGGTTCAAGTCCAGGTTTAGTGGCGTGTTTTCTGTTATGTCTCTTGAACTCTTCCCAGTTCGTGTTTTTGAAGTCGAAGAGCAGTGGTATGGATATGAGTATGGGAGATGTGGATATGATAAGGCAGATCGGTATGTGGTCAGAGAGTACGTGAGGACCCGATGAGATGTGAGTGTAGAAGCGTGTAGCGTGGTCGTTGTGGAAGACCACGTCCGGAGACGTGGTTCCTCCGCGAGTACCGAAGAATGTGGGGAAGGCCAGGCCGATGTGCTCGCAGCGATAACGCGGTAGGGCACAGGCCAGGTACCTTCCTGCATCATTCGTGGTATTAGAAAGAAGTGTTGGGTGGAAAGCGTTGAGGTCTCCCGCAAGAATATAGGTAGGTTGTGGTTTGATAGAGCCCTGAGTGGGACTTCTATGTTTTATTGTAGGCGTGGTGGTCTGTAGTGCGTGGCCACTAGGATGGGGCCGGAACTCTTGCCTGTACCTTGCAGGCTAGAAAAGAGTCATCGCGTGTTTGAACGAGGGAGTGGTGTATAGAGCACTTTATTTGGATCACTTTTCCTAGGTGCAGCGCTTGTGTAGTTAGATATGTGTGGTAGCCTGCAATGCGGAATCTGTTGTTGGAAGGGTATCGAATGATGGAGTTCAAAAGTAGTATGTCAGGTCTTTGTGTGTTTAGGACCCAGTTGGAATCAGTATGGCGAATACCGTGCCAACTGCGTACGTTTAATTGTATTATGTTGAGGCGACTTATTGACGTGGATGGAGTGCGCGTGGGGCTGATTTAGCCGAGAGGCGTGGGGAGCGAGTACCTTCACCCGTGTCGCCTGTGGTTTTATGGGAGTGGGTGGGCAGGCCGTGGTAGAGGGGAGAGTGTATTATGTGGAAGGAGGGTTAGATATAGTGAGAGAGTGGGTGGTGGCCGTGTAATGAGGGTTGGAGAGAGTAGAGTCTTGGAGGGGGGAGCTAGGAGCAGAGGAAAGGGAGTAGAGCTAGTAGATGTGGGCTAGAGATAGTAGGGGAGGTCCAGATTTTTAGAGGGGGTGTCGGTAGATAGAATATGTTGGGATTGCGAGGAAGGAGGGGTGGAAAGAGGAGAGGAAGGAAAAGCAGGGAGGGGGTTGGTCGGCTTTACGCGTGGTTGTGTGTGGCGAGTTAGTTTTGTGGTGGAGTTTATTTGTTTAATGCAGAGTGTTTTGGAGGGTTTGGTGGATGTGGGGCAGGTGGAGGAGGTGGTGATTGTGGTATCAGTATAAGTGGGGTTGGAGTCTGTGAGAGGGAAGGTGGCGACAGTAGGAGGGGGCTTGGTGGCCATAGGGGGAGGATTTGAGGCTGCCGAAAGAGGAGTGTTGTTGGTAGGAGGGTGTTTAGGTATAGATGTGGAAGGGGGGGTAGCTGTGGAGGGAGGAGATGAGGCAGTAGGAAGAGAGGTGGGAGCAGTGGGCAAAGCGGCAGGTAAGGACAGTACAGTGCTAAGAGTGGCAGGGACAGAAGGGCGGAATGATGCGTGGTGAATGTGAGGCACGGGATTTGAGGGAGCGTTAGGTCCAGGGGAGAAGGTTTTCATTTCCACCAAGGTGGGGAGGAGTGCGGGTCTCCTGTATGTATGCTCGTCGATTAGAGTGAACACCTTATCGGTGAAGGTAATCTCTTCTACACCGTGCGAGGCAAACAATGCATTGAGTATGTTAGCATATAGTCGGGCGTCACCCTTCGACATGTCGTCGTTTGCTACCTTTTAAAGCAAAGCGGCCAGGTGTAGTTTTGGGTGTGTGGTGTGGATTAGGGGTGGGCTCGAAAGTAGTGGGGGTCTCTGGGTGTTGAGTGTTTGTTTGTAGCCGGGTGTCAGAACATGTTGGTGAGTCTGGGTTGCTGCTGGGGTAGGTTATGTCTGTGGTAGTAGAGGGGGTGGTGTGAACAGTGTTGCGCCGGCATCGGCAGCAAATGTTCTTGTGAGGGGAGGATGGGTGGGGGCAGAGTGTGTGGTTGTGTTCATGGGTTGTGGACTCCGTATTGCCGCTAAGGCGTCAGAGCTTGCTTTACTTAGGTACGGCATTTAAGTTTGACAGCGACATGGTCTCCACCCCAGTTTGTGTAGAGGGGTGAAGTGGCTGTTTAGGTAGTGTAGTGGTGGCTCACTACACTACACCTTGAGCATACCAGCTCTGCTTGGCAGTTTCATCTTGTCCGGTTTTGTAACACCGGTGGCACTGTGTAGGTTTTATGTTCAGCTGTGGTTCGATGTTATGAGTATGTATTACTGTGCCACAGGCCTTAATGCCTTAGTCTAGCAGCAGTGTTTTGTCTTATTCATCGGACAGTTAAATTACTGCCGATTGTTTTGTACGGATCTAATAGAAGTCTCTGATGACCTCCTCCCCATACTTCTAGCTGAGGTGTGTGCGAAAGTTATCGGTGGAGAAAGCCAACCATAGGGGGTTGGTCTTGAGGACTGGTTGTAATAGAACGGGTTGAGGCCACGTTAATTTCAACCCCTATCACGTGTTATTTAAAACCACGATGCTTCCCACGTGCATCTTCGCCTTGAAGCTTGGCGCCTTATCGCAGCCACCTGAGTCAATGTTTAAACAAGGAGGTTTATCTTCCCTCCGTTCGCCCCCATACGCCGACCTCGCCAGATTGAGTTAGGCTTATGGGCAGATAAGGCATTGTTCCCAGGCTCGGCTGTGCATTCCCTCGAAGCTCCCACTCCATTGTCCCCCACGCCAAGGGAGTGTCTCGACTATTTAGATGGAAACTTTACCACTAAGATCAGATTGGAGATCCAGATTTTCGTCGCGAAACATCACCCCGACCCTCTCTCACTTTGTGCGCCAAGGGACCTCGACCTCGAGATTCACCATCACTTGTCCAGAAGGAGGACAATATCCCTTGAGTGCCAAGGTTCGAGCCTTTCGTGACGCCAAGTCCACAAGGCTTCCCCCTTGTTGTTCAGAAAGAGAACAACGTTAGAACAGCCATTGTTCGTTCGAGCCCGTTGACCAGAAACGGTTCTCACCCCTTCCCCTGTTGTTCAGAAGAGAACAACGTAGAACAGCCATTGTTCTTTTGAGCCCGTTCGCCAAGAAGCGGTTCTCACCCTTCCCTCTTGTTGTTCAGAAGAGAACAACATTAGAACAGCCATTGTTCTTGAGCCCGTAGACAAGAGACGGCTCTCACCCCCCCCCCTCCTGTTGTTCAGAAGAGAACAACGTAGAACAGCCATTGTTCTTCAAGCCGTTCGTCGAGAAACGGTTCTCATTCCCAAGACGCCACGTCAGGATCATTTTATTCCCCCCCCCCCCCTTCGGCTGGAACTCGCCAGCGGACCGAAAATCCCTTTACGTCGACTTCCTCTGCACCACTAGTATAAAATTAGGAAAGCCGAACGTTACCTTTGAGTATTTAACCCTTTTGTCAATTCTATCCTGTGCTTTAAATGGTTTAGCGAACCATCCCATCTCTTTAACTTTATATTTGTTTTACCTTTCTAAATCTTTTAATCCTCGGATTAGCCTGAGCCCCCACGACCCTTTCCATTCTCTGTTTATGTCAATATTTTCCGTTTTGTGTATTGTTGATAGTAATTATTAATAAAACTCTATTTTATTAATGATAGCAATATTATTATCCTTGAGCTCAGTTCCACTTCTTAAGCATATCGAAGATACATAATATCGGCCCGCCAGACATCCACGCACTCTGAAGATAATTAAAGAAGTTCCCTCAACGAATAGTTATATATGGTATATCGTCGAGAGTCCATTCTACGACATATATATATATATATATATATATATATATATATATATATATATATATATATATATATATACTATTTAAATTTGGTATCAGGTGTGTAAGGTTTAACGCTATATCTTTGCAAACATTGGTCTCAGTCGAGTAAAGCATAGTGTTATTCGTTATAATAATAGAGTATAGTAGTTCCCTTTTGTTTTAACGATTGCTATCCCCTTTTTTTAAACTTTAGAAGCTGGAGTAGCTCAAGGAACTGTTATAATAATTTGTTTGTGTTTTTTTTGTGATTTTAGTCATTGGTTATTTAGATCGAGAAACCAAGTACGAATAGGTCAGTGCCCATATTTAGGTAGGCTAATTTCTCTATAGGCATAATTCTTGTTGCAAGGAATTTTAGTTGGTTGACTATTGCGCCCCCAAGTGAAAGATGACTCAGTTCGAAATCTTAAAAACGCAAGGAGAGTCCTTGGGACTTTCCGGAAAAGAACTAATTGAGTACGTTCAAGAGGAGCAAAGAAAAGAACGAGAAGAAAGAGAAAGAGAAATCCAACGAGAAGAGAAAGAAAGAGAAAGAGAATTTCAACGAGAAGAAAGAGAGGAACGGAGAAGACAAGCTGAGCTTCACCATCAGATTGAATTAGCTCGTGTTGAAGCAAAGATACAGTCCGCCAGTTCCCGTTCCGAAGCCCCCCTCAATCTCTCACTAAAGCTCCCCAATTTCAAGGATGGAGAGGATTTCGGAGCATTTTTAGCCCACTTCGAAAAGATCCTCGAAATCAATAACATGGATCTGGAGGCTGAAGGTGTAGTCCGATTCCCTACCCTGTTAAATTGTAAATTGCACGAAATTTTTATATCTTTACCATCTGAGTGTACAATTAACTACAGCACCTTAAAAGCTAAGTTATTGGCCGCTCATAATATGACTCCCGATTTCTACCGCCAAGAATTTCGAGGAGGTCGTATTAAACCCAGACAGACGTTCCGTCAATTCGGATTCATTCTTCAGAGGAATTTAAAATTTTGGTTAGAATCCTCAAAGGTTGATCCGAACTACGAGTCCTTAACAGACTTCGTGTTGCGAGATCAATTTTTGGCGTCTCTCCCGACGGAGATCCGCGCGTTCGTCAAGGATCGTCGGTGCCAGACCTTTAAAGAATGTACCGAAGAAGCGGATGTCTATGCCGCAAGCCATAATTTATACCCAAAGGAGAATCGAACTTCTTACCAATCCCCCTACAAGGAAAGAAGGAAGGATTCGCGCCCCTTCACAGGAAAGCCGACGAAGTTTCCGAGCCACGTAAAACCCCAAAACTTCTTTCCCAAAAACCAACAACGGGACTCCAAACCTCCCGTTAAGATTTCTCCTCCATCTCTCTTCCCGAAGCGACCAATCATATGCTTCACCTGTGGTGTAGAAAACCACTTGAGCTGGAATTGCCCCCAAAATTCTAGGCTTAAAAGCGGACCAACCCACCAAGTTCACCAGATTAATGCAACCCTGGCTCCCCCGGTGGTGCAGACCCAAGCAGAAACTTCTCCCCCTCCATCAGGCCACCAGGTAAATTTTATTTTTGATAAAAGTTCATCGGGAACTTTGAAATTTGAGGAGGGCAGCGTGAACGGCTGCCGAGTATCGACTCTCGTCAGGGACACAAGATGTACGTGTTTCATCGTGTCTGACGAACTCCTTCCCCCAGTGGACCCTAACCACGAAAAATTTGCGGTGGTACATGACTACCTTGGGTGGGCGAACCAATTCCCCGTCGTTAGATGTTACCTGCAGTGTCAATATTATGATGGTTTGGCTGAAGTCATTTCAACACCCATACAATTCTGTTCCGTACTTATAGGACAGAGCCCCCAAGTAAGTTCCGACCCTGTGTCTCAGGCCGCCCTTCCTCAAGGCCGAGCTAAGAAAGAAGACCAGGAGCCCGTCCCCATCAGAACCCCGATACTGTCCGATTTCTCGGAGACCCCTAACCAGGACCTTAGGACGGCACAAAAGGAGTGTGAATTACTAACACCTTTAGGCGATAAGGCCCAAGACAAGGACACGGAGACTGTCCGTGGACCCAAAGAAAAAAAGAACCCCCAACGCGCCCATGGAGATACCTTCGTAGAACTGGACGAAACATCGGCGCTTGAAGAAGATTACCCCGTGGAGTCCCTTAATGTAATACAGATAGTGTGCACCTAACCTGATGCCGATTACCCTCCTCCTTCCCTACCAGGCGAGTCTTTGGAACCCTCTGACCTGGATATTGACGCGCAGCTGACACCACATCAAAATAGTCAGCTACAAGAACTATTTGAATGGAGTCACCATTTAACCATCCTATTAGCTCTTTTCGAGCGACTGCGCGAAAATGGCCTCTCCATTGGCCCCAGCAAATGCCATTTTGCCCACGAAACCATAAAATATTTGGGTTTCAAAATAGGACAAAGCAAGTTAGGTCCCCAAGAGAACAAGATTAAGGCAATCGCTGACATGCTCCTCCTGATTACAAAGAAGCAATTAAGATCGTTCCTAGAATCAGCTTCTCACTATCAGCGATTTGTTCCGAATTTCGCTGCAATTTCGGCTTCCCTCAGCCCCCTTCAAAAAAATAATTCACCCGATCGTCTACGTTGGAATTATGTCGCTATTTCCCATTTCAATCAGCTCAAGAGTAAGCTCATTTCTGCCCCCATTTTAAAGTTGCCCAACCCGGAAAAATCCTTTGGGATTAAGACCGATGCGTCCAACGAGGGCATTGGAGGTGTACTCCTTCAATACGAGGATGACGGAACGAGTCATCCAGTTGCATATGCTAGTCGTCAATTATTACCACGTGAAAAGAGATATGCCACTATAGAGAAGGAAGCTCTATCAATTATCTGGGTCATAGACAAATTCAAAAGGTACTTGATAGGAAAAGAATTTCATATAGGAACCGACCACCGTCCGTTAGCCTATATTAGGAATGTACGACACTCCAACGGCCGAATCATGCGCTGGAGTTTACTCTTGCCAGAGTATCAATTTAAAATAAATTATATAAAAGGTTCCGATAACCAGGTCGCTGACGCACTCAGTAGGAATGCGTTACCGAATAGCGTAGAGTAATTGTATTCATAGAATTAGTATCTCCATGTAGGTATATACCGTCTTGTACGACTTAAATTAGATTCTCTTGTATTATAATTAGCCAATGTATATGTCTGAATTTTGTAACGCTCAATGTCTTTTTTTTTTGTATGTATATATATTTGTACCCATTAATTTACGTATAAATTATTTTGTCCCGTATGTACTAATTTTATATCATTTCATTGTTCCATGCCCCTTTTTTTTTATTAAGTTGTATTAAAGGTTATTTTCCCCTGTAATCTAAAGATTGAGGTAATACTAGTTAGGTGCAGGAAGGTACGGTTGGTACAAGAAAACGAGTTCCCCCAACGGAGCTCTATCGTTGTCCCTTCTCTTTTTTTTCGAAGTGACAACTTCCCCCGGAATGGAGGGGTGTGATAGAACGGGTTGAGGCCACGTTAATTTCAACCCCTATCACGTGTTATTTAAAACCACGATGCTTCCCACGTGCATCTTCGCCTTGAAGCTTGGCGCCTTATCACAGCCACCTGAGTCAATGTTTAAACAAGGAGGTTTATCTTCCCCCCGTTCGCCCCCATACGCTGACCTCGCCAGATTGAGTTAGGCTTATGGGCAGATAAGGCATTGTTCCCAGGCTCGGCTGTGCATTCCCTCGAAGCTCCCACTCCATTGTCCCCCACGCCAAGGGAGTGTCTCGACTATTTAGATGGAAACTTTACCACTAAGATCAGATTGGAGATCCAGATTTTCGTCGCGAAACATCACCCCGACCCTCTCTCACTTTGTGCGCCAAGGGACCTCGACCTCGAGATTCACCATCACTTGTCCAAAAGGAGGACAATAGCCATTGAGGGCCAAGGTTCGAGCCTTTCGTGACGCCAAGTCCACAAGGCTTCCCCCTCGTTGTTCAGAAAGAGAACAACGTTAGAACAGCCATTGTTTGTTCGAGTCCGTTGGCCAAAAACGGTTCTCACCCCTTCCCCTGTTGTTCAGAAGAGAACAACGTAGAACAGCCATTGTTCTTTTGAGCCCGTTCGCCAAGAAGCGGTTCTCACCCTTCCCCCTTGTTGTTCAGAAGAGAACAACATTAGAACAGCCATTGTTCTTGAGCCCGTAGACAAGAGACGGTTCTCCCCCCCCCTTCCCCCTCCCCCCTGTTGTTCAGAAGAGAACAACGTAGAACAGCCATTGTTCTTCAAGCCGTTCGTCGAGAAACGGTTCTCATTCCCAAGACGCCACGTCAGGGTCATTTTATTCCCTTCCTTCGGCTGGAACTCACCACGTCGACTTCCTCTGCACTACTAGTATAAAATTACGTAAGCCGAACGTTACCTTTGAGTATTTAACCCTTTTGTCAATTCTATCCTGTGCTTTAAATGGTTTAGCGAACCATCCCATCTCTTTAACTTTATATTTGTTTTACCTTTCTAAATCTTTTAATCCTCGGATTAGTCCGAGCCCCCACCACCCTTTCCATTCTCTGTTTATGTCAATATTTTCCGTTTTGTGTATTGTTGATAGTTATTATTAATAAAACTCTATTTTATTAATGATAGCAATACTATTATCCTTGAGCTCAGTTCCATTTCTTAAGGATATCGAAGATACATAATATCAGCCCGCCAGACATCCACGCACTCTAAAGATAATTAAAGAAGTTTCCTCAACGAATAGTTATATATGGTATATCGTCGAGAGTCCATTCTACGACACTGGTATTTTGTGTTCCTTGTGCACACCGTCGGCTAGTTTTGTGTGAAGGTCTTGTGCGGCGAGTGTGTCCGACGCAAGTTCCTGAAACTTGACTGCGTCCTCCGTGAGCGGAAGACGAGTTTGTGGCCTGTGTGGTTCTTTATTATGTTTGTGATGGGGATGTCATGTGTAGCGGCTAGGTTGAGAAGTGTTTTTCATTGTGGTAGTTGGTGATTTTCCTGTTGTGTAGGAGTGTGAATGTGGATGTGTTGTTTTTTACCATGATGAAGATCGCTTTTTAAAACATTCTTTAGAGGGGGTCCCCCGCCCTGCCGAGAACGATCCCGTGAAAATAACTTGGATGTGATGATGATTAGTGAGTGAGTATGGACTTGGTTGGGCTCCTCAGAGGGTGTGAAAATATGGCGGACTAATAATGACTGAAACCCAAATCAACTGACTCCAGTCGGGGGGCCGCCCCCTCTATTGGCTTTTGGGTATTTTTTAGTTACGAGGGGCGGTCAATAAGTTTTGCAATTCGGATATAAGGAAACGAGATATGAGGAAAAGTGTTTTATTATTTTTCAATATAACTACCCTCGACTTCAATGCACTTGCACCACTTGTCCTTGAAGCTTTGAATTCCCGACAACAAAAAATCTCGTGATTGCTGTTCAATCCACTCCTGGACAGTGAACTAGACATCTTCATCGTCCCCAAACTGGCGTCCACGCAGTACAGCCTTGAGCTGACCGAATAAAAAGTAATCACTATGGGCCAGATCTGGACTGTTTGGGGATAGTTTAGCTTCTCGAATCCGCACTTGCGCAGGGCATCTTGTTCAACTCTGGCCTTGTGGACTTTGACGAAGTTGAAGTCGATCATGGGGCGTGGGGTTTCTAGGAACCCAACGGGGTGGTGTCGGTGTACACTGCAACCATGCGGTAATGGATCTCTTTTGCATTCTTGCCTTGCTTGGTCAAAAATTTGATCAATGCACGGTGCTCAACCTTCTCGATTGTCGAAAAATTTGTGATTGACGATCAGCGATCAGCTACTGCTTCTTAAATAGACGAGGCAGGAGCGTGCGGCTGCAGGTCCTGACTTGTCATAAGTTGTCCTAAAACCCCCACAAACAGCCATCCCCCTTCCTCTGTTTTGCCCTACCGATTTTCAAAACTTATTGACCGCCCCTCGTACGTCTGACTTCTCACAGAGGCGGTGATATCTCTCTCTGTGGTCTTGAACAGTGCCGCAGGGTAAGATATTAATCCTCCCCGCGTTGGTAACTGAGTCCCAATCCAGGTTTGATCATTCCTTTGGGTGCCTTACTAAGTAGAACGGCATAGTTGCAATGGAGCTCTATGTGGAGAGTCACATTCACAGAGCCAAGTCACGGCGGGGCAGGGATTGGGAGGGTTTAGCACGTCATATCACTATGACGAGCCAAGGAAGTAAAATAATGTTTATTCAAGGGAGGGGGGGTCAGGGGGGCTTTTCTGAATCTCGTGTATTCCTCTCGAGATGATACCGTCCACGGTATGACTTGCCGAAATCGCACTGTTCTCAGTGAGAAACGTCGAGTGAAATATCGCGTTTCCTTGAACGATAGCAAGGAAACGCAGAGATGATGACAAGATAAGATAAGATAAGATAAAATGAATAAAGTTAGAATGTGTAGAGAGAGTGAGATAAGATAGATATAAATTGAAGTGTGGTGTGGGTGTTAATGTGTGTAGGATGATATGTGAAGATGATAGAGATTTGTGCCAGGTTGCCTGGCTAACGCTTTCGTTTTTCTTATATTTTTATTATATTTTTGTGATACATTCTTATTTTAAGCTTTTTGGAGCCTTTGTTTTCTTTTGCTCAATAGAGCGCTTGTATCATTTATTATTTTTTATATGTATTTTATTTTATTTATTTTTTTTTATTAATACTATTATATAAATATATTTATGTATATATATATATATATATATATATATATATATATATATATATATATATATATATATATATATATTTTTGTCATTAATTACTTTTAGTTCCTCATTGGGATTCTCATTTGGATTGTATAGTTGGTAGTCGCAATCGGTTGTCCGTTTTAGATGTTGGATTCCTGGTAGTTACCTGTATGTACTATAGTTTATTACCTATATATTGGATTGACGTTTATTAACGTTTTTCTCAAGCTACCGTCGAAGCGTTGTTTATATTGCGCACGATTTATTTGGTCTTCTTGTACGATGGTTTGGTTTATTATATTTTGTGGAATCGTATTTTTAATCTTTTCCCACAGCTTTCTTGCTCTTTTTTGTATGACTATGTTTATTGGTTCTATAGTAGATCTGCGGTGGAGTTCTTCTGCTGGTATGTGATCTAGTCTTCCTGTGTTTGTTATGAATCTAGTGGCTTGATTTTGGACTCTTTGCATCTTCTTGATTTGGGAGTTATTTAGTGTATTCAATGGTACAATTGGGTATAGGAGCTTAGGTTATACTAGGGCCAGGTATAGTTGTCTTTTATTTTTGGTTGAAAGTTGTCTGAATCTGTATAGTGCTGATAAGGTTGATTTTGCTTTTATGATTTGTTGTGGTATGTGACTTGTATAGCCTGTCGATGTTAATTTTAGTTCGAGGACACGTCCTTCTGTTGAGAAAGGATATGCCTCTCCATCTACGCATACAGTGGCTTTTTTTCTTCTGTTCATGGGTATTAGTTTGAACCTATCCTTGTTAGTTTTTATTTTATTTAGGTTTTTAATTTAGGTTTTTAATTTCTATTCCCTGTTCTTAGGGCGATTTCCTTGGGGTTTTTCCTATCGCTGGTCACTATATAAGTGATATCGTCCGCTAATTGTATGTACATCGAACTTTCATCAGTTGGATGTGAAAGGTCCCTGGTATACACTGTGTACAGCGTTGGTGAGAGGCCGCGTTCCTGTGTGACAGCCGTTTGCAGATTCATTGCATCGCCCGTTTTGCCGTTTATCTGCAATATCGCTTTCCTCTCGTCTATAGTGTTTTTCAGAGGTTTATTTCCAGGTTAAGGGCGCAGATTTTGGTTTTTAGACCGGGTAACCACACTTTGTCAAAGGATTTGGCAACATCACGAAGTACAATGTCAACTCTGTTGCCTCACGCTGTTTCAGTAGCAACTTTGGGGGTAATGATTGCTAACGCGGTGTCCGCCCCTCGCTTGCTCCGGAACCCGTGCTGTTGTGGGTTGTATAGGTTGTTTATGTTAAGATGGTTGATCAACCTTTCGTTAGGAGCTTTCTAGGACTTTGCCTAGAAATTCCAAGAGCGAGATAGGATGGAAGCTTCCGACTTAATGTTTCGATTTGCCTGGCTTTGGCAGGAAGATCATATTTGCCGTTTTAAATGCTTGGGGAAAGTATCCCATATTTAGGCAGGCATTGAAGATCTTCACTACCGAGTTGTCCACATTATCTGGGGCATTAATTAGGTGAGCTTTGGATATTCCACTTTGTCCTGGAGCCTTTTGTTTAAATGATTTTAATGCTGTCAGGTATTCATTCATCGTAAATGGCTTTCCTTCCACCAAGGGATTGTCTCTTTGTTCGTTGACGTTTCTAAACGGTATACTATGTTCTTGTTGTGTTGACAGGCTACGTATGATTTCTTCTTCGTAGTTTTGGTCTAAATTTTGATTTTCTTCAGGTGAAATAGAAATATTTTAATCCAGTGTGTTCGGAAATGTTCTTGTAGTTCCTCATTTTGCTCTACTTTCTTATTCTGTATTTTCAGGCTTTTTTCTCATTTGGTCTGTGATCCGCGTAATTTCTTGAACTGTCTCCAGAATTTCCTTGGATCCTTTTCTATCTCTATTTTACCTAGTTTGTTATCCCAGTGCCTACCTAAATTTTCCTTGATGAGGGTTTCTATCCTCTTTCTAATTATGATAATGCTTCTGTACCTTTCCGTCGTATTTCCTGATACCCTGATTTCATTTATTACATTTTGAAATGCATCCATTTCCTCTTGGATCTGTTGGGTCCATCTAGGTGCAGGTATGGTTCTGTATTCTATTGTTGGAGTGTGCAAACTGTCCGCCTCTCTGATTTTACTGGTAATTAACTCTAGTTGGCCATCTATTTCCTCTTTACTTTGGTTGTTAAGGGATCCGGTTTCTATTATGTTTAAGTATTGTTTGTATCCATCCTAGTTTGGTTTGCTGGTTGCTTTTGTGCGAGATATTTTTATTTGGATGGGCGAAGTTAAGATGGTGGTAATTATGCTTAAATGATCGGAGGGAGTTGAGGGGCCTGGCTGTGTGTGGTGATTTAGATTAAATTTTGATTAGTTAAAATAATATTTGGGGTATTCCAGGCTCGGGCTGTGAGATACGTAGGGAAGTCAGGTCCTTCTCTGTTTAGTAGGCCTCTTTGCATTAGGAGTTGTAGGGTTTTTTCTGTTCCGTTTGGATGGGTTATGTTGTGTAGAAAGGTTGAGGCTTGTCTACGGAATAGCTTGATGAAATTGGGTATCGGTAGGTACGAGCGTCTAAGGGGTTGGTAGGCCCCGGCTATGACCAAGTCACCTGTAGTCATTTTTATTTTCACAGCTAAAAATGATTCCTCTAGCTCTATTATTTCTGTAAAGTGTATACTTTTTTTAATGCCTAGTGCAATTCCGTCATATCTTGACTGTGAGTGGTTGGTTGTTAAGAATTTATAGTTGGGGATTTTTATTGTTTCTGTATCTGTGGATATGCCATGTTCTGTTAGGATTATTAGGTCTGGATCTTCCTTTCTTACTATGTTCGAGTATATTAAGCGTTTTTCCTTCCAGCCGTTAATATTCAAGGTGAATATTTTAAGCTTACGTTGATACGTGTTCATTGCTGTTTATATTTGCCTGTGTTCTCTACCTGACTTTGTTTTTTCTGGTCGGCCTGGAGATCGAGTGCGTCCATTTCTTTTCTTTTTAAATTCACCACACGAGATGTTGCTGCATGATTCTGGGGCGATGAATAACATGCCCTGTTTCAGTGCGTTGTGAACATCCGTTTCGTCTGCGTCTGCTTCATATTCCCATCTAAATTTTCTTTTGACTAGTCCGTCGACTATTTCCTTCTGCTTGTATTGCTTAGGAATGGGGTAAGCATGAGATCCTTAAATTTTGATGTTGAAGTGTTGGGTGGTTATTTTTGATTTTTGTTTTTCTGAGGTCGCTTTTGTGCTTTCTTCTTCTGATTCGGTTTCCATTTCACTTTTGTCTTCTTCTTTTTCTACTTGGCTAGTAGTGTCCTTTAGAGTCATATTCCTTTTGTACAACTCATTCGAGGGTGGGTTCTCCGGGAACCACATTTTTTTTAGTCCTTTTTTCTCAAGCATGGTGTTGAGTTCAGTTGCATATGAACCTGAGCTCGCCATGTTGAAAAAATGTGCGTGCATTATGCACAGAATTAATTCGGGCCTCATGGTGCCCTCGATATTTACCGTTGTGGTCTGTGTGGGGGGTGCAGAGATGCCTCCGTTAGCTGTTGCTGCAGCATAGGTAGTACTTTTTCTCCTTCCTTTCTCTGTGTTGATTTCGGCTTTCTTCTTCCGAATTAGTTGCTTTTTGACTGGGCATGATATGACCAGAGTTCTATGTCCATTACCGCATTGTAAGCATTTTTTTCTTTGTGCTTCTGCACTCATCCCACCTGTGTTGCTGGCTTGAGCATTCGAGGCAAGCTTTACCTTTGAAGGTACACTCCTTGGTTGGGTGCTTTTCTAGCACGTAGCATGTGAAGCACACTTGCACTGAAACGAATGTTTTCCTTTCTATCTGGTGGGGGAGATTTTCGTGTAAAATGCTAGGAATCCTTGCTCGGTGGCTTTTTTGCGATCTCTGTAGATCGGAAGATCACTTTAAAGACGTGGCTATGATCCTCTCTATTCTGGTCCTTGAATTTTATTAGGTCTTCGACCTTCGCCCATTCTTTCTAGTTCTTCTTTTATCTCTTGGGCTGTATGTTTACGTATTGGTCTTTAAGTCGTAAGAGGACCACTCCTATATCCGCATATATGCTCTTCAGCGTCTGTTCCCGGGATGGTTTCTCCCGACCGGGGAGGATGCGAAGGGAAACCCTCTTCGCTTCTTCTCGGTCGTCCATTGCGGCTGGGTTGCTATCTCCTTCAAGTGGGTTCTGGATGTTCGTCGCTGTATTTCCCTTACTGTAGGATCCTATTCTTCTTTTTGGAAGGGTTTTGAGTGCTGCCTCATCCTCGTTGCAAGCAAGTTTCCATGAACATGAACTGCTGGATGGAATGAATGAATGGTGGTAGGTGAACCCGGGGAGACCCCCTCAGACGGGTGAAAAATGGCGGAGTTAATGATGGGTGGTGATAGAGTCAACTACCACCGCCCGAGGGTGCCGCCTTGTCTGGGGTTTTGTTATCAATGCTGCTTTCAACTTACATGGGTGCTGGCCGGAAACTACCCTTAGAGATTAGAGCAAACTCTTCCCCAAAGCTTTCAGCATCGCCTCGTAACCGGGTGGTCTTTTCTGTAGAGTTCCCCATGGGCTAATCCTCAAACCTGCTTTCCTTTACGTCTCCAATTATGTCTATCAAAGTAGACCGACATAGTTTGAGCAAGACTAGATGAATGGCAGTTCAGTTCGGCTCCCTTGCCCCGATAAGGGGGACGCGGGGGAGATGAGCTAGACATGGGTTGGCTATGTGTGGCTTCGTAAAATATTTTCGATTTTTGGAACTCCGTGGGGGAAAGTGTGGCAAGTTCACGTTATTGGCGTGGCTTACCCTTTCCTTTCCCGCCTTTGCCGGTGATAAACCTCTTCGGAGAGATTGAGAAGAGATCTGTGTCGTACGATGAGTCTACAATGAGTCCTTTTGGTGTACTCAATAGTGGAAGATTTAGATAGTGGTAGACGATATTTGGTTAAAGTGAGATAGGGTTGCCCTTTATATATATTCCCTTTATTCTTTAAGAAAACTGCAGAGTATTTGGCTCCCAAGCTTTCCGTTATTCTTCGGAAGCTGGCGAGGAGTGGTAGTTTTTGCGAATGTTGGAGAATTGGTAACATCACTCCACTATGTAAAAGTGCAAGTGGTAGTTTTAACCCTACTGAATATAGGCCCATTTCTATAACTCCTGTTCTATCTAAGATTTTTGAACGTTTACTAGCTAAACGTTTAAGTACATTTGCCGAGCTTAATCGTCTGTTTCCCTTTTTACAGTTTGGATTTCGTAAGGGTCTGAGCACTTGTGATGCACTTCTCACAGTCTCCACCATTGTCCAAAAATCATTAGACTCTGGTCAAGAAGTTCGCTTAGTTGGCCTGGATTTCAGTGCCGCATTTGACCGTGTCAATCATAAGGCCCTGATATTTAAGTTGAAGCAGTTGGGAGTAGGTGGTGTATTTTTAAATATTATTGAACAATTTTTAACAAATCGACATCAAAAGGTTTATGTTGACAATAATTTTAGTGATGAGAGAGAGGTGCTATCTGGTGTACCACAAGGCAGTGTTCTTGGTCCTCTACTGTTTATATTATATACCCATGATATGTGGTTTGGACTGGAAAATAGACTTATAGCCTATGCTGATGATGCTACTCTAATAGCCCCAGTCCCATCTCCTGAGTTGAGAGCATCGGTTGCAGAGTCTTTAAATAGAGATCTGGCTAAGATAAATGTTTGGTGCACTTCATGGGGCATGAAGTTAAATGCAAAGAAAACCCAGAGTATGATTGTTAGCAGATCCAGAACACTAGATCCTCCCCATCCAGATCTTTTAATAAATAACATTCCCATCTCCATATGTGATTCTTTTAAGTTGCTTGGAGTTATGCTTGACTCTAGGTTTACTTTTGAGAATCACATTCGATCTATTTCCTCCTCTATTGCTCAAAAAATTGGCATTTTGAGGAAATCTTACAAAGTATTTGGAGAGCAGACTGTTCTTAAAAATTGTTTTAATGCTTTTATTCTTCCGTGTTTTGAATATTGCGCCCCTGTTTGGAGTTCGGCAGCCAACTCTTATCTTAATTTATTAGATAAAAATTTGAGAGCAATAAAATTTTTAATTCCTGACCTCAAAGTTGATCTGTGGCACAGGCGAGCAATAAGCTCCTTATGCATCTTATATAAAATTTTTAACAATGCAGATCATCCACTGCATCACGATCTGCCCAATTTATATGCCCCTCAACGAGTTACCAGAGGTGTACTAAATGCCAATAGTAGGGCCTTTACGCCTATGAGATTCAACACAACACAGTTTTCAAGAAGTTTCATTCCTAACACAACTAAACTGTGGAATGAACTTCCTAGTGTTGTTGTTGAGTCCTTGGAACTTCAGAAATTTAAAGTGGGTGCTAATACATTTTTAATTAACAGAAACTTATAACTTTAATATTTTATTCATTATCCACACATATATAATATTATAATATTTTTAACATTATAGCATTTAATTTATTTTTTTTTTATTTTTTTTTTTTTTTTGATTTTCTATTTATTTATTATGTTTTTCTTAATCTTTGTTTCGTTTTTTCCATACCAGGTTTCTTTCCCCGCTGGGGCCCTTGGGCTTATAGCTATTTGCTCTTCCAGTTGGGGTTGTGGCTTGGAACTTTAATAATAATAATAATAATCGCAAGCTTTTTTATTCTTTAGTTATTTATTTTTCCTTTCTTGTTTTGTTGATGTTGTATGTTGTTTGTCTCTGTGTGCGTTCTTCTGTTGTGTTCTTTTTTGTATTTCTCTCTTTGTTTTAAATTCTAGTATTGGCGTGATGTTGAGCTTTCGAGCCTTTATTAGTGCTCAAATTTAGTACATCGCTTCGCGTTTTTGTTCTGTTGTGTTTGTATTTTCATATTTAATTGTAAGTTTACTATCTGTCTCGTAGTTGTATGTTTTGTATTCGGCGTTTTTTTATGTTTAGGTGTATATTGGTGCTATGTTTTCCTCGGAACAGTGTCTAGTGCTTGGGAAACGCCGGTTTCGAGCGACCTTCCCGCGTAATCTGGCAGGGATGTTAATTCAGCCACCAGTTCTTCTTAGTTCTGGGATGATATTATTGGCCATTCTAGACCAGACTTTTTTGGCCAGTTTCTGCGTAGCGACATTAATGGGCTCCAAACGCTGTCTGCGGTGCAGGTCCCTCTGCCGAAGGTGCTCTCTTCGTCTGGTTTTATTTATGCAGAGGGATGCAGAGTTCTGTTTTTGCTGGAGCCTCCTTATAGTGGACTTGCTGGCCGCTTGAGTCACTACTGCAGGGTAGATGAGCTTAGCCCGGATGAACATCAGATATATTTTCCTGATATTCGTCGAGTTAAGATTTCGGAACCTATAAAGCTTGGAGATTTCTCTCCTCGCCCTATTCTGGCTCTCCTTGTAGAGACTCGAGTATCCGTGGTCGGAGATTTTTAGGCCCAGGATGGTGCCTTCGGCGAAGTAGTCGTATCTTATCCCATCTATTATAATGGGCCACGTTGACGTGCGGCTCAGCGGGAGGATCTTAAATTTCTCCCTATTTGTCCCTATTTCTCGTATTGGTTGATTTTTGAGATCTCTACAATAGTGTTAATTGCCTGATCCCTTACTTTCCTAACCCTACTGGTGACGATCTGCGTGACATCATCTGTGTGCTGCAGATACATCGTGTCCCGGTGTATTGGAGTAGGGAGGTCGATGGTGAAGACCAGGTAAAGCAAAGGACTCAGACAGCTCCCCTGAGTCTTTCCTGACCTAGCCCCATTTTCCCCACTTCCTTCTCGCCCCCCCCCCCATCAACCCATTGACTCTTTCTAAATTTTCTCTGATAAAGTTATTAACCTTCAAGCCGTACTACCCCAGTCGTCTGAACAAGGCCATGCTGTTCTCCCCTACCATACTCCATTGCCGCTTAACGTTCTCACTCGGGCATCCTTTGAGGAAGTAACTACCCTCATCTCACGCTCTAACAAATCTGGAACCCCTAAGGACGTCTTTCCACCCAAACTCCTCCACCAAATTCTCCCTGCTGCCCTCCCACTGATTCTTCATCTCTTTAACATTTCACTTGCCACAGGGGTGGTTCCCTCTTCCTTCAAACATGCCTCAATTCGTTTTATCCTTATAAAACCACACCTTAACCACTCTGAACTATCTAGCTATCGCTCTATCTCACAGCTTCCATTCCTTTCTAAGATCGTCGTGAGAGTGATTTTTTCTCGCCTTAATAACCATATTTCTAACTGCAATATCGATGAAATGTACCAGTCGGGGTTCAAAGCGAAGCACTCTACTCAAACCGCTCTTCTTAATGTTTCAGAGGGTTTACGTAGAGCAGCCAATATGACCGTTCCTTCTCAGTTTGTGCTCCTAGACTGGAATGCTTTTCCTGCCGAGGTCCGATCCTCTCCCTCCCTTGCTACTTTGAAACGTCTCCTGAAGCCTCATATCTTCAGAATTGCCTTCTCTCCCCTGTAAACTTTCTCTACACGCGCTACACAACCTGCGATCTAGGAGGGCTAACAGCCCTGAAGGGTGCCTTATAAATACCTATTATTATTATTATTATCATTCATGCAGCAGGGACTATTGCGAAGAACCGAAAGCAGGAGGACACTTCCCGAGGGAAGAGCTCTTTGTTGTTTGTACACAGCTAGTGAGGAAGACAGGTAAGGGGGAATTGCGGTGAAAGGGAGGAATTAAAAATGAAATCGAAATGTCATGGGGAGCCAGTTGTAGACAAGTTGAAGGGGGCGAATTGCAGAATTGGCGCTCTAGTGAGAAGAGGGCTACCATTATCATGGTGGGAGGTAACAATGGCATAAATAGCCATCTCGAAACTGTTTGGGTAAAATTGGAAACGAAGACGACTGAGGTTGTGGGAAAAGCAGAGAGACGCAACATGCGATTTGAAATCGCGTTGTCTGTCGAAGGAAACACCCAGGTTTCTAAAGTTGTTAGAAAACGCGTTCGGAGGCCACCTAGATTGAACGAGGAGGATATATTTTTACGGCGAGAGACATCTGCTGAGGTGCCCATCAAAAGAACCTTAGTTTCATCATGGTTGAGTTTGAGGAACTTATCCAATATCCATTCAGTTTTCGAGCCATATGCTGATAAAAGATTCCTGATTATCACGTAGAACGTGTTTTTTGCCCTTCAGGGGCATATAAATGGAAGGATATACAAAAGTGATGCAGAAGAATGCCAATAGGAAGGAGGTATATACGAAAAAGGAGTGGGCGAAGGACAGCGATTGAGGAACACCAGAGTGCACAATAGCTGGCCGAGAGACCTCACACTCAATATGAGCAGAATCAGTAAATATGAAAGATAAAAGCTAAACCATTTTATAGCAGTTCCAGAAACAGACAGGAACTCACGAAGGCAGTGGAGAAAAACGGATTTATCAACGATGTCAACTGCTGCCGAAAGATTGATAAGCACCAAAATTGAATCTGTCCCAGCGTTGGCTTCGCGGCGGAGACGGTCAATCATATGTAAGAGAGCTTATTTAGAGCTGCGATCTATCTTGAACCCGTTTTGGAAGGTTTTTTCGAAGCTGGAGGAGAATATCTGTTCAGTGATGTATTAAGCTACTACCCTCTCATGGGCCTTGGATTTGAACAGAAGTTGAGAGATACGACGATAATTTGAAGGATAATTGGGATCAAGATTTTGCTTCATTAAATCGGTCGGAAAACAGTATGTTTAAAGTCAAAAGAAACCTCACCTAGCGACAGTGAAGCGGTAAATATACCCAGTAGATGTGGTAGGAAACTGGGTTGGAAAGTGTTAAACCGAGAGCATATTTTTCTCATTCAACGGAGTATTGAAGCAAGCTCTTCAAGGGAGATTGGGGTGAGAGAAGTGAGACTGGGAGGTGTAGTAAAGGGGATTATAGTGTGACGGGAGGCAGACTAAGAATAAGGGATCTTAAAGCGAATATTAATTACCTTTTTCAGAGAAGAAAGGCACCGAAGGCGGATGGGGAGATGGCAGGGGTAGCATGGGAGACGATAGACGAGTGATGAGCTTGAAAAGTGCAGGGTGACTTTGTTTGTTTTCTGTGTATGTGAGTGTTTGTGTCCTAGTGTAAAATTGTATGCCGATTGTGTTTAGATGAGTGCCGATGGAGGGCACTTTGGTTTCTTCGATTAGATGATTAATGGTGGAGGATTGTGGTCCAGCCTGAAATCGGACGGAGGGCTTTGTTTTGTGTGATTTCAAGTCGGTGTAGATATTTATAAAAGGACAAGTGCTGTATGCGAAGCTGGAGTATGCTTAGTTGAATATGGTAAGGACGAATTGTTAGTAAGGTGTGATGAGTCTTAACTTTTGTTATCCGTGGGAGGATCAAGTGAACACCCATAGTACCTCTATTTTTCTATGGTTCTCCACTGGTGTCGGTCATCCGAGTACCAAAGGTGAGGCCTAGAATTGTAGTGGTTATATCGAGTGATGTGCAGACGTTGTTTAGTGTTTGTGAGAGATAAGGAGTTACAGAGGAGTTGGAGAGGAAGAATTTCATTGTTATTGTCGATTCGTAAATTATGTTATCATGTTTTGGGGACTGTGCTTCAGTGGTTTCTGGTAATGTCGACCCCATACGATTGTATTTCGATGGAGGTTTAGTCCCGGTGGAATGCTGTAGGTGACAGGCTTGCGCATTGAAGAACACCGCAGTAGAGAGGTAAGTACTTCGAGAATGATAGTGAGTGACTGACTTCACTGTCAGAGAGGAAGTTATAGAGATATTTTTGTAATGTTTTGTTATAATTGTTTAGAAGTTTCTTGGAGGAAATGTGGCGTTGAACATCGGCGAATGCCGTGTTAACCTCATTGGCAACCAGAATTTTTCTTATAAAGGCTTTGGTCAAATCCATCTAAAATGTGAAAGTTTGCGAGGAAGGTGGTAGAGGTATTATTATATCTGAAGTTATGTTGAGTAGGAGTTAGCAGGATGTATGAAATAATGGGTTTCTGTATGAGTTTTTCTAGTGTCTTGAATATTGTGGAGGAGAGGGAATGGGGGGTTATGGTGATGGTTGGTTGGTGTTTTAATTGGGGTGAGGCGAGAATTAGGAATATGTTTTCCTTTAGCCAGAGTGTAGGAATTTGGTTGTAGAGTCTGGGCTAGTTTAAATATTTTGGCGACGGCTTGAGTTGCTTGGTGATTTCTCGGCTAGATGTTTTCCCTTTGTTTTATGAGGTATGCAACTTCTGAAGCGGTTATTGAGTTTTACGTGTTATGCGGCTTTGTTTAAGGGGGATGGGGGCTCTTGTTGTTATGGTTTAGTTGAAATGTTTTAGGGCGGCATCTAGTGGTTGAAATTTAAATTTGTTCAAGGTGTTGGGTTTCTTTTCTATTTAGTGGGTAAAGTTAGGCCATTTATCTTTCTTGTATTTCGTGTAAGTTTGCTTCAGTGGGTGAAATACAGGTTGATTGATTTCAAAGATGGTGATGAGATGGTTGTGGTATTATAGGATTCGTGTTCAACGTCGCATATTGTCTGTATTGGGCCATTGGGATGTATAAAATATGAAGTCTGGTAATATTTGTTGTAGGTTGTGTTAGCATGAGGTGCAATTTGCTGTTTCGGTAGTTTAGTGAATACAGATTTGTCTAGAGAACCTAGACAGTTTGGTAGTTAGGTTGGGTGCAGAACCATGTTTATGATATTGTATTTGGTTGTTCTTAGTTTTAATTTATTGAGATGATTTATGTGTATTGGTCGTCGTTGATCAGCAATCTTGTTTGAGGATTGTTGTTTGTGAAAGGGGCTATATCTCTAAACTATTGCAACGAAGCCTTGAGCATTGGGATGTGTTGTTTGCTGGTGCAACATGGTTTGAAGGCAGAGGAGTGTATCTTGTGTAAGAGTTATGTGTATTCTGTAGTTGTTTATAAATAGCTCTACTTTACTTGTTTGCTGCCAATACGGTGCATGTTTGTTTTGTGCGTGGGCGGGTTGCGTGTGGGTAGGTTGAGAAGGGAGATCTGAGCAGTGGCATTGTGTCGTGTATTTGTTTGTTTTATTTGTTCATGTATTGTTTGTAGGGCCTATCGCTAGCCTAGTGGATGTGGAGTTTGAATTCCAGCGTCTAGGCAAGGATTCGCTCCGAGTGAGCGTGAACACAATTCTTTCAGTGAAATCAGGAGCTGGTCGCCCATTGGGCTGATACGCTAAAGCTTATATCACCGAGAGTAATCATCTCCGCACGCGCTTATTGCTTCCAGAAGAGATCATTATTTTTAAGTGTGATCTGTCTGTGACATGTGTGGTAGGAGTATGTTTGAGGACAGGGTTTGGTCTGTATGTCCCCAGCACGTATGTAGCTGAGGTTGGTGGCTAGGGCACCAAAATCAGAGGTGGTAAAGGTGGTAAGGCTTGTCTGCCCTTGGAGAGTCTGCAAATACAACCTACTTCCTTTCTGCCGCATGTTTCAAATCAGTCTTCCAGCATGTTTCTTATTCCCTTTCAAATTCTACCCAACCCACAAACATCCTTTGCATCGACCAATTTTACTTCCCTAAACTTTTCCCCCATTATTTTATCTTTATGTTCATATTTTGTTTCTCTCTCCTGATATCAAGCTATCTCTCTAGTCATATTCTCCTTGCTCGTCATACTAACAGCGTCTCTCTTGTAATTCTCTTTTATTTGGCTCTATCCTTACAGCTGTCAGATCAAAAACAGTTCACCTCAGATTTTCTCACCAGGAACATATCCTGCAGCTAGAGATTAGTCATATATCCTTTCCTCAGTCCTTAAAACTTACTTAAAAAAAAACTTTTTAAATGTAAATATTACTCAGCTATATACGCTATTATTTTTCTCTTCCAATTTTGTGTCAAAGAATTCATATGTTTGGAATTAGAGGATGGAAAAGGCTTATGAGAATATATGTGGACCTGTTTATAGGTAAACGGGTCATCCAATATATTGGTAAGCGATGCAAAGGCGCCGGAATTGTAGAATTTAATCTGACTCCAAATGCCCGTTTTGTTATTCACTTGTCGGCTGGGTTACAGGAACCAGATAGAGTACTTGGCGGAAAGAGGAAATCGTAAGAAAAATGGCGGGTTTGTAGGCTTTTAATCTTGGCTTAGGGCTACCCTGAGTTTGTGTGTCACGTCCTTGTGAATGGCTATCAGTGTTAATAAACTCAATGTTTTTTGTATCTCTCCTGCTCTGTCAGACTGTAGAACTGTGGGCAGACGGACGGTGGATTGAGGTACTGTCTGAATCTTGATGGTTGACTTAATTATGACTACTGATCCCGTTGTATGTTTTGCAGGCTTATTTATTCTAACGCAAATATAGGGGCGTGGCTCCGCTTTTCCAATCCGAGCGCGGGGCTGAGTTTATCTGATATTGGGCCTCCCTTGCGTGAGGCAGGGAAGACTCGGTTGATTTGACCAGTACTAGAATAAGCCAACACAATCTGCTCCCCAATTATTTCAGAAACTAACACCCAAAAACTACAGACAATACAAAACTCCGTTTTTGCGTGTCGGGTGTAAACAGATTTAGAAATGCACTGCTTTGTATCGATGTCGCAAAGAGACACTCAATTTATTTATATTTATTTAATAATTTGTAGTTATTAATTCTGTATTGAACTGCATTTACTCTAAGCTATGGAAGCCGAGCTACATTTTTGTGTGCTGCCTTGTACAATGTAATACTAATTCCACAGTAACTTTATTTAGAAGCCTTATAGGATGTCCGGAGAAAAATAACCTACCTTGAATAGAACTAAGTCCTCAAGACTTGACATTTTAGGCCCTGGGGATTTTTTTCTTTCCTGGTACTTCCCTCCTCTCATCAGTGGTCTTTATTTGGTTGGCTGCAGATGGGCCCTCACATTCAAAGCTTAGAGTGTTATTAGGTTTCAACTGAAAAGACTTTTATTATGGACTTTTTCGCGCTTCATGAGTTCCCGTTGAGACCTCACCGAGCATCCTTTGAGCTCTCCTGTAAAACCTTTTAACCGTCCCAACAGGGACGTAGCAGAGGTATGGCATGTTGCAACACCCAATACACCGTCATGTAACCCTCATTTAAGCCCTGTAACACCCATTGAGGCTCTGCATAATACCCTTTAGATTTTAGCGCACTCTCGAAGGTGAATTGAATGAACACTGTCCTTTTCATTGGGGCTGTAACATCCCTCGAGCACTCACTTTTGTAACACTTAATGAGACCTGGTGTAACACATTCTAGCTATCTCGGCAATTTTGAACCACGACCCTGGCATGTTTGGCTCAGACCCTTACGCCCATTGAGAGGTGACGTAACATCCATTAAGTCTTCACATAACACCCTTTGAGCTCCCTTAACAGTGAAGTAGCACAACTCTGGCAAGCTTAATGTGAACCGTAACACCAAAGTAGCCTTCTTTAACTCCCAAATATGCGGTTTAATATGCCCTAATACCTATTGAGTTCTTACTTAATCTCCATGTAGCAACAGAATTCGGATAAAGACATTGAGCGAGTCCCTAATCTTACAACACCCATTGAACGATCGTGTTATTCCCTAATATCCACCATCCATTGAGCGCTTTCGTAATCCCGCAATACCCATTAAACACTCTCTCAACTCACGTTGAGACTTTTCGTAACACCTACTGAGCGTTTTAGTAATTCCATACCATTCATTGATGCGAATAAAAATGTCTTAGAGTAATTACAGACCTTATTGTACTCGCCAGGTGAACAGATATCTCTCCTTAAGCTATAAAGGCAGCTTTACAGGGTTTGAAATGAAAGAATGCAATCACTACTATCAAATTAATATATTTACAAAGTATACTCCACACTATCACACCCCCAACACTTACCCAACTAGCAATCAGTATTAATGTCAAAGGAATCTTGCAAGGGAACAACTTCAAGAGAAAGACGAAGTCCTTACAGCGAGAGCGCTAATCACAGTGAACCACACGGCTTGAATTTAACCCTAGAGCACTGAACATATTTCCCTGTTACACAGTCACTGAACTCAAGTATATTATACCCGATTTAGGAAAATAAAAGAAGAATAGTAAATATACAAATTTATTAATCCTATCATATACACACTAACTATAAGGCATGTAAATGATAATTAAACTAATAAAAATCCGCACTTACTTTAAGAAAGGTATATTATAAAAATACAAAATAATGAGTCAAAAAGTGAACAATTTTCAATATCTTTGGTGAAAAATTCACAAAAAAAAACCCGTCCATAGAATTCGTTCAAATGTTCGCACAAGCCTCCAATGATGCCAGGCTCTCCTCCCAGGGACACCCATGACACTGACGATGCAAAAACTGTTGGGAAGAGAAAGGGAAAAACACCCTTTGTTAGTGCACCAAAATGAGTACAATATAATGTGTTTTTCTGTTATGACCGCTCACACCAAGCATCTCCATTGGTGTCTATCACTTGCAACCTCATGTCACTGATATGGAAACATTACATTATTTTCCACTATTTATTGGTACGAGATTGTGATGGCTAATAAAATGAACCTTATATTTTTTGTTATATAAATCTAACACATTTTCACACACCCACACGAAAAAAAACCATTTCATGTTTATTACCTACCTCAGCCTCAGACGCAATCACAGCATAAGGGAAGTAGTGGCTCGGGCAGACAGGTTTGCGGTAGCTGTGACACCTGAAATGTATCTTCTTGTCTGACCTTGACTGACACTTGCTGCACGGTATCATGGGCTCCCTCATCTCAGCTGCCGATGGTCTTGCACCTGCAACTGTGCCAAAGTTGAGGGAGCACACCTTTCTGACGACCAGCTTCACCTGTCGATGCTGTGTTTGGGTGTTGAGTCGTTCCTTAGCTGAGGGTCTGATGAGTTGCAGGGCCAATTTTTGCATGTACTTCCGTCTCTGCATGACACTGCCTCATGCCCTGGCAGTGTCGCTCTGCTAAATGATCAACGAATTTATGACACTCGCATTCAGCATCCCAAAGAACACACACAATGGCCACCTATTTGTCTTTCTACTACAGTTATAAGTTGCACACATCTGGTCAAACGTGTGGACCCCTCCTTTTGTTGCATTTTAGAAGTCAATGATCTCAGGCTCCCCACTGACATTATTCACCGATGCATGTGTGTACATACTTGACTGTAGGATCACGTTCCTCTTGCTTCTCTGTGTCTTAGGAATATATGAAACTAGTGTCATATCTTTCCTAAACAGAAATGCTGAGTTACCAGGTGTTCGGTGTTATTCTGCCTCATTATCTCAGGGATTTTTGCCTTGTCCGCCTTCACTGCCCCCACCACCGTCAGCCCTTTACTCAGCATGTCCTGTATAAGGGTCACAGGCGTGAACCAGTTGTTGGTGATTTTTCTGTTTGTTTGGCGGTAGAGGCGTGTGAGGTCTTTGGGATATACATCCTCAAAGGGCACTTACCCCTAAAATCCAGCAATTGCACATTTATTGTGAGGTTTTCGTGGGATGTGCAGTTGTCCTCACAGCAGGCCATAAACATGTCCCATACAGCCCTGACTGTGGCGAATTTGTCAGTGACCCGCTTCTGCTCATGTGTGGCTATGTCGTCAAGCCTGAGACAGTACAGGAGGAAGCAAAAACGCACCTCAGACATTGATGCCTTGTAGAATGGAGACCCTGCCACAGGGCACCACAACTCCATAGTACTCAAGTAGTTATCTTTTCTGACACCACTAAATATAAGGAGACCTAGCGGGGCACGCATTTGTGCTGCTGCTGTTTGCTGTACAGTCGTTGTTTGTCTCCTGTACCTCCTGGCAACAACATCAATCTTCTTGTTTGTGACTCCACAATCAGATTCGTCATGGCATCAGTCACAAACAGGAGAAAACATTCTTCATGTGCAGTGGCAGTAGCAGCTGATTGTGTGGGACCTGGCCAAATTGATGCCACAATATTTCGGGCTGCTGGCCTGGTTGCTGCCACTACCTGATGCCTTGTGTGCCATACATATCCTGAGCGACCTTCAACTGTTGCAGAGTTAAAAATCACTAGCAACTCCCCATCGTCTGCACGTCGTCGACGTTGTCGCTGGCGAACAACACGAGAAGCATTAACAGTAGAATGGCAGAAGGAACAGGAGCAACAGCAGCAGGGATGGCAGCAGAGTCAGCAGCAGCATGGGTGGTAGCAGGAGCAGCAGGGTGGCAGCAGGAATAGCATCAGCAGAATAAGGGTCGTCAGGGTCATCTGAGCCTGATGACCCCACAGGGTACTGTACAAGAAGAGCAGCAGAGTTGCAAGATGGCCAGCAGTAGACTTATCAGCTGTGGTGGCGTGGGAATAAGGCAAGGGGTAGGGGAAGACGCCTAGGTCTCTTTGTCTTCTCACAGCCGGCTTTGTTTGCTTGCGTCGGCGAGGAACGTCTTCTCCAGATACACTGTCTGAACTTTCAGCCATTTCATGTGGCTCTGGAACATATTCTTTATCATTCTCACTGTCATAAAGTACATCAGTTAAAACACAATCATTATTGTCGTCACTATCTGGAGTAAAGAAAATTTCACCAATCTCCAGCCCACTCAGGTTTTGTTCTTTTGCCATTTCAGGCACAAGTTCGCACAATTAGTCACCCGAAATAAGAATTATAGCCTAAAATGAGAGAAATTTATCACTACGTTATCATTTCTCTTAGTACACTATTACCATTGAACTCAGGTATAGGTTGCCCAGTATTTTTTTACTATAGTTGACAGTGAACTAGGGTAAACGGTACCCAAACAGGAGTCTAGCGGGAAATCTAAGCAGTGGAGTAGACCTACGCGGCCTGACTCTATGAGGGCGTTCGCTAGACTGAAGCTACACAGACTCCCAGCATCCTGCCTTGGGAGGGAGGGGGATAAATGCGCATGACATCACTAGCCTCGAGTAAACTATACCCATGTTCAGTGCTCCAGGGTTAAGCGAACAATAAAAGGCTAGGTCGAATTTTCCCCAACTTAATCTACAGAGATAAACAAATTCGATTAACCAACGGTACAAATGAAGGGAAAATAGAGAATTACAATCCGCAATTAACAATATAGTAAAATAAACTACTACTTTAGTGTAAAACTTATTACTAAATTACTCGAATTTATATTATATGTGTATGTCGAAAGGTATATTTTCCGACAATTGAGCTCTCCCATATTACCCCTTGAGACTTATTGTAGCACCCAATGAGCTCTCTCGCAACCCTGTATTAAGGCATCCCGCACTACCCATTGAGCGCTCCTATTACCCCACTAATAACCATTGAGACCCTGCATCACCCATTGAGTCTTCCCATATACTTCCATTGAGTGATCATGTAATCCCGTTCAACCCTTTCATTACTCACGTAGGGAATTTATGTATCACCCATTAAGCACTCTACCTTTCTAGTAATCCCATAGAGGCCATTGAGCTCTCATTATCATCAGTTGAACCCTACCTTATCACCCATTTAAAGCTCCCATAATCCTTTACCCCCCCTTTAATCTTTCTGTACTACCCATTAAACGCTCCTTTAATCTAGGAATACACATTGAAACCCTCCGATCACCTTTTGAGTCCTCTCATATCACTCATTAAGCGGTCATGCAATCCCAAAACACCCATTGAACCCTCACGTGATACGTACTGTGGCGCCCATTGAGACGTCCCCATGTGATACATTAAGCCAGAGGTTTTCAACCAGGGTGTCGCGGCACCTCTAGGTGCAGCGAGATTCGGGAAAAAATGAATATAAACAAAACATTTACTGCTAAATGCAGACATAAATCGTGAAAAATCGAGATTTAGCCATTTGAGAATGTTTTAAACACAAATTTCCAACTGATAAGTGATATGGAAGACATACAGTCACGTGATGGCAGAAAATACTGGAAATTCCACACATGCACACAGCTTCACCACGAGGCGCTGCATAATTCTACCTCCCATACCCCCTCCTCCCACATTCCCTCTTTTCCTCTCTCATAATAATATCATAAATTTCCTTTATTAGTACTATGACGCTCACTGCCTTCCTCACGTACAGGTTATGACAAGTGGCTGTGTATCGCATCTCACGTACACAACACCCATACACATATACATACCACCCTCAATGTCTCTCTATAATAATGTATGATGTTATGTGCGTACATACAACGTTCGTTGAGCCCTGAGTTTAGGAAGGGAGAATAAGAGATGTTTTTCGTTTTTGCAGTTTTTTGTGGCAGATTAGAAGAGGGTTCATAACTATGGATAAGTTCGTACTGTGGAATCGAAAACACAAGGAAGAAGAAGATGAAAATCAAATAGTCTCTCCAGTGGTCACTGCTTGTTCTGATTCGACCTCAAATAATGAAAGGGTTCCTCGTCCATCTGGATCAAAATGTAGTAAGGTGAAAGAAGCCCCTCTTATAAAGAATCGGAAATACTCGTATGATGATTCCTACATAGCACATGGATTTGTATCAAACAATGATGAAGATAATCCTCACTCTGTGTGTGGTATATGGAGATACACTCAGAAATGAAGTCATAGTACCTAGCAAACTGAAGCTGCACCTCAATACAAAACACCCTGGTGTGTCACAGAAAGGCGTACAATATTTTCTCGTTTGTTGGAAGGGCAGAAAATGGAAGCTAATAAAATGGTCGAAAGAGTGACCATAGCTGACACTGCCCTCGAAGCCTCATTTAAAGTTACAGAACTGATAGCATTGAAAATGAAGCCTAATTCAATTGGTGAAGACATTATTATCCCTGCATGTAACATAATTATTGAAACAATACTTGGCAAAGAAGCTCATGTTCAGATTTCTAAAGTACCTCTCTCCAATAGCACAACTAGTCGTAGGATAGCTGAACTTTCAACTGATATCAATGAACAAGTTGTGCAGCGGATTGTAGCAAATGCAAAATTCGCTTTGCAGGTAGATGAGAGTACGGACATAGCTGGTAAATGTCAATTGCTTGGGTTTTGAAGATTCATTGATGAAGGAGTTGTCGAGCAGTTTATGTTTTGCAAAGAACTACTGATGTACCGATTGATTGGCATCGGCAATATCGGCAAATTTTTTGCCATCGGCACCGCCTAAATTTGGCCGATGATTTGGCATTTACTATATTAAGTACTGTAGGTGAATAATACTAAGCAGAAACACTATCTGTTTTGTGAAGAAGTAATAATTGGATATATTATTCTGTACCCCCCGCAAGAGGAGCTCGGCACCCCGCTCGGGTTCCAGGTTTGGTTTCTTTTTTTCACCTTCTTTTCCCATACTCTATGAATGTGACGATCTGAATGCAATCAGTCTCAGCCAAAGGGGGTTAGGAATTTCCTTCTCATATTCCACTCACGAAATAGTTACTCTATAGCCATTGTGCTACTTCATTTAGTACAAGAGAAGGCGCTTGGTATATTAAAAGAACAATCTATATTTTGACATCACACTAAATCTTTAATAAGTTTTATACGCTTTTAAAGCCATCCACTTATATTTGTAGTTGTACGTGACTCATTAAATGGAGTTACCTGTTCTTTGCCCAAACTTTTCATAAGCCAATGACCAGTTAAACTTATGATAACTGGCCACTCATCTGTTGTAAATGAAATGAATGATGCCTCATCTATTGTATCTTGTATCTTTTTCTAAGTTTAATCATATATATTTAAGGTTCATTGGACAGTATTTCACACTGCCCCTGCTAATCCTTTTAAAAGTGATGGTAAATTTGTAAAGTACATAAATGTGGTTCGTCGAGCAATAGGTTACATTGTCCTTGTTTGTGACAAAAGGTGATGAAGCATTTTTTTGGTAATTTCCTGTGATTTAGTTTGATGGTTAGGTTAAAGAAGGTGCTGTTAAAAAGCTCTACCTTTAAACATCAGCTGAAGTGATTATTCTTGAGAAATTAACAATGTAAGGTAATAACATGATAAATATAATTAAATTGATAAAACGCAATAAACTAAATGTATAATTATACATTGGCAACAAATCTACATATCGCCCTCCTGGTAGCCTACATGACGTTTCCTTATGCCCGAATCTTCTCAGACTCCCTGCTCAGGGACGGACACTTTTTGTCCTCACTTTTATTATATGTTCTAACTTGTATTTTTGTCAAATTTCACTTTTTATTTCTATACAGGCATCCGGCAATCTCTTGGGTCCCTTCGGAGTGCAATATCGCCGACTTGTCTTCTCGTTTTAATTATTGAGACGCGGGCGGTGACGTCATCAACACGTCATCGCCATAGTCTGACATCACCCGCAGACTATAAAGGACGACGCGCGGCACTCGAAGAAAAGAAGAAGAAAAGCAACACCTACGCGAGCACTTTGAAGAAAAGTGAAGGGATGGCCTCAACAATGGCAACTCCCTCACAGATGGTCTTTACAAACGACCTCAGTGCGAAAATCCTAATTTGCATTACTCATGCAAACGTGGCAAACGCGGTTAAACCCGAATGCTACAACCGGGTATTGAACGCGCTGCTAAAGGCCAACAACCTTCCTTCCATCAACGTTCCTGATGATCCAGAATGCTCTAAGGCATTCAAAGATAGTGTCATCAAGAACAATAGCGCCGAAGCAAAAGCCACAGGACTAAAACAAGTCATAGAATCTCCCCCATCGGAAGATTCAGAAGAAGAAGACGAAGTAAATGACGATGAAGAAACCACATCTTCGGATAGTGACGAGGGCCCATGGACTCGCACTAGAGCGACGAAGAGTCGATCAAAAACTCCCAGTCCTCCCCCGAAGAAGGAAAAGCCTGGGCACCCCAGAACCGCCCCACAGGCCCCCAAGAGTAAGAAAACAAAGAAAAAACACAGGTAACTCATCTTACCATGGAGCAGAACTCACTAAGAATCATGGAAATAAACACCAATGGCTGGACAACCAAAAGAACTCTCTACGGAAACGTGGTCAGGGAAATAGATGCAGATGTCATCTTGATTTCTGAACATGGGATTGATACTCGTAGTTCTGAAATGAAGATCTGGAACTACGACGTGTTAGTCACGAATTACTCTCAAGAGCGGTACGACGGTGCCGCCATCGCCATCAAAAGAGGGATCAAGTATAAGCCCATAAGAAACTTGGAAGAATCCTATCTTGCAATAGAGGTCGAACTCGATATAGGAAAGCTGGTCATTGCCACCGGGTACCAGCCGCCGAGACGAGAATATTTACCTATTCATTCTCTCTCTGGCCTATTTGGCAGAAGGACCCCCACCATATTAATGGGGGACCTTAATGCCAGATGTCGGGAGTCTGGGTACAGGACCTTCAATGGAATCGGAAGGTGCCTGGAGACTATGATGGACCGAAACATGGTCCATAGAATAGGCCCGGACTTCCCAACCTATACTCGAGGAAGAAGTGCCACCAAACCAGACATTTGTCTGGCTAATCGTCAGCTGCCGTTCAATTACTACATGGAACCAGTCCAGGTACCATGTAGTGATCATATAGGGATCCTGCTTACCATCAATAGGAACCCTATACAAGTCCCAGCTCCAGTCAGAAAAGACTACAGGAGAGCAGACTGGGCACGGTACGCTGATCTCCTCGAGACCTATCGCCCACCAGATCTGGGCGAGGCAATTCTCGAGGAGATAGACGAGGCACTCGACGACCTCAACGAACATCTAATTATTGCAGATAGGGCTTGCATCCCCAAAACCCAGTATAAAACCATCTCCTCATACAGGTGGACTGGGTATATGAAAGAACTCTATAGAGAATTGAGAGTTATGTACGAGTTAAACATAACAAATGCAACGTTTGACTCGCTACAACGAAGTAGAGAGATCAAGGAAGAGCTCAGCCAGTTGATCCTCGAACAACAATAGAGACAATGGGACGATGCGATCGAGAGCCTCGATCAAGATGCATCTCCCAAGGACTTTTGGAAAAAAGTCAAAAGTCTCAGAGGATCATCTGGAAAAAAGAAGAAAATGGAAATCCAAAGAGAAGATGGATCCATTGAAACTGCAGAAAATATCATCGAAGTGATATTCCGGCGTTATTGGGAAAAAATCTTCAGCATATCGGAAGATGAAAACGAAGATTTTGATATAGAGTTCGAAAACAACATCGTAGACGAGCTTAACACGGAAATACATCGAACGCATCCTCATCACCAGGTGGATAGACTGCGTGACGGAGACGCCGAGATCACCAAAGAAGAGATCCTTGGCGCACTCCGCTCATTCCGACAGAAAGCCCCAGGCCAATCGGGGCTTACGAAGCTTAACTTCGAAAAGGCACCAGCCAACATTATCGAAGGAATGAGACGAATTTTTAACGCATGTCTGAATACAGGGTACTTTCCAGATGCTTACAAAACGGCAAAAATGATCTTTTTGCCCAAGCACGGAAAGGACCCCACGTTGAGAGAGAGCTACCGCCCAATTTCACTCCTGGAATTTGGCTGGAAACTCTTTGAGAAGATCCTCAACGGAAGACTGGTGTCTCACCTGGAAGAAAACTCCCTCTAAAACCCTTGCCAATTCGGGTTTAGAAAGAAGCGAAGTACGGAAATGGCAATTAATGTCATAACGGAAAAGCTTTCCCAAGCCAAACGGGACAGGAGTTATGTGGATATCGTTTGTCGGGATGTGTCAAAGGCGTTTGATAAGGTGTGGCAGCGGGGCATGCAGTATAAGATCTTACGGCTGGGTCTAAGTGAAAACTTAGAAAGAACTCTCTGTGACTATGTCATGGAGAGAGCGGCGTATGTCAGTCTAGGGTGCACGGACGGACCAAAGTTTCCGCTCACTGCGGGCCTCCCGCAGGGGGGGTGTCTGTCCCTCACCCTTTACTCGATATACACCGCGGACGTCCCAGCCCCTGTGTACCCCAATTCCCTCAATATTCAATACGCTGATGATTTCAGCCAGATAATCGTATCCCCATGGAGGAATGCGCCGTGGCAAGCTCGCATGACGGCGATGGAAATCGCGAACCTTAACAACTACGAGGCTCAGTGGAAGATAAGAACAAACCAAGAGAAATTCAAGGTGGTCTCCATCGGACGCACCTTAAGGGCAGACGTGCGTGTGGGGGATACGCGATACCCCTACACCAACGAATGCAATGTACTCGGTATGAAAATAACCTCTACCGGGTACAAAAAGCACGTCGAAGAAAGAATTTCTCGAGCCTCGGCCGCTGTCAGAACTCTATATAGTTTCAGAAATCTACGTGAAAGCAACAAGAAGAAGATCTACAATGCCCTTGTAAGATCTACGTTGCTTTACCCTGCCTCCACCCTCTCATGTGTCTCAAAAACACAAAAGAGGCGTCTTCAAGTAGTGCAAAATAAATGCATGTACCTAATAACGGGTACACGCAGGCATGAAAGAAGACGGCAAGAAGACCTGCACAGAGAGGCGGGGATTATTCCCATTAACAAAGTCATTGAAGAACGGACCCGGAAAATGCAGGATCTGGTTAATCGTGAACTGAGTGATGAAATCACCCAGATGATTAACCAGAACAGAAGAGCTGATTGTCGCCCCAGATTCCCCAGACGGCAAACCGAGTGGCTGGCGGAGACGAGGTGCCGTTCTATGCGTAAAATGAGATAAAGAAACCTGTGAATATAAGATCAAAATTAAGCAAAATGAATAAACTCGAATAATTACTATGAAACCTTACCGAAAAAGACTACCCTACCAAGACAAGAAAAACCCCCCGATTACGACAAGAACTTCAATAGAAGAAAACACCCAAAGAAGAAAGAAGAAACAATAATACTATTAAAACACACACACAATAAAACAAAACAATAAGCACGCACTTAAATATATTTAAAACATATACAAAGTAAGCATTGCACAACATAAACCATAAAAAACTAAAGTTGCTAAGACAAAGGGCTTGAACGCCATAATAATTATAACTTTATAATTATTACCAAAACCAAATACAACAACAATGAATTCACGCATCCAAGAAAATAAATTAAAGTGATAAGTCTGATCACCAGACCCTAGGCATCTCTTTGCACCTCTACCACACTTCTTTCTCTCTTCTCCACTTGTCTATTTTCTCTATCCCTCCACACACCCTATCGTCTCCCCTCACATGCACCCCCACTTAAACAAAGTCAAAGTCAAAGTCTTCCAAACACAAGACGACTCTTTTCTAGCCTGCAAGGTACGAACGTGCTCCGGCCCCATTCTAGTGGCCACAAACTACAGACTACCACGGCTACAATTAAACATAGAAGTCCCACTCAGGGCCTTATCAAACCACAACCTCCCTATCTTCTTTGCGGGGGATCTCAACGCCTTTCACCCAACACTCCTTTCAAACACCACGGATGATGCAGGAAGGTACCTGGCCGGTGCCTTGCCGTGCTATCGCTGCGAGCTCATCGGCCCAGCCTTCCCCACCTTCTTGGGTCCTCACGGAGGTACCGCGTTCCCGGACGTGGTCTTCCGCAACGACCACGCTACACGCACATCTCATCGGGTCCCCACGTACTCTCTGACCACATACCTATATGCATTATCATATCCACATCTCCCATACAAATACCTACACCAGCTCTCTTCGACTACAAAAATACAAACGACACCAAAACGTGCCCCCGGCCCCTCCGGGCTACTAGCTACACTAATACACACCCTCCCCGCAAACATATAACCCACACTTACACACCTATTCAACGCCTCACTAGCCTCAGGCCATTTCCCTAAACTATTCAAAGTTTCTCACAACATACTCCTACACAAAACGAACAAAGACCCCAAACACCTAAACAACTACAGGCCTATCGCTCTATTAGAGCACCTAGGCCAAATACTCGAGCGCATGATCAACTGCCGCCTATGGGAATACCAGAAAGAGATGGACTGGTTCTCCCCCCACCAATATGGGTTCAGGAGAGGTCGGTCCACTCAGGCGGCCGTTACCATCGTTCATAAGCAGAATACAAAAAAAAAACGCCAGGTACATCAAAAGACACTCTCCATCAGCAAAGACGTGGAGAAGGCCTTCGATAAAGTGTGGCACGAGGGACTCTGTTGGAAACTCGCCAACAATATGGAGTTACCTCTCTGCACCAGAAGGCTCCTTTCGCATTACCTCACTGAACGGAGATGCGACATAAAATACAATAATAACATCTCACAACCCTTCACACCACGCTCAGGCGTTCCCCAAAGGAGCATACTGGCACCCAAACTATATATCATGTACACAAACGACACACCACGCCCACCCGAAAACTACTCTCACACATACAGTGTCCTACGTCGATGACGAGACCATTCTCGTCAGTGTCCGTGGACCGGAAGAAATCGCGCTCCACGCACAAAGAATACTAGACCTAAGACAGATTACGAGGATAGATGGCTGATTGCCATGAATCCTCAGAAGACACGCATGACACTCTACGGCGCAAGAGATCACTTCTCACACACACCAGAGATGATCCATATAAACCCAACAAGGCTCGAATACTCGAAAAACACAAAAATTCTTGGGGTATCCTTTGACAAGACCCTCAGGTTCAATATACACCAAAACATAACACAAGTTAGACCCTCGCATACAAACACATCACTAAGCAGGTTCTACCCTGTGGGCAAAAAACTAGCTACACGTTTACAAAACGCTCGTGCGACCTATTCTCACGTACGCTTCACTGTCACTCGTAGCCGCGAGTGAAACATGGAACCGGAAGGCTCAGCACATTCAGAACTCTGCTCTGAAGCGCGCTTGCCGCTCTCCCTTGTACTCAAGAATGGCCACACTACACGACAACAACAAATTAGCACCTCTCAACACATATGCTCACACCAGACTCACAAAACAACTCGGGAAACTCGCCAGAGACCCATTATACACCGCACTACATGTAAGAAGGTATGCGATGGCACCGCAATACCCCGCGGCCCATGACCACCCGCAACCCATACCTTTCTTTGCATAAACTGAAGGCATCATGAATAATGCGTTTCCGACAGAGCAGGCACGCTCTCCTTCCTGACCAGCCTCCAACCGTCATCCAGTCACAAACACCTCGAGACCAACCAAACCACACCACGCATGGGTGTCTAGCCACCGACCTATCAACCCTTGATATCTTTTTTCAAGTTATTTCCGCAACCTTTCCTCTATGACTGCCGTTTGCCTGTGTTACACAGTTATCCGTCTCTGTTCTTTCTATACACAAATCATCATTATCTCCTTCGGGACTCCTGTGTGTGCTGTTCTTGTGTTTGGTCCGACTTCGTTTGTTTCCAAGTTCATAGCCGGACATTTCTTTTGTGTATGTAACCATTGTATTTACAAATAAAGGGGTACCGTGTGCACAAAGCATATGTACTGATGGTGCGCTATCGATTATAGGGAAGTACAAGGTGTTCATAACCATAGCACTGAAAGAAAATTCATCTATTATTACAACCCACTGTTTACCTCAAAGAGAGGCATTTTTGCAAAAACATTTAGTGAAAAGCTAAATGATGTTTTGAATCAGACTGTTAAGATGGTGAATTTTATAAAATCTCGGCCCTTAAAATGCAGAGTTTTTCAAAATATATGCCAGGATATGGGTGCAGCTAATATCCCACTGGTGTTGCAAATGGATGTAAGGTGGCTATCCCGAGGTCGTGTGCTGAACCGAGTTCTCGAACTTATAGATGAACTGGAAGTATTTTTTGAACAGGAGAAACAAGATGCATTCTTTAGTCTGCTTCAAAATCGTACTAGGTGTTTGAAGCTGTCATTCTAGGCGGATATTTTCGTGAAACTTAATTAATTAAATCTCTCAATGCAGTGGAGACTGGAGACAATTGTTACATCAAATAAGAAAATGGAAGGTTTCCAGATAAAGTTGGATGCATGGGAGTCAGCTGTTCAAAAGGAGGACCTATCAAACCTCTATTCTCTTCTTAATCAAGCAGGAAAAAATACTATTGGACGTTTAAAGATCTCATTCTACATCACTTGCTCCGGCTGAAAGAAGCAGTTGATTTTTATTTCAATTCCTTTTCTAAATATAATGTCGACTGGATTGTACCACCTTTCGAACTGGCTGACAGAGCTGAGGAACTGGACTTCACGGTAATAAAACGTGACGAATTTATTTATATGTGTGCTGATTCCATACTAAACGTCAAATTTGAGAAGAATGAGGAACCATTGTCTATGTTTTGGCTTAAACTAGTGGTGGAGTATACAAATTTGGCTGAGAAGGCTACATATCTACTTTTACCATTTCCCACATCCTATTTGTTTGAGCAGGCATTCTCTGCCATAGCAACAATTAAATTTAAATATAGAAATAAACTTTTTATCTCTTGAGGACAAAATGCGAGTAGCATTATCAGCAATTAGGCCTAATATTAAGAGTTTATGTTCCAAGCATGGCTCATATTGTAATATATTTTGCTATCTTACTACTGATAATCACATTTTTGTATGGTATCCTATTCTTTTTATTAGTAGTAAAGCACTATCAGAATATATATATATATATATATATATATATATATATATATATATATATATATATATATATATATATATATATATATTTCTCTCAAAGTAGCACGAGAGAATGATGAAAATGAATCCATTAAACCACATTGAAAGAGAAAACGGAATAATTTTTTCCTTGCAGTAATATTTTTATTACTTTTTTTCGAAAAATCTAAAAAAAAAGCCATGGTTAAATTTATATAAATTTTCTGAACTTCGCCAATCGTATTAATTTTTAAAAAAGAACTCTAAACTAAATTTCCCCCCTTTCAAAATATCACGTTGCTAAAATATAGTTATAGAAGAAGATATATAAAAATAAATTTTTGGAACTTGAACTTCACCATTGATAATTCTTTGGGTTTTAAAAATTTCACAAAATTTCGATACCTATATTTATTTCGGAACTTCATCATTTTGTTTTTTGATATTATAAATGAATTATTAGAAATAACTTTGATAAAAAAACATAAGTCATAACCAAACTAGATGAAATTATTATTCAAATACTCAAAAAAAATCCCCTTCTTAAATTATTGTTAATGATACAAGGGGCGGTCAATAGGTTTTGCGAATCGGTAGGGCAAAACAGAGGAAGGGGGGTGGCTGTTTGTGGGGGGTGTTAGGGCAAGTTATGACAAGTTAGGACCTGCAGCCGCACGCTCCTGCCTCGTCTATTTAAGAAGCAGTAGCTGATCGCAAATCGTGAATCACAAATTTTTCAACAATCGAGAAGGTTGAGCAACGCGCAGTGATCAAATTTTTGACCAAGGAAGGCAACAATGCAAAAGAGATCAATGAACGCATGGTTGCAGTGTACACCGATAGTGGCCCTTCCTATGCAACCAATGCTCCAGGATGCCCGTCAGACGTGACCAAGGAGGACAATGTGGCTCGTGTGGAGAGGATGATCCTCGAAAATCGACAAGTGAAGGTCGAAGAAATCGAGCGAGAACTTGGAATATCACATGGAAGTGTTATCAAAATCATCCACGACAATTTGGCCATGACCAAGGTCCCTAGAAACCTCACATCCCATGATCGACTTCAACGTCGTCAAAGTTCACAAGGCCAGAGTTGCATAAGCTACCCTTCGAGAGTGCGGATTCTAGGAGCTCAACCATCTTCCCTACAGTCCAGATCTGGCCCCAACGACTACTTTTTATTCCGCCAGCTCAAGGTTGCACTGCGTGGACGCCGGTTTGGCACGATGAAGATGTCCAGCTCACCGTCCAGGAGTGGATTCAATAGCAGTCGGGAGATTTCTGGTTGTCAGGAATTCGAAGCCTCAGTGACAAGTGGCGCAAGTGCATTGAAGTCGAGGGTAGTTATATTGAAAAATAATAAAACACTTTCCTCCTTATATCTCGTTTCCTTATATCCGAATTGCAAAACTTATTGACCGCCCATATATATATATATATATATATATATATATATATATATATATATATATATATATATATATAAATAGGGCGTTCCATTGAAAGTAGTGTTGAAAGAGGAAAAAAAACTCATTATATATTTTGCTGCAATGTATATTTACTGCTAACTGCGATCTGTCTTAATGGACCACCCTTTATATGAGTGTGTGTGTGTGTGTGTGTTTCATATACTTATGGGAGCATTAAATTTGATAAAAATTAACTTTGAAAGGTTGACAGCTTGAATAAAACGCCATATGAAAAATGTTGAGAACAACTGTCATGTGAAGAAAAGCACTTTTACAGGCAATGGAGGTTGAAAACAATACAGGCAAACGAGATTTTCTAATAAGGGTGCCGGGAAAGTTGAAAAGCTTGGTAAAAGGTGCGGTGAGCATCAAAAGGTTGAGATCCACTACATTAAGCCCTTCCTGGACACGAGTTGGCGGAAAATGCGGGGGATCGGCACCTATTTAGGGTGAGACCGTTCTGAATACTCATCGATTGGTCTCTTGATACCCATTGATGCCTCCCTAAATCAAAGCACTGTTTTGAGACGAGAACGTTTGGCAGGCAGCGGTTCAGGAGGTGGGATCTTCCCTCTAAATCTTATTGAACCTTACATGAACAGACAATGATCCCTCCGTGAACACCCTTCGAACCCTCCCTAATCGCACATACTGTCTTTTGACGAACAACGTGCCCATGTAGTCTGGGCCCTTCTCATAACCCTTTGATCCTTCCTGAACATCCATTGATCCCTTCTTAGATAAACATTAATTCCTTATTGAACACGCATTGAATCCTTCCTGAACACCCATTGAGACCTCGCAGAACACTCATTAATATCTGTTTGCGGCAAAGCAGTGTTGTGGGCGGAGAACGTGCAGTGGTCGGTGCAATGTGGGCGCTAATGGCAATGAGCCCTTTAACTTTATTCGAGCTTTTCCTGAATAATCCCTGAGCCTTATTCTCCCTGTCTACAGCCCTCTTTCTAAACTATCCAGAATACCTTTGGCATCACCTTAGTTAGACCAAACCCCTCATTTTCCTGTTTTCTTCTTCTGTCACCCTGTCCATTTACATTGACCTGCTTATAGATTTAATTGCCCCCACTGTATGGGGTGCACCTACATTGAAGGCACTGTATGTTCACCGCATTCGAGATTTTGCCTTTCCGGGGGCGCTAGTAATAGAACTAGAAGGACACTATCGAAGGAAGAATTTTTGGTGCCGCTTTAGCGTATCCTACCGAGCAGGGGGTTTTTCAAGCGTGTATCCTATTAGGATATTGCTAGGTTTGATATTGCTTAGGTTTGGTTTGGGGTTAGACATTCACTCATAAATCATATCTTAACCTAACCTAAACCCTTTTTTATATATAATATTTAGGAATACGACTAAGCGCGTTAAAATTTAATGTGTAAATGAGGAAACGCTTAAGCCGTATTAGGATCTTTTGAAGTAAGGTGGGGCCGCATGACGTATTTAATAAAAGGGCTCCCAGTTTTACCCTTTTGGGGCCAATAAAGACTATAAAATTAATATAAGGTAAAATAAATAACAAATATTAGTACTTATTTAATGCTTTATTAATTAAATCACATTAAAAATTAGATAAGAAAATACTTTAGTAATACTTTATTCCATAAATCAATGTAAAAAATTAAACAATTTTTCCTTCTAAATTTCAGCACAAAAGTCATTAAATAAATTTTCTTGATGCCGTTAACGATACATAAATTCACATAAAAAAGAGTGTAAGAATTCTTTTTTTCATCCGTACATCTTTTTTTTATTTTAGCTTTATGTTTGTTCCAATATGATTCTACATGCTAAATGTTAACACCTGTTATATTATCAACAAAATGTCACTAATGATTTATAGTTTTATGTAGGCTTGCCTAACTACCTTTTTAGTTACTAGTAAAAGAGAACCAGCATCGCATTGTTGGACTATTTCCATGTAGTCTATGGATGGTGTCGTCGATCTATCTACCATTCCCAAAAGCCCAATTTTGGCTTGGGGAAATCTTCCTCTCTGATGTTTGGGTTTGTGGATTTGTCTATTTGTACCGTAAGACCACGCCCACCTAGTTGAACTGGGTTATTTTCAAAGTGCTTAGACATACCTCACGAATATCTCACGAAAGAAACTATATAAATTGACCATAGATTTTAGTAAGACATTTAATCACTTAGTTGCACTAATTTCACCAATTTCATTACACCAATAGAAAATAGCTTCAACCCATTTCTGAAGGGTAATTTTAGATTTAAAAAAGAATGATTTTTTTCTAATACCTTATGTTTGTACTTTTAAACACGTTATTTTGACACTTCCAAATATGTTCGTAAAAATTTGAAATTCATTTCGTCCAGTTTATCACAAAAATGCATACAACCTGAACATTTCATTTCACGCGTAATGTTCTTTAATTTTCATCCATGAAATCCCTGGAAGAGTCTCTTCGATTAGGAACGTCTTGGTTCAACTTTCAAATATGGTTCGATCCATACTTGCTTAAGGCTGCTTACTATTGAATACTTTATAATAAAGACAAGCCAAAAAGTATAAAATGACAAAGTTCTTCTAACGGGTCATTCACTATTAGAAGTGGTGCTTTGAGTTTGCGCGAAATTTCAGAACTGGCGTTCTTTTTCGTATTAGAAATACCCATGAATAGAGCCGTGACTCTACCAAGAAAGTCTACCTTCCTAACGGTGACTCATCAAGAACATTATGGGAATCCAGTGACAGGAGCACACACTACGGCTATTGAAGGATCATGGTTGGATGCCAAAACAACAATCTTAAAGAAAGTGAGAGGGGTTAATAGAATCCAGTGACAGGAGCACACACTACGGCTATTGAAGGATCATGGTTGGATGCGACAACAACAATCTTAAAGAAAGTGAGAGGGGTTAATAGTGAGCTTTTCCACTCATACCTTGATCACTTCTGCTGAAAAGTACTGAGAAAAGATGCAGTAAATTTGTTTGTGGCATTCCTGAATGATATTCGAGATGTGGATCATTAATTAAAATATTTAAGTTAGATTGTTTGCATCAGTTATGTAGCAAACTGGAGTGAAAAAAAGGACTGGTAGACAGCAGAGTAAAGTGTAAATGACCTGATAAAACGAACGATAAAGTAGCGCCCTATTTACTTCCTTTTTAACAATAGGGTTCCAATTTTTATACTTTTGAATAACGGTCCCAGGCTCACGTGGCACCGCGATTCTTCCAACGATCTCTTAATTAATTCCAAATTTAAATATTTTATAATTCTATTTCAGTGATGCAACAACTTTTGGTTGAAAAATATTTTACATTCAACTTTCTATCAAAAAAACATCTAATATTTCATGTTTACCCTAATACAGATAGGATAACTGATGACGAATCCACTGCTCGGACACGAGCTGGTGCCGACGACGACCCAAATACAGAGATATACAAAGGTAGGAAGGTCAAGAGAAAAATACATGAATGGACTGGTGAAGTTGATGGGAGGCGTAACGTCGCGCGAGCAGTTCATCAGAGCTACGCGGGACAAAGGAAGATGGAAGTCCTTGGTTGCCGACGTCCTGGAGGATAAGGCACAGTGGTAAGATAAGGACACAAAAAGCGGTAGGGTACACGCTAAATTGGTCTTGAATTTTCTTCATTAAGAAAACAAGGTACTGAAGCTAAAATGGATGCAACCACTAAGGATTTTGCTATTTTAAAATCAGTCGTATGAGTTTCAACCTCCGTATCAAAGATTGGCTTCACACATCCTCTAACGAAGAGTGAGGGAGAAGGCGATAGGTTCGGTCGAGATTCATGATCCTAAACATTTATGTTATTATTAACGAACCTCTCAATGATTGTGTGATTAGGATAAATCATCTGTTGATATGGGGATGGTGTTACGTCCTGTGAGTGACTTTCTCAAAGACCTGAGGAACGTTGTATTATACAACTTCTAATATGATCTGAATGGCCCCCGAAATTGAGGGCGTATATAAAATAGTTGCGGTTTTTAATAAAAATAATAAGGATTCCGCTGATTGTTTTATAATGTATAAATGTTCCGAACAAATAATTAAATTTTGTTTGTGATCCGAAATTGGGTAGGGGGAGCCTCGAAAGCATATGGCCCGTTCCTTCTTGTACTAAAAAAGTCAAAGATTTTCTGAGGATGAAATTTCCATGAAATGCTAGATAGGATTAAAAAAAATCTCATTAAAATCACAGGTTTGAAATCAGGATCTATTTTTATTCTACAATTAATCCAAAGATCAAGCGTAGGCGAAATCAGGCTTAAGGCGAAGCGTTGCATCCGTAGCCTAGGCGGGAAAAGGCCTTAATTCTTTTGTCATTTCCAGCCTCTAATTTAATTCGATTGAAATCAGTCTTTAACTTTTCGAGTATAAGACGAAGCGGTTCAACCTTCCCCATCCTCAAGGCTCTTCCCAAGCAAATCACTTGTTTCTTGGACCATTTCCAACCTCTGCTGGAAATATCATCAAAATCTTTATCATTTTCATCAAAATACGCAGCCACTTTATAGACACCCTATTATAAATATATAAAATATAAAAACTGTTACAATTTAATAATAAAACAACACTGAAACGAGGAAAATCACCCATCGATTAAAAGGAAACTTGGCACATCTTTTTGATCAATTCAACTAAATGCTAAAGAAAATATTGACCTACAAAACTCTATGAGGGCTTTTTCACTTTATTAACTGATGCTATCAAAGAAAGTTCTTGGGATCGGACCTTTACATGAATTTACATCACACAGTGTTAGAAAATTTGGTTTTCACACCGAAAGACGTTTACGTTTGAAACACCCTAAAATAATCATTACGATTTATAAATAATTTTTTTTTAAATCTACCTCAATCGCGAAATAAACTTGATTAAGAATAATATTGAGATTAAATAGTGAACTTAATATTAGCTTAAATTAAGCATAATCAGCAATAACTATTTAGGCCTCGTAGATTTCTATCTTAAAAGTATTACGAGAGAAATATTAGACTTTCTAGATAGAAAGAAATAATTGAATTTTAGAAGCAGGAGAGTGACCACCATCCAATCAAGGAATAAATCTCTTAGATTACTTGAAATAGAAAAAAAATCCATAGCAAAGCAATGAATGAAGTGAAAGCAATGAAGTGAAAGACAAAATTAAATGCCTTCATTAATCACATCGGAAAACATAATTAACCATTCATTAATTAAGATTCATAAGGAATTAATGTATTGTGTAGGTTTTTTAAGTCACTTTTTTAAATTTAGTATATTATTAGAACTTCAACAAATCACATGAACTTATAAAATAATAAAAATACAAAATTCGTTTTATTTTAACAGATAAGTATGGTGTGTAAAATAGAAGCCATCCAACAGGGCTTTCCGTTGTATAACGAAATAATAATTATATTTACAACGAGATATTACACCGGCCAACACAGGTTTAGCTGACCTGTGTCCCATACTTTTTTTCAAGTAATTTGGGTGGGCTGAACTCAAATATGAGAGGGGTTTGCCTAACGCGGTTTTTTTCTACGGCTTATCCCATTTTAGACGAGTCACCCCAACAATCAACCCGATTGTAGGGATTTCCACAATAATCTAATTTATTTACAAACCTGATGACTTTGTTCAAAGAAATATCGTTGAATGTTCATTCATTAATTCCTCGCCTAATTTTAATATATCCCCTGGTCTCTTTAAACTAGACCATGTTATTAAAAGGCTTATTTATAACGAAATTGTCCATTTTAAATCTTAGCCCTTTGATTTATTAATTTAGTTATGTCTCTCCTGTCTATTTTTTTATGTATTCATAATCGGATATGTATGTACTGAGTTTAGTCACAAAAATGTCTACATTCTTTGCGCACAGGTTGGAACCTTCCTGAGTAGACCTTATCTATTTGGTTTTATACTTCACATCCGTCTTGGATATTATTTTTCTATTTTGTGTCCTTTCGTTGTGCATGGGCGGGGCATTGCTTGTCTGTTTCACATATATATACCACCTTTGTAAAAATATTTTCGTTATTCCTTGAGAATGAACTGAACAAGTTCGAAAGTACTTGGAATCCGCCTTTCATTTCCCTGTGGGATTTTTCGCATTTATTGCTCTACTCACGCGCTACTTTGCGAGTTTCTCACACACACACACACACACATATATATATATATATATATATATATATATATATATATATATATATATATATATATATATATATATATATATATATATATATATATATATATATATCAGTTACGATCCTAGCACTCGGGCTGTTCGGGCTTAGTCCGAGTATAAATTAATAAAGTGTACGTGTATTTGCAAGCTGAAATAATTTCTGCCAACACTGGCTTCAAGTAAGTAATTGCAGCAAATAAATCGGGCTCTTTATATCGAGCTTTGTCGCAGCTCATATATTTTCGTTCAGCGTCTGTTGGTCGTCTTCTAGGTGCTTGTGTCAAAAAATATCATTCGTAGCAGACGTTCTATCGACATCGTTCACGCCCGAGTTGTTATCTTTAACCATAAAAATTAAAAGTAATTCAAATTCAATGTTTTCCTGAAACAATAGATTTCTATAGAGATTAGGGTTGAAATTCCAATCTATGAAAAGTTTCCGTTCTACAATATTCTTAAAGGAACAAAGAATTATCCAGCAACTCGGGCTAATACGAACGAGCCTCGTAGGTGTAAAGGACTAACTGGCATTTCTTGTCAAGAGTACAGTACAGGCGACAGTCAGATCGGTCTCTGTCTAATGTTTGTTGTGCACGCCACTCTTTATCAGTTGTGTTTTGCAGGGTTGCTTTATTTTTACCCTTAACTTATAAATGGAGAAAGACATAGTACTGGATATAAAAATAATAAGTCATTTGGGGCTATAAACATTGCAGAAAAACGTGAAACACCATCAAACCAAGACAACTGGAGTTCATATATAAATCAAGTGAGTATTTTTTACATTAAAACTATATTTCTGTATTATTGTTAAATTATCAGTGCACATTATAAGTAAGCGGTGTGCATTACATCTCTTACCTTTTTTTATACGTGTCTTATGCGAAATCTGTGAGCCCGAGTGACGTTTATGACCTGGAGTCGCCTCTGATATATATATATATATATATATATATATATATATATATATATATATATATATACACTCGTATATATAAACTTCATGTGCCGTGCCTTTATTCTCAGGATTTTATAATCTGGGTTGCAGTATAAGCATTAAGGTTCACTTTCTCAACAGTCATCTTGATAAATTTCCTTAAAATCTAGGCAACGGAAGTGATGACTAGAGTGAAAGATTCCTCCTTCGTTCCTCTTTACTTTTGCCCCCTCTTATGTGGGGTCGGTGTTTCTGACAACCCTTTCCCCTCAAATATTTTTAAAATAATGAAGAGCGATACCAAGGAAGTTAGGATACACAAATGTTGGCCAAATACTGTTGGGGTAATAAAAATATATTCTTTAATTGTCTCCTTACTTTTTGCACTTAGCTAAGTTTCAGCCTTCAGAAGCCTTCAGGCTTTGCTCTCTGCCACATAACTTTACATTCTGTTTAGTCAAGACACTCAAACAGGATTATTAAACAAGTTCACCATCGCCACTTCACTAAGCCAAGGGAGATTAAAAATTAACCTGTGACACGACGGTCAAAGCAATTATTTTAAACTTACCACTTTTGAAATTTCATTTGCGTGGGCATAACTAAATTCATCATTTTGTTTGAAAATATTTTTTTCACCTCGCAAAATATACATTAATATTAGAATTAAAAAAAATACCTAATCTGATTGATCATTATAATTCGATCATTAAACATTATAAATCTCGACTCAAAAAAGGGTACCACACGAATGAACAAATCATAGTTACCATTAAAATCTTTGAATATTAAAAGTTGTAAAAGAGGTCATTCTTGCAAATGAAAATAGGTGCGATGGAAACGTGCAATGATATACATTGCGCTCTTGCAGAAACCCTTTTTCAGTTCAACAACTCCTTGTTTCTTATTGCGTAGATATGCTATTGAGGTTTTATCAGGAGTTTATAAGAACTAAACAGCTGCTTTATATGAAAAATTGGAAATTCCAGTCAATTGAATGTTGCAATAACGATGGTTTATTCCTAAGTTTAATAAGTAGGTATAGAAACAACGGTTTATTCCCTTCATATAAGTCATTACTGGGTGAATAAAATAATGATAAATGTGGATGGGAAATCTTTAAACAAAGGGATATCATTGATAGAATACGAAGCCAAAGTTAAAAATTTAATAGAAAGAGCATCATCGAAGGAATAGGAAAGAAATGTAAAGATTTAATAGAATAACATAATCGAAAAGATAGGAAGGAAAGGTAAAAAATTAAAAGGTAAAAAGAACCTCATCGAAATGAAACTTGGTGGGCATCCAAAATTTGCCCATAATCTTCTCTGCTATCGGTTCCAAATGATTTGGCAAGATCTACGAAGGTGGAGTATAGAGATATTGATTCAGCTCTTGGCACTTCTCCATAATTTTGACGTACAGCCAATATCATGTACACCGTGCTTCTTCCAGCACAGAAGCAAAATTGACTCTCATGATTTATGTTACCTTTCCTCATGTTTAGGTGGAGAATTTTGACTTCTTTGAAGTCTTATGGTATTGAGCCTAAGGATAGGTAAGGAAACGAATTCTTTAAATATAAGAACATCTTTGAGAGGATAGGAAGCAAATGGAAAGCTTTAAAAGAAAGAATATCATTGAAAAAAAATTCAAAAGAAAAGACACCAAAAGGATAGGTAGTAAAAGGGAAGCGTTAAAAGAAAGAAACATGAAAGAAAGATACATCGCACTAAAATAGAGTAGTCCAATATTTTGACTAATTCATTTAAATTACATTTGAGAAATCATATGAACAAATAGTTTAAAATAATTATTCTTACATTTTCACCCTCAGTGTGGATGAAAGTAACATTCACTATTCTGAAGAGGATCATGTTGTGGACGAGGAACAATAGAGGATTCTTTTTTCTCGAATTTAAAGCGCAATAGCAAAGAGGCCGCATCAGGCAGAGAGGCTTTTAAGGGTATATCTATAATGAAAGCGTCCATTCTAAGGAAATGGAAAATGTGTGGAAGATAGCCGCAGATCTTCCTGCAAGCATTAGATCAGGGAAGGCAAACATCGGGTGTTGGGGCCAGAAGGGCACATAACTACATATGTCACCTGACCTCCCCTGATGGTTAACGCCCTCTTTCCCCCTCTGTTGGGTCTATCCAGGCGTCGAAAAGAGAGTGGGAGATTTAAAAGGAATGCAGAAAGACGACCCGGACAGAGCGGCTACCTGGGGTGAGTAGGGTGCGCTTATCTTCCAGGTTTCAGTTGTAGCAGTGGCATTACCCCCTTTTACCCCCTCCCCTTCCTCCACACACCTTTAGATGTCTAAGTTTACTTTCTCGCTTTTTATTGTCATTTCGGTTTGCCAAATTCCCCCTATTAAATAATGAAACCAACATAAAAGTCAGCCTGACACTCACTACCAAGCCATTTGGCACCAAAACCGTGTCTTTGCCATGGGGAATGCGCTACATGAGTGGTAGTACTTCGTTTTACACCAATAACCACTTAGGAGAACATTTCGTGGCCCAAGGGAGATCCACCCGGTCCCTTTAAAGGGAGTATGGATATGAAACTCCTTTCGTGAAGCTCCAGAGATGGAAGAGTGATGTGTTGTGTGTGCGAGAAAGTGGAGGGGGGGGGACGAGAGAGCCAGTGGCGTCATGATTAGTTTTGGCCATGTGTGGAGGAACTGCCTGAACACCGTGATTGGATGGAGCTCTCTACGACCTCTACACTTGCCGGGGAATCGAACCCTCTACCCTGGGGCGGAAATCAATCGCTTTATCCACTGAGTCTACGACAGATCTTCAGATTTACTTCAAAGCAAGGAGTGAAACCAACGAGGGCATTTCACCCAGACCGTTTGTGAAGTGAGGTTCGTCAAAAAATGGTGAAGTTAGGGAGAATTAAAATGCCACGAAGATATATAGTCAGAGCTTGAAAAAGAGGAAACTCCTTAGAGGGCTTGAAACCGGGTGTGTGCACGTCTCCCGAGTCTGATCATACTGTATCTATGAGGCTGAGGTCCCTGCGGTGTTGGGGCCAGGAGGGTCCGTAATTCACTATTTGTTAGATCCGCCTGGATAAAGGCTGCATGGTGAACCACTACTACTACACCTTCCTTTCAATCACTATTTCATATAAAATCAAATGGAACGAATAAATATATGAACGTGTGTGTCTGTATGTGTGATAGTTATATGCACCTGAATAAAAGTTCTCTTTCCCAGAGCTCCGCCGCCGTTGAAGGCAAGAAAATATTCACCAGCGAATCAGAACTAAAAATTATGGGCAATTTGGTGATCAAAGGACGTCGTTTTTATCGCAGCTCTGGCATCTGGCTGAGATTTGCCCGGAAACGAATTGACATTCGATATAGAATAAAATATTAAACTATATTTTCTCTTCCAATTAATCTGGATATTGCGGATAAATTGTGATCAAATAGGGTCACATAACGTGTAAATTGCGGCGAAGAGCCTCTTAAGCTTAGCTCGTGGTAGATTGCCTTTTGTGGCTTGGGAAAAAAGACGTTTATCCATTCGATTGGCTGCTCATGTCAATTAACAAGATTTTATTTATTAGGAAATTGAGAGCAATTAATTGGCCTACTATTGAGTAGAATCTACTTGGATAAAATTGTAAACAGAAAAGGGATGAGTAAAACGTTAAAAATCACTAAAAATTGCACAGATAGTTGAAATTAAGTACTTCCGAAATGATAGCAGAAAATTAACCGCTTCCTTACTACATTCAACCTAGTTAAACGAGTAAAGCAGTACAGCGAACCACTAGTACAGAGCTCAATTTTGCAGAGAATCCTTGAACAGTGACATATAAAACATTGGACCAAGAGAATACTGTACGCATATAATAGGGAACAACTAATCCAGTGAACCAATATACCAAGGAACCACCGATACTTTGAATCAATTAACCAAGAACTGATAATTCAATTATTTGATGGGCAAACGTCAACTGATTAACTAAATCATCCTTTATGCCACTTTGCCCCTTCTGGGTTAACTTAAATCTGCCAACCAGAGGAGATTTTTAGCTTGACAACGTGACCCCTACTGCCAAGTAAGACAGTAGATCAACCATGATAGAAACGCGAGGCAGTGGTGTATCTTGTTCTGCATGAGTGTTGCAATCTGGTTAATTTGTTAACCTACAAGACCTTTAAATAATTTCGTTGTTTAACTGAACAGTGATTACTGGGGAAAATAATGTTTTCGCATCGGGGTCGAGTTCGCGCCTGGCCTTAAGCAATCGCCCATAGAATCTAGGATCGTGTCACCGCATTTAATGGTGGGTCAAGGGTCAGCTTATTATGGAATCAGAATACTATATAAAGTAATACTGAGGTACCGAGATAAGGTACCCTACCCATTTGTATTACGAGCAAAATCTGTGTATTTTTTCTCAATTAAGGAAACAATGGCTCTTTAAGCAAATCTTATTATTTCTAAGTCTTTGTTCCTGGAAGGATTATTAGGAATGTTTTGAAACAAGTTCATACACATAATAGACGCACTCAGAAGCACCACGTTTTTCTTTTAGATTAAACAAAAGCTTTATTTCTCCCAGTAGATATTGTCGCGGAACATAGTTATGAGAGTCTTTTTCGTACACGTTTCTGCCTACTTCTTTTTATATTCATTAATCCTTTTCCCATTAACATAAAAGATTATATGACGTTCACGAGCGACCAGAAAGAATTCGGATGTAGTTTTCGGCTGTCCCTTGGAGCGAGAGAGAACGGAACCTCTTCGTCCTGCTTACGATGACCGCTCAACTCTATTCTCATCAAAGAGTGACTCCTCGAATCCTACAGCTCCATTTCTCGGCATGTTCCAAATGCGTGGTATCTATACCTTCACCAAACTCAAAGAACATTTATTTCACTCTACAGATAAAAAACTTACCGAAAGATTGCATTTCAAACTGCTCTGCGAAGATTAATATATCATTTCGCAATCTAATAATTTTGCCCCTTCTCGTTCAATTGAATGTAAATTTTAAATCTATGTATTGAAATGAGTGAAAATTTTATATAATGTTTTTAGTTTTATCTTTTCAGGTACTGAAATGTCATTTTCTGGAAAAGTAAAGGCGTTTTGTGTGTTAGAGTATTGTCGAACACAGTCGAAAATACACCACTGTCGTAGAATCAAGGTCGTTTGTATAAAAACCTTAATAAAGGCTTTTTTGCATTACAGGTAAATTGCTTACTTAGAAGGGCTCCATATAACTTGTATTATTCTTTTTTTCGTTTACAGAATACATTAATAAAATAATTGTGTACCTATGTATTTTTATAGATCTTATCTTATTTTTCCAGGCAGCAGGAGCAAAATATTCACTTATTTACAGCGTACTAATTAGCAAGACATTTCTTTACAGATATCCCTATCAAATACACAACTCATTTTCTAATTACATCAATTTTTCTTTCCTCCACCAGTGATGTTCGCTGCCCTGTCGATGCTATACCAGTCGGCGACAGCTTGAGATCGAGCTTTTCCGCCTAAAGCAGGGTAAGTTGAATGAAGTGACTCGGATGCCTAATCACTGAGGGTCCTCGCCTACAAGGTGTAGGAGGACCTTCACCTAGAACTTCTGTTTCTTTCGAGCAGGTGCGTCGACTTGCACTACAGAGACACACTAAGGAGAGACTTGATAAATAATTACAACTAAAAGTTACTCACTTTTAGCTTAGCTCCAGGATGAAGATTATAATATTCAGTTATTCTGGCCTAGAATTCACTCTCGCGGAACCAATTTAATGAGTTTTTGGGGAGGTGCCAGGCTAAGAGGAGGCGTTACTCCATATCCAGTGGTAAAGTCGAATACAATTAATTCCAGTTTTGATTTTGCAGACGAAGCTACAGAAACTTTCCCTCTGTAGTGTATGTAAGTAATAATATTTTTTTAGGCTGGGTAGGAGGAGCTACCTATGCGTATAGAACTCTATTGAGAGAACTTAAAGATAAAAAGTTTAAAATTATTATTTCAGGTGAACTACAGCATGTGGGTTCCGTCTGTAGCTCCATAGGCACTACGTCGTATATTAATAATTATAATTAAAAGCTCTTTTTGAGGAAGAAGCGGTACGTTTCGTCAACTTTGGGGAGAATATTTTACGAACGACACGCCCTGTTTATGCCAACATGACTGTTTAAAAACCACTTCTAAGCATTTTTTGCCAGAATAATGCCGGAAACAGTGGATAATTCATGGCAAGTTTATATTGCCTGTGTTTGCGATTCAGCTGCATTAGAAGATTATTAAATTATAGTACAATGATGTTCCAAATCGTAGTTCTGAAAATCTAATAGGATAATTATCATGTTTTTACACAGATGCTCACAAATTAAGCAATAAAATTGATGAATTAAATGGTTTAGTTACAACGGAAAAGTTTGATATTATTGGAGTTACAGAGAAGGATAAAATATATCTTATCGGGGAATTTAACTTAGACGGCTAGAAAATGTTTAGCCGAAATAGGCTTAGAGGAAAGGTCGCAAGCGTTATTTTATACATTACAAATGAGTTAGTCGCGATAATGAAATATATTAATATAGATATCGTCAGAACTAGTTTAAATTATACATAGCAGTACTTTATGGTCTGTATATATAATGAAAGTGCGCCCTCCCACCTAGTGACGAAAATATTACAACCCGACGTATATAACCAGTAGGAGCTTGCTCCCTAAGGCACTATGCCTTCTCTAAGGAAGTTTTAGCATATTGGAGAAGAATGCCATGGTAAACCATGCTCGTTATTTTCTTTGATGCAACTCTCGCCAGGAGAGTCAACATCAACAAAACGCGTGTGGGCAGCCAAAACTCAATTGACCTCAATAGAGGCTTTGGGTGCCTGCATCATCTGGCTACGAGAGCGGGAAAAATTCCTTCCAAGCTTTCCTTTTGAGGAGCGCATTTAATGAGTTATAAAGCTGCGCACAGTTCTGGGATGTAACGGCTGAAAAAAATTACCCTCTAAGAGAACTCGCCTTGTAGTATTGACGTACTCGAGTTGCCGTACTTTTTAATTGTCTCAGTTTTCTTGTCGGTGGAGGAAATACAATCTTTGTGACATGATGACAAAGAAAGGTAATCACCGAGACTACAAAAGATAATTTTTCGTAGTTAATTTGAAGCTGGACCTCATGTAGACGTTCTAAGAGTGTTTGTAGGTGGAAAATGAAAAGGTCGGGACTCGAACCTCCGACCAATATTTCATTCAGAAAGAGGATGACAAAATCAAAATTTCCTAACACCCAGTAAATTTTGGGCTTACTTTTTCTAGGCCCGTCGGCATCCGGTCCCTTATTTCAGTTCACAATTGTCCACAACCCATTTCGTTTCTGGATCAATACCAAAGTAAATGATATAATAAAATACTCTAATGGAAAATTCTACCACTTTTAACACTTAGATACTGTAGAAGGGCGACCTCAGAGGACCACCTTGAACCCCTCCCCCCTTTTTGAGCAGAGACCGCGTGGTCTCAAACAAAATTCTAAGTAAGGACAATAACGAAGATTCTGACGGGGAAGCCAGTGAACCACCCCACCTTCGTTTGCCTAAATCAGCCGATCCCCCCTCCATGACCCGCAGACAAATTAATCCCACGCCAGACAGGAGCCTCTAGTTAACTCTATGCCTCGAGGCCAGAATTGGCGCCAGACGAGCATCTTTTTAAACCCTTATCTGAAACAGAGCTAATCCGTTCGGCGACAGAATTTCCCTTGAGACAGCAGCCGTGCCCAGGTGCCTTTTAGTGACTTAACCGGCTGAGTATATATATTCAGGGTCCCCCGTTACTCGAGAGAGAGAGTACAGCTTACGTCCCTCGAAGATACGTACCCCTTTCGTTTCGGTTCGAGCCCCTGAAGTTTGAAGGTCTCGTCGGCTAGATCACCATCCTGAACCTTTGACCATCCTCTATAGGCAAGTTCGTGAAGCGTTTTCTTTGAAGAGTTCGTGCGACATATTCCTCTCATCCCGTTCACGAAAGTACGTCGCCCCGTCCGAGTGCACTCCCCCAAGCCTAAGTGTATCTCGCTACTCCGACCACGAGTAACTCATCTTATTCCAACCTCACCTCGTTCTTCCTTGAGGTAATCGACTCTCATTGCAAGATCTTCTCATCCCGTGCAATCCGAGTCTTGGTTCCGTCACCACCTCCCCCTTCTCCGAGAAACTAGTCCGCAAGGTAAAGGTCCTTCCGCCTGTATTTTTAAATCCCCCCTGGAGGTTATTCCCCGCTGTCCATAATTTGTTAATTACCGAGTCTCATTTTCATTTCCCTATTGCATTAGTCCATGTCCGATCTGTGCATTGCAATTGCATAATACCTCAATCTTGACCCGTGTATATATTTTGTGATTACCTTTTTTTTCTAATTAAATCATATATTTTGGGGTAGTCTCTTTAAATAACCTCGAATGAATCCTGGCATTTTACGAACCCTTTAAGGACAACCACACGCGCTCGCTTACGCCACCTTTTTGTTGGAGCCTCCCATTGAACTGGAGCGAGTCCTACCTCCCCCCTCTTCATTCACGCGCGGCTTCTCAGCTTTTGGCCTCCTATTTATGCGTGTACGTACCCACGAACTAAGTTGTGCACCCATAATTCCTCGACAGATATTATTCACTGATGCTTAGATAGACCGTCGATTTATTCGATCACCCTGTAAGATCACTTCACATACATCTAACATACTTGCAAAAAAAGTATTTTATACACACATTGCAGTTCAATATATCCTTCAACACCTATCCCATTGACTTATCTGCCTCATTTCTCATAAACATTTTCAAACTTCTTCATCACTGACATACCCACTTGAATTGTGATATCAACACAAAAAATCAACACATTTGAGTACTTCTATTACCATTAGTTACCATCTCTCACCAGTCACCCTATTCCTACTAGTCTTCAAGGTTTTGCGGACGTTTTTGTACCACAAATTTAACCGTCTGATACCTATTTAAATGGAACCTAAAGTTTAACGTGGGGTCACAGTCACGGATAAATCTATCTGAATACCTCTCCCATTACACACTCAATGGAAGAATCCAAAGGACTGGATGAAATTATATATCTATGGTTCACAACAAAGTCTGTGCTGAGTTGTTCATTCAACTCCTAAGTTATTCTCTTAATCACGCCACTCTTTCTAAGCAGAAAATCTCCACTGCTTTTAACAAAATGGTATCATATACTGTATGTACAGTATATTATGAAAACATATCCTAGCACACTGATATTAATCTACTCATTTTTCATGCTTTTAAAATTGAATTTTCAAACTTCTATCACACTAACATCTAATTTAGACTGCCTTTCCAATATCCCAAATCTTGCTTATCAGCTGTCAGACCATCAGATGTTCTAAACAGCTTCTCAAACAATGAAATCTCAAGATTTTTAATTAATATTTTCCAAATATTGTGAATCATTCTCTCAACCGTGTCAATCAATGTCCCTCAATACTCACAGTATTTTGTGCGGTTGTGGTAGTATTTTGCTCCCGTTAAGGGGCTTATAATCTTCAGATTTTTGCTGATTTCTCATGTGATTACTTATAACTGGATAAATAGTGTTCAGAATTAAACTGTCAGCATGAAATTAATATATCTTGTATATAAACATAATATATCTTATATAAAATGATATCTACTATAAAAAAAGACTGATCTTTTATTTTCTGAAATAGAAATTTCCACGTCTGGGCAATATCAAATTGGAAGTGGATATTTTTGACGGTTCTCAAAACAGTGAACTCATAAAAGACATTTAAATCAGCAAATGCATGGAGAACAATGAGCAGTATGCCTGTATCTCTTTAAGGTCTATCCTAGCCATATTTCCTGGGCAATCACGGAAGTGCAGATATTAAAGTGTTGAAGAGAATTATCTGCCAAACTTCCAGTCTCCCTGATGCCCTAATGTCTGTAAATTTGCCTTTTCTCTGCTAGCATCTTAACAACTTTATAGAAAACTGCAATAATTTTATGACTAGGAGTAAGAGGAGCGTTTCCTTTTAAAGCTTCAATTGAGTTAAGAGTAGCACTCACATGTCAACATTATTCCAGACCTCTGCTGGTATATCAAGAGAGAGATCCAGATGCGAACAAATGAAGACCTTTAAAAAATCTTTTTCTCACTGAATGTAATTTCATCATTCGCTTTTATTTTAAATGTTTGTATATTTAGTAAGTTGGGCCTTCTGAATGAAACCTAGAGCATTTAGGATGCATATGGCCTCCTTTTTGGCCATATGCGGCCTTCTGAATGAAAACTACAGCCATTAGGTGACATGTGGCCTTCTTTGCCATTAAGGTAGGCCTTCTGAATGAGACCTATAGTTTTTATGCCGCATATGGCCTTCTGAATGAAATCTACAGCGTTCAGCTCGCATATGGCCTTTTTGGTCATAAGTGCGTCCTTATGAATGAAATCGAATTATGCAGATGAAATCAATTAATTGCTTTCCTAAATAAACTACTCGCACCAATGATATTTAAATGTTAATCAACTTTAGAATTGATTTTTTTTTAATTTTAGGCTGATACAGAGTCATTAGCAGTTAACTATATACAAATTGTTTTGCAACTTTTGTATATCTAATTACAATTTTCTGAATGCGGCCTACACTTAACTTAATGCGGCTTTCAACAAAGGTAAAGTTAATCTACCATAAAATAGACAAAGTCAGTGTATAGGCCTCTCCACTCCTTGATGCCCTGCCTTGTACCGTTCCTATCTTTCCCATAGAACGGAGGCAGGTCAAGGAGAATTACGTGCCATTCGAGTCTCTGGCTCCCAAAGTTACTCGGACTTTAGATCTGCGACAAATATTTCACTCGCCATAACTTCACCGCTTTAATTATGCACCTATCCTCATACTTTATGGAGTAGATACACCCGATGGTTTTCGGTTCTAAGTTTAAAGTAGTAATAATAAGAATAATAATCTATAATAATAATCCCCGTCCTGTATTTATTTATAAATTTTTATTTTGTCGGTAACACTCGAATCGACTTATTTTAAAAAAAATTTGTAATTTATATTTCAACGACTAGATATTATATAAAAAAAACAAGAGGCGCAGCTTCGCCACTCCTCCTTCCAGAAGAAGCTTACGCTTCGCTGGCAGACTCTCGGTCTGTGCCCTACAACCTATCATGATTTTTTTTTTCGCCATCTAAATTTGGTCTAATAATTTCCGTGTCAAAATTTTAAGCAATTTTCTGAACTTCACCGTTTGTAATTCTTTTAGTTTTTAAAAATTCACAAAAATTCGATACGTATATTTATTTCTGAACTTCACTATTTTTTTTTTAATATTATAAAGAAATTATTAGAACTAACTTGGATGAAAAAATTTCAATATACTTAGATGACAACTAAAAGAAAAATCTTATTTAAACCTTCACAAAATCTCGTTTTTATAATATAGGGTTATGGAGGATAAAGTTGCTTCACCATTTTTGTTATTTTATAAGTATAATATAAAACAACTATATATTGTTAAATTATTTAATATAAGATAATTGTAGTTTTTGTATATAATTTTAAATGAGAGAATGGGAAGTAACTTTAATTTTTATATAATATATATACTTTTGGGGAGCCGAAGTACCTCAGTACCACAAGAAGTAGCGCAAATACCCACTTCTGCCGACCACACTTAGGGTTTGGCGTGGGTTTATTATATATTTTTATATATATATATATATATATATATATATATATATATATATATATATATATATATATATGTCGAGGTATGGCCAAGTGTACGTGAATATGCTCATACAGGCTCTAAGGTAGGCCAGGCAAGGCGACAACTGTTATTGTTACTAAGAGTGCGATTTAAGTAGATAGCGGCAGCTGGGTGACCAAGGAATAGAACAAACACAATGACAAAAATAGATTTTAATACACACGAACTAAAAAGGCACAACAATAAGTATGGATATATAAAATGTACATAAATGAGACGGACTTAAGCTCCGAATACTAATTAGATAACCTTGGTTATGGAATGGTTATAATAGGAGATCGAGGGTAATGAATAATTTACTTCCTTTGAAACTTGAGGGTAAGGTGGGGCAACTTGGGGAAGGTCTTGGTGACCTTGATTACTCAAAGGTGGTAGCCACAAAACCCACAGCGGGTGGGGCTACTCTTATCTAACTTGTGGTTGCTAGATGCGGGCCTCCTGTCTTCAGAAGGTCACCGAATGAACTTCGAAGTGGGGGGGAGATGACTTCTCTAAACTCGGCTTGAGCGAGCTAATGGGCCTCTTGTCGTAAGAGGTCACCAGAAGAACTTCAAAGGACGGCTTCTCCAATCCTTGATCCGAAGACGGGTGAGAAAGGCTGACGTTGCCTTACGAAACTCTTCTCCCTGACTCGAAGACACAGGGGTAATTTCCAGCTCTTCCGTGGCTTACGACCGTCATTCACACTTCTTGGGAGAGAGCACGTTGAATTGCACTCCTTTCGGAGAAGTCGCGTCTAACCGAATCTGTCCGTCAGCCTAGAGTGGGTGCGTATATACTCGGATCTATACAAAACAGAGAGAGAGATTGAGACCATCTTAACCTTCGTTATCTGGCGTGATGAACCGAGAGGCTCCCTACGACGAATTGTCAACGGCTGGGATCAGCAGCTAGAGGGGCGACAGCGGCGGGGGCCATAAACGCGGTTCACGGCGAGTATACAAAGCAGTCTCCCGACCCGAGTGGGGGGGGGGAGGTCGAGACGACCCGAGGGAAGCTTCGTTGAAATTCGCAGAGGTGAGGTCAAAAGGGGGGAGGGAGTAACGACTTGCTTTCTCTCCCAAATACTGTCTTAGGAGGTGGGGAAATAATATTATTCAAAAGGGAATTCCTCCACAATATATATATATATATATATATATATATATATATATATATATATATATATATATATATATATATATATTTATATGATAGGAAACCACTGTATAGGAGCCGAAAGTTTAATTTACGAGACTAGTTTCAGTATGTAGTTTATCATACCCTCTTCAGTCGTATGATAAACTACATACTTAAACTATTCGCGTAAATTAAACTTTTGGCTCCTATACAGTGGTTTAACTATCCTATACCATAACTCGGAATCGAGTTCTTTTACTTATATATATATATATATATATATATATATATATATATATATATATATATATATATATATATATATATATATATATATATATATATATATATGAATAACGTTACAGCCAGCTGTAACGTTATTCATTAATTTCTCACGTTCCTTATTTTCGTGATTTAGTTATACATATATATATATATATATATATATATATATATATATATATTATTTAATATAAGATAATTGTAGTTTTTGAATATAATTTTAAATGAAAAAATGGTGAAGTAACTTTTCAATCTTCTCGATGTGTCTTATATTCACCTTTTCTTCATTGGATAAGCGTACTGAAATTCATCGGAGACTGATTTTTGTTATTTTGCCAAAGGTAGAAGTAGATTAATGTAATTTAGCACTTTCTTTAATTTAACTGACGCGTTTCGATACATCGAGTATCATCTTCAGAGTTACATTGGGGAATTATTAATAAGTATTCAGTTTATATATGTTACAAAATGTATTTATAAAATTACGAACGAAACTATACATGTATAAGCAGGTTAGATCCAGATGATAAAAGCTCGGAGAAGTAGGTAGCCAGAGAAGGGGGGGGGAATTAAGTTGCTTGCTAGAGGTGATTAGTGGCTAGGCGCAGCTTTGAGTACACCTCTCCCTCTGTTTGCTTTTCTTGCGCTGGGCAGGATTTCATTGGAGTTAGATTGTATGTTTAAATTCTGTTGCTTCTCTTGGATATATATAGCTTCAAGGCAGAGCAATTGACGCCTAAAATTTGGTTGCTTTCTTCTATAATTTTTCGGTTGAGGTATGCTTCGTGTACTTCCTGTGTATGTTATTTAGGTGCACCGTTGTTCAGGTGGTATGACATGCTTCTCGAGAGAGTGGTTTCGGTCATGCCGATATACGAGTTAGGTAGGAGCTCATAGTCTGTCGTAGAATGACTCCCGACGATATACCATATATCACTATTCGTTGAGGGAACTTCCTTAATTATCTCTAGAGTGCGTTTTTACTGTCTGGCGGCCGATATTATGTATCTTCAAAATGCTTAAGAAGTGGAACTGAGCTCAAGGATAATAATATTGCTATCATTAATAAAATAGAGTTTTATTAATAATAACTATAAACAAAACACAAAAACGGAAAATATTGACAAACAGAATGGAAAGGGTCGTGGAGACTCGGGCTAATCCAAGGATTTAAGGGATCAAAAAAGGTAAAACAAATATGGAGTCAAAGAGATGGGATGGTTCGATAAACCATTTAAAGCACAGGATAGAATTGACAAATAAGGGATCAATACTCAAAAGGTGACGCTTGGCTTACGTAACTTCATTAGGGTGCAGTGGAAGGTACTTGAAGGAATATTCGGTCCGCTGGCGAGTTCCAGCCGAAGGGGGGGGATAAAAGGATCCTGACGTGGCGTCTTGTAAAGGAGAACCGTTACTCGACGAACGGCTTGACGAACAATGGCTGTTCTAGGTTGTTCTCTTCTGAACAAAGGGGGGGGATGAGAACCGTCTCTTGTCTACGGGCTCAAGAACAATGGCTGTTCTAATGTTGTTCTCCTTTGAACAACAGGGGGGGTGAGAACCGTTTCTTGGCGAAGGGCTCAAAACGAACAATGGCTGTTCTAATGTTGTTCTCCTTGAACAACAGGGGGGGATGAGAACCGTTTCTTGGCGAAGGGCTCAAAACGAACAATGGCTGTTCTAATGCTGTTCTCCTTGAACAACAGGGGGGGGATGAGAACCGTTTCTTGGTGAAGGGCTCAAAACGAACAATGGCTGTTCTAATGCTGTTCTCCTTGAACAACAGGGGGGGGATGAGAACCGTTTCTTGGCGAAGGGCTCAAAACGAACAATGGCTGTTCTAATGCTGTTCTCCTTGAACAACAGGGGGGGGGATGCCTTGGGGACTTGGCGTCACTAAAGGCTCGAACCTTTGGCACTCAAGGAATATTGTCCTCCTTCTGGACAAGTGATGGTGAATCTCGAGGTCGAGGTCCCTTGGCGCACAAAGGGAGAGAGGGTCTTGGTGATGTTTCGCGACGAAAATCTGGATCTCCAATCTGATCTTAGTGGTAAAGTTTCCATATAAATAGCCAGGACATCTCCTTGGCGTGGGGGAGAATGGGGTGGAAGCTTCGAGGGAACGCACAGCTGGGCCGGAGAAAAATGCCTTATCTGTCCATAAGCCTAACTCGATCTGGTGAGGTCGGCGTATGGGGGCGAACGGGAGGGACGATAACCTCCTTGTTTAAACATTGACGTCCGGTAGCTGTTGATAAGACTCCAAGCCTCGAATCGAAGATGCACGTGGGCCTCCTCGAGGTTTTAACTAATATGGGATAGGAGTTGAATTTAACACAGATTCAACTCGTTCTATCACACCCCTCCATTCCAGGGGAAGTTGTCACTTCGAAAAAAAAAGAGAGAAGGGACAACGATAGAGCTCCGTTGTAGGGAACTCGTTTTCTTGTACCAACCGTATCTTCCTGCACCTAACTAGTATTACCTCAATACATGATTATTTTGATCTTTAGATTACAGGGGAAAATAACCTTTAATACAACTTAATAAAAAAAAAGGGCATGGAACAATGAAATGTTATAAACTTAGTACATACGGGACAAAATAATTTATACGTAAATTAATAAGAACAAATATATATACATCAAAAAAAAAATTAGACATTGAGCGTTACAAAATTCAGACATACATTAAATAACTATATTACAAAAGAATCTTAAATTAAGTCGTACAAGACGGTATATACCTACATGGAGATACTAATCCTATGAATACAATTATTCTACGCTATTCGGTAACGCATTCCTACTGAGTGCGTCAGCGACCTGGTTATCGGAACCTTTGATATAATTTATTTTAAATTGATACTCTTGCAAGAGTAAACTCCAGCGCATGATGCGGCCGTTTGAGTGTCTCAAATTCCTAATATAGGCTAACGGACGGTGGTCGGTTCCTATTTGAAAATTTTTACATATCAAGTACAGCTTGAATTTGTCTATGACCCAGATAATTGATAGAGCTATCTTTTCTCTAGTGGCATATCTCTTTCCGCGTGGTAATAATTGACGACTAGCATATGCAACTGGATGACTCGTTCTGTCATCCACGTATTGAAGGAGTACACCTCCAATGCCCTCGTTGATCACGTCGGTCTTAATCCCAAAGGATTTTTCCGGGCTGGGCAACTTAAAAATGGGGGCAGAAATGAACTTACTTTTGAGCTGATTAAAATGGGAAACAGCGACATCATTCCAACGTAAACGATCGGAGAAATTCTTTTCCTGAAGGGGGCATAGGGGGGCCAAAATTGCAGCGAAATTCGGAACAAATCGCTGATAGGGAGAAGCTGATCCTAGGAACGATCTTAATGGCTTCTTTGTAATCGGGAGGGGCATGTGGGCGATTGCCTTAATCTTGTTCTCGTGGGGACCTAACTTGCTTTGTCCTATTTTGAAACCCAAATATTTGATGGTTTCGTGGGCAAACTGGCATTTGCTGGGGCCAATGGTGAGGCCATTTTCACGCAGTTGCTCGAAAAGAGCTAATAGGGTGGGTAAATGGTGATTCCATTTAATTAGTTCTTGTAGCTGACTCTTCGGGCGTGGTGTCAGCTGTGCGTCACTATCCAGGTCAGAGGGTTCCAAAGACTTGCCTGGTAGGGAAGGAGGAGGGTAATCGGCATCAGGTTGGATGCACACTGTCTGGATTACCTTAAGGGACTCCGCGGGGCAATCCTCTTCAAGCGCCGATGCTTCGTCCAGTTCTACGAAGGTATCTCCATGGGCGCGTTGGGGGTTCTTTTTTTCTTGGGGTCCATGGACAGTCTCCGTGTCCTTGTCTGGGGCCTTATCACCTAAGGGTGTTAGTGATTTACACTCCTTTTGTGCCGTCCTAAAGTCCTGGTTAAAGGTTTCCGAGAAATCGGACGGTATCGGGGTTCTGATGGGGACGGGCTCCTGGGCTTCTTTCTTATCTCGGCCTTGAGGAAGGGCGGCCTGAAACACAGGGTCGAAACTTACTTGGGGGCTCTGTCCTATAAGTACGGAACAGAATTTTATGGGTGCTACAATGACTTCAGCCCAGCCATTATAATATTGACACTGCAGGTAACATCTAGCGACGGGGAATCGGTTCGCCCGCCCAAGTTGGTCATGTACCACCGCAAATTTTTCGTGGTTAGAGGCCACTGGGAGGAGTTCGTCGGACACGATGAAACACGTACATCCTGTGTCCCTGACGAGAGTCGATACTCGGCAACCGTTCACGCCGCCCTCCTCAAATTTCAAAGTTCCCGATGAACTTTTACCAAAAACAAAATTTACCTGGTGGCCTGACGGAGGGGGAGAAGTTTCTGCTTGGGTCTGCACCACCGGGGGAGCCGGGGTCGCATTAATCTGGTGAACTTGGTGGGCTGGTCCGCTTTTAAGCCTAGAATTTTGGGGGCAATTCCAGCTCATGTGGTTTTCTACACCACAGGTGAAGCATATGGTTGGTCGCTTCGGGAAGAAAGATGGAGGAGAAGTCTTAACGGGAGGTTTGGAGTCCCGTTGTTGGTTTTGGGGAAAGAAGTTTTGGGGTTTTACGGGGCTCGGAAACTTTGTCAGCTTTCCTGGGAAGGGGCGCGAATCCGTCCTTCTTTCTTCTCGTTGGATTACTCTTTCCCGTTCCTCTTTTTCTCTTTCTTTTTCTACCTTTTTTCTTTGAACTTCTGCTTTAATCCGAGCTAATTCAATCTGAAGCTCAGCTTGTCTTATCCGTTCCCCTCTTTCTTCTCGTTGTATTTCTCTTTTTCGTTCCTCTCGTTGTTTTTCTTTCTCGTTATTCTTGAATGTACTCAATTAGTTCTTTTCCGGAAAGTCCACAGGACTCTCCTTGCGCTTTAAAGATTTCAAACTGAGTCATCTTTGCACTTGGGGGCGCACTAATCAACCAACTAAAATTCCTCGCAACAAGAATTATGCCTCTATAGAATTAGCCTACCTAAATATGGGCACTGACCTATTCGTACCTGGTTTCTTACTCTAAATAACCACTGACTAAAATCACGAAAAAACACAAACAAATTATTATAACCGTTCCTTGAGCTACTCCAGCTTCTTAAGTTTCAAAAAAAAAGGGGATAGCAATCGTTAAAACAAAAGGGAACTACTATATTCTATTATTATAACGAATAACACTATGCTTTACTCGACTGAGACCAGTGTTTGCAAAGATATAGCGTTAAACCCCACACCTGACACCAAATTAAATAGTATATATATATATATATATATATATATATATATATATATATATATATATATATATATATGTCGTAGAATGACTCCCGACGATATACCATATATCACTATTCGTTGAGGGAACTTCCTTAATTATCTCTAGAGTGCGTTTTTACTGTCTGGCGGCCGATATTATGTATCTTCAAAATGCTTAAGAAGTGGAACTGAGCTCAAGGATAATAATATTGCTATCATTAATAAAATAGAGTTTTATTAATAATAACTATAAACAAAACACAAAAACGGAAAATATTGACAAACAGAATGGAAAGGGTCGTGGAGACTCGGGCTAATCCAAGGATTTAAGGGATCAAAAAAGGTAAAACAAATATGGAGTCAAAGAGATGGGATGGTTCGATAAACCATTTAAAGCACAGGATAGAATTGACAAATAAGGGATCAATACTCAAAAGGTGACGCTTGGCTTACGTAACTTCATTAGGGTGCAGTGGAAGGTACTTGAAGGAATATTCGGTCCGCTGGCGAGTTCCAGCCGAAGGGGGGGGGATAAAAGGATCCTGACGTGGCGTCTTGGAAAGAAGAACCGTTACTCGACGAACGGCTTGACGAACAATGGCTGTTCTAGGTTGTTCTCTTCTGAACAAAGGGGGGGGGATGAGAACCGTCTCTTGTCTACGGGCTCAAGAACAATGGCTGTTCTAATGTTGTTCTCCTTTGAACAACAGGGGGGGTGAGAACCGTTTCTTGGCGAAGGGCTCAAAACGAACAATGGCTGTTCTAATGTTGTTCTCCTTGAACAACAGGGGGGGATGAGAACCGTTTCTTGGCGAAGGGCTCAAAACGAACAATGGCTGTTCTAATGCTGTTCTCCTTGAACAACAGGGGGGGGATGAGAACCGTTTCTTGGCGAAGGGCTCAAAACGAACAATGGCTGTTCTAATGCTGTTCTCCTTGAACAACAGGGGGGGGATGAGAACCGTTTCTTGGCGAAGGGCTCAAAACGAACAATGGCTGTTCTAATGCTGTTCTCCTTGAACAACAGGGGGGGGGATGCCTTGGGGACTTGGCGTCACTAAAGGCTCGAACCTTTGGCACTCAAGGAATATTGTCCTCCTTCTGGACAAGGGATGGTGAATCTCGAGGTCGAGGTCCCTTGGCGCACAAAGGGAGAGAGGGTCGTGGTGATGTTTCGCGACGAAAATCTGGATCTCCAATCTGATCTTAGTGGTAAAGTTTCCATATAAATAGCCAGGACATCTCCTTGGCGTGGGGGAGAATGGGGTGGAAGCTTCGAGGGAACGCACAGCTGGGCCGGAGAAAAATGCCTTATCTGTCCATAAGCCTAACTCGATCTGGTGAGGTCGGCGTATGGGGGCGAACGGGGGGGACGATAGCCTCCTTGTTTAAACATTGACGTCCGGTAGCTGTTGATAAGACTCCAAGCCTCGAATCGAAGATGCACGTGGGCCTCCTCGAGGTTTTAACTAATATGGGATAGGAGTTGAATTTAACACAGATTCAACTCGTTCTATCACATAGTCTCCTAATTTACATGTGTACTCGTATATCAAATGTGTCTTTTGTTTCGGTTGTAGCGGGGGTTTGGGGTTATTTTTCATGATGAGGGTTGAAGTACGTCTATTTTGATAGTAGATGATTAGTGCAATCTTTTACTCGGCGTTTATAGGTTTTATTCCTTGGTCTATAATGTCCTTGATGGCTCTTTCATCTGCTGGGTGTTCTGTGCTCATAGTATTCTTGTAGAACAGTTTTATAATATCCTCATTATCCGTATTCCTGTCCTTCTGGGGTTCTGAGGGGTACCATCTGTCCGTTATTTGCGAGTACCTGAGTGGCTCTCTCGAGTTCATTGTGTGTGTCCTTCCATGTGGTGCAGTGGATAGAAGCACTATTGATGTACGACGATATCACGCTTGTTCGGTAGCGCTTAGGACATTCGCTGTCCCCATTCATGCAAAATCCCAGGTTGGTGGGTTTAATATAAACTTCAGTTGTTATTGTTTCATTGATATTGGTAGTGAGGATATCTGTCGTGGTATGACATTACATTATATCAATACCATATTATATCTATGAGGGAGGGACCAATAACTTGAAAGTGAAACGACAAAAGGGACGGAAAACCACGTGTTTAGATGGGCTTAGTAGCGTGAGAGAGTGCAACGAGGTCAGATAAATTATGCAAAATGGCAAAGCTCAAGGTTATATAAAAAGACATGTACAAAATTATAATTTTATTTACACAAAAATAATGAGAGAATTGATGGGTAAAATTACCTCAGAGAATTAACGGGCAAAATCACATCAGTAAATGAAAGGGGGAATTGTAGTTATAAATCAGGCTATGAAGTTAGAACTTAAGATATTCCCGGAGGAGACTATTCAAATTGGGGGGGGGGGAGGATTAACTCAATTGGGTTACTAAAAGGGGGAGAGGGGTTGTCTTACGGATGTCTTCTGCACTTGAGGTGAAGCCACTCGGACTTCACAGCGAGAGGTTGGCGTGATGACGGTTCTCCAAAAACAAGGGGGGGGGGTTGACTTCCGGTCCAGGGGAGAGTATTTCGGCTACCCGAAATGAGAAGGGCTTCGACAGGAGTTGATGAAAGAAGTCAGGAAAATCACTCGCGCCGATCGTTCAGTGGAATTACCTCCTGGTTGTGGCTAGTTCCAAATACACAAAATAGTCCAGCTGTCACTTTGCTTTGTTGCTAGCACTTGACTTGGAACCATGGGGAAATCTTCTGGGTTCTGGGCGAGACTTCTCAACTCTGTGTCTCCTCATGGGAGTCGAACCCTATTTATGTTCGAGGCTCTCCCCGAGGGGGGTTAGCTAGAAACAGCTCTACTTTCGAATGGCCTCGAATCTTCTTGCAGAGGCCATTCTAGTCCGCGTAAAGGTGAATCGTGGGGGACGCGGTTCGAGGCTACCGCTTGTGGAAGGGGGGGGGGGGGTAGGCTTACCAATTTAGGCCTAACCAGGCCTTCTGCAGCACGCGGAAGTTCCGTCTGCTCAAGATATTCCACGTGGGGTTCCCTCACAATATTTAAGAATGGTAATTAGTTTTTATGGCTTTCTTCGATGGTGTAGTTGAGGGAGGAACATTCTTTAAAGGCTTTTTCCAGATTATGTATTTCTTCTTGTGTTTTTACGTTGATGTAAATGTCGTCTATGTACCTACAGTAAATATAGGGCTTGGGTACTCTTGGGAAACCCTTTTTTCAACCACTCCCATATAGGAGTTGGCAAAGCGAACTCTCATGGGAGAACCCATGGCGACTACATCGACTTGGCGGTACATGCTTCCATTGGGGTCAAAGAAGGGAGCTTCGATGGAGTCGCCATGGGTTTACTTCTACCTTTGGCATAATAACAAAAATCAGTCTCCGATGAACTTCAGTACGCACATAAGACAAATCGAGAAGATTCAAAAAAGAATTATTAATTCGAAACTAGCGGTCGCTTTTAATAAAACATACTATAATGAAAATATACTGCCCAAATTCACACGTGTATATATATATATATATATATATATATATATATATATATATATATATATATATATATATATATATATATATATATATATATGTGTGTGTTTGTGTGTGTGTGTGTGTGTGTGTGTGTGTAACAATATAGATAGAATTTATTCATTTTATGTCTTATAGAATATTGGATTAATACTGAGTTGGGCAAAACAGATATGATAAAGACATTGAAATAGATATACATATCTATATTGATTTATTATAGATAGAAAGTGGCTTTTTTACATTTAAACACCGTTTTCACGAATGAAATATAGCTCTCACTTGAAAATAATGCCCTAGTATTTTGACGGCACGGATCCACTGATAATAATAATAATAATCCTCAAAGCACTGAAACTATTAATGCTGCAAACTCGATATTACTGCAAATGCAGCCTGGCGTTTCCATTATTTTGGTTAACCTTTGTATTTTAAAACAATGTTTTTTTAATATAAGGTAAAGTTCTCAAAATTACATTCGTACTTTTGAGTACATGTGCACTTTTTACGACTTATTCCGGAGGGCTTCTAAATCCTCCCTGATTCTAGCATTCGGGGATGTGGTGTTTGATTGTATCAATCGTCTTTCTTACTCATCTTGTTCGCTAGTCCTATTTTTCGAGACACTGGTTTCTGTTACTGTTTTCTGTTTCCATCTATTCTTTTTTTCTGTTTCTCGTTTTCTGTTCTTCCCATTATACGACCCGATGAAGGGTGAGAAAAGATGTTGCACTTTGATGAATGTAATGGGAGGAAATATAACATGGAATTCCTAAGGTGATGTAGAATAAGGTTGCCCTTCGGTATTGAGTGAATGTTAAAATGACTGTAAAAGGATATAAGCTTAGCAGGTTATATTAATGTGAGGGTATGAAACGTACATACTGGCATGCCGCCAGATAATCGTGGGAACGACCATGAGGAATTCTACGACATATATAAAAGTGGTGTCAGCTTTAGGGGGTTAAATTTTTGAGGAAGCGAACTCATATAGCCTAAAACTTGCCAACGTCCAAGGAAGCCCAAATAAACTAACGTAAATTTTAATAATTAGAGTCTATTTCCCGAAAGAATATAAATAATAACCATCAATAACCCTTTCCAGATAGCAAAAACTAAGCTAGGAAAATATTCGTTATTTTAGGGATTAGTTATTAGATTGTATCGGTTAGGAACAATCGCAGCTTGTTCCTAAGTTCTTTATTGAGTCACCAGTTGCGTCAGCAAGAGCAGCAATGGCTTCACAATCGTTCGAAGTTTTCGTCAAGCAAGGACAAGCTCTCAGTCTCACAGGAAAGGAACTAAAGGAATTGTCCAAAGCGAACAGTGAGAGGAAAGAGCACGTGAAATGGAAGTAAGAAAAAAAGCGTTAGAATTGGAAGAAAGGAGAAGAAAAGAAGTGTTAGAAAGGGAAGTAAGAAAAGAAGAATTTGAAGAAAGAGGAAGGATTCGAAAACATGAAAGGTAATTAAGCAGAGACCAAATTGAATTCAGTTCTGTTGGATCCCGTGATCATCAACCCCAGGCCCCCGCTATGAAACTTTCCCAATATAAAGACGAAGAAGATTTGTACTCATACTTAACACATTTTGAAAAGATCTTTGCGGTAAACGGATGGGCCCTAGAATCCGAAGGAGTGAGTAGATTGCTCCAATTGCTCAGTCCGCGCTTAAGAGAAATTTTCATCTCAGTACCACATGAAGCTACAATAGACTATAGCACCTTGAAGGCCGAATTGCTATCCGCCTTAAGCTTGAACCCTCAGTTCTACCGCGCTAAGTTTAGATCCGCTAAAATCCAGCTCGGTCAAACTAACCGACATTTTGGATATATCCTGAAGCGAAACCTTCAGTTCTGGTTAGAATCCTCCAAAGTCGAATCGGAGTATGAGGCCCTGATTGACTTTATGTTAAAAGACCAGCTATTGTCCACCCTCTCCGATGAGATCCGAGCATTCGTGCAAGACCGCCGAGCGTCTACCTTTCAAGAATGCCTCGAGGAAGCTGATCTCCATGCGACAAATCATCGCCTATACCCACAGGATACCCGGAAGAATAGTCCCCCGTCCCCGAAGAATAAATTTAGTCAATGGAAGTCCCAACAAAGGAAACCCCCTCCATTGATGAAGACCACAGCCCCGTTCCGGCCAAAGAATAAGCCTTTTGTAGCACACGAAGACAGAAAACCCCCAGTCTTCAATACCCGCTACAATAGCCAGCACCAAAATAAGCAGGTTATATGCTACTCCTGCGGTTCCCCCGGCCATTATAAGTCCCAATGTGTACAGAATTCCAGCTTACGTCTCACCCAGAGCCAACAAGTTCACCAAGTAACCGCTACCCTTCCCCCGGAACAGCAGGCCGCGCTTACGTCATCCCCCTCTTCTCCATCCCCACAGGAATTTCAAGTGAACTTCCTGTTCAACAAGAATACCCCCGGAAGACTAAATTTCGAAACTTGCTCGATCAATGGCTGTAAACTGTCCACCCTCGTGAGAGACACAGGGTGCACATGCATTGTTGTGTCAGACAAATTGCTGCCCCTGTCGACCCCCAACATAAGAAGTACGCAATTGTACACGACTTCTTGGGTCGAGAAAATAGATTCCCGGTAATCCGCTGCCATGTACAGTGTAAATATTTCACTGGTTGGGCCTACGTAGTGGCAGCCCCCATCAAATTTTGTTCGGTACTCATTGGCCAGAGCGCACTACTCTCCCCGAGTGAAGGGACTCAAGCTGTCGTCACTCGAGCGCAAGCTAGCCGCGAGGCCTCTACCCCATCGCGCCTTTTCACCCTAGAGGCTCCTTTAGAGGTTCCAACGAGTAATGCCCAATTCCTCAGAGCTCAGCAGAGCTGCTCTTTACTTCAATCCCTTTGGGAAAAGGCCCGAAAGAACGAAGAGGTGATCGTTCGAGGGAACCGTCCCATAAGGTGCATCATTAACGACTCCCTTCTGTTGCGCACCTCGCGAGATGAGTCCGACCCACCTTCCAAGGTCATGTGTATTCCGCGCACACATGTAGACCAAATCCTGCGAGTAGCACATGAAAGTCCCATGGTCGGTCATTACGGTAATAACGAGACTTCTCAGCGAGTATTTAAATACATTTTTGGCCCGGTGCAGCCACAGATATTGCCGAATTCTGCAAAACGTGTGATTTGTGCCAGAAAACCACTGCAAAAGGTCGAATAGCCCCAGCTATCCTGCAAAGAACCCCAGTCATTTTGGAGCCCTTCTCGAGAGTCTCCATCGACCTCATCGGACCAATTCACCCCCCTTCCACCGAAGGTCATACGCATGTACTAACATTGATAGACTGCGCTACCCAATTCCCCGACGCTGTCGCTCTAAAAAGGATCGATAGTATCTCTTGCTCTAAAGCCTTTGTTTCCATTTTTTTTCTAGAGTAGGATTGCCCAAAGAAATTTTGTCAGATAGAGGCCGCCAGTTTACCTCTGAGCTCATGGAACACGTGAACACCCTGCTCCAAATCAAACCTATTTTTCCCACCCCCTTCCATCCCAGCGCGAACGGCATGTGCGAAAAGTTTAATGCGACCTTGAAAAGCGTCCTTAAGAAGCTTTGCATGGAACAACCCCAAGAATGGCACCGATATTTGCCAGTTGCGTTATTCGCATGCCGTGAAATTCCCCATAGGACCATCGGATTTTCCCCATTTGAGCTCCTGTACGGGAGAAACGTGCGGGGGCCCCTCATTATTTTGAAGGAGTTATGGACAAATTCCCGTTTGTGTCCAGAATTAAGAAACACTTATTCCTTCGTCCTCGAACTAAGGGAAAGATTAAAAAAGATGTTCGGACATAGCAGTCAGAAATTCCGAAATTAATATGGAAAAGTATCGGACATACTTTGATCTAAAGGCCAAACACAGAAAACTGAAGCCCGGAGATGAAGTTCTACTCTTACTCCCCTCGGACTCCCATAAACTTCTCTCCCAATGGAAAGGCTCCTAACCCGTTCAGAAAACCCACGGATCGGTCGATTACGTTATACAGACACCCGCAGGTGATAATTTATATCACATAAACATGCTACAAAAGTATCATAGACGGGCCTGTATAAACAATATAGTCGCCTTCGACGAAGAAAGGGTAATTGACGCCGTCCACCCAAACAACCCCCTAAATATTGTTAATTCGATTTGCGTAGAGTCAAGCGAAGATTGTCCCCTCCCCATCCTCCCGTCCAAGCTGCCCCCCATAAAAGAACCTTTCCCGAGTTGGATGTAAACTCCGACCTCACCCCTGCCCAAAGGAACCAAATGATGGCGCTTTTGGAAGAATTCAGTGACGTCATTTCCGAGTCACCAGGATGCTCGACTCAGTTCGAACATGATATCGCACTCACTACGCTCGAGCCTGTGCGATGTAAGCCCTATCCCGTACCGGTGCACCTAAGAGACGCTTTCAATGAGGAAGTCGACAATCTTTTGCAATTAGGGATTATCGAGCCATCTACGTCCGACTACTGTTCCCCAATAGTCATGGTCCGCAGGCCAGACCAGTCCTTTAGGATGTGCGTCGATTTTCGGAAGTTAAACACCGTCACCGTGTTTGACGCCAAGCCTCTCCCCCTAATTGACCAAAATTTACATCTCTTTGAAGGAGCAACCTTCATCACTGAGATAGACCTATGTAAGGCTTATTATCAGATCCCCCTAAAGGCATCAGCGAGGAAACTAACAGCCTTCCCTACAGACAAAGATTTAATGGAATTCACTTGTCTTCCTTTTGGCCTAGTCACTGCCTGCATTAGCTACAACCGCATAATGCGCCGTGTAATAGACGGTTTAAAAACGTTTCTTTTTATTTTGATAACGTGTATGTGGCTACGCGTTCATGGAACGACCATATCTTGTCCCTCCGCCCGCTTTTAGAACGCTTAAAGCATCATGGCTTGACGATTAAACCCTCAAAATGCCATTTTTCTTATAAATCCATAGAATACCTTGGATTTAAAATAGGCGAAAGTCACCTGGCCCCACAGAAAGAGAAGGTAAAGGCTATTGTAAATATGCCCCTACCGCGCACCAAGAAGCAATTACGGTCTTTCCTCGGTGCCGCTTCGTACCCCAATTTGCTTCTGTAGCAGCTTCCCTAAACGACCTGCTAAAAAAGAAACTCCCGGACCCCCTCCAGTGGAACCCCGACGCCGAAGCGCACTTTGAAGAGCTCAAAGAGAAGCTAGTCTCCGCCCCAATCTTAAAACTGCCGAACCCTCAAAAGAAATTTGGCGTAAGGACAGATGCCTCTCAACTGGGTATTGGCTGCGTATTACTCCAATACGACGAGGACCAAGAACTCGCTCCTATAAGCTATGCGAGTCGCCGACTGACGGCTCACGAAAGGGCATACGCCACGGTAGAACTGAAAGCTCTAGCGATTGTTTTGGGGATTACAAAATTTTGAATGTATTTGGTAGGTCGTCCATTCCTCATAGACTGGTCATAGACCGTTAGCCTACTTAAAAACTTGTAAAAACCGAAACAGCAGGCTAATGAGCTGGCCATTATTGCTAGCGGATTACCGTTATGAAATCAGGTATCTAAAAGGGTCTGACAATGTACTCGCAGATAGCCTTTCGAGAAACCCATTTTTAAATAGCGATTAATAGTCAATTATTTATTTTTTTGTGTGTATCTCTTTGTATAAATAATTATTTCTTGCCTGTACTCTGTATGTTTTTGTTTTGTTTTTTTTTTCTTTAAATTAGAGAAACTGCCGTAGCAGTAGTATTTTGTAGCCATTAGATACTAAGGTAAATTCCTAACGGTTCTGATAAAATTACCGACTCAATTGTTCGAGTCGAGAAAGATAATTACAAATTCTCCCGGTGAAGTTAATTTTCACATTATTCCTTATTTCATGGCGGAATAATGTTCCTTGAAATAGGTAGGCATGTAAGGGTATGGAACGCACATACTCGCATGCCGCCAGACAATCGTGGGAACGAAAGAAATTTGTCGTTTGAGTTGACCTTCGTCTCCTTTCTCCTCCCCCCCCCACCCTTCTCCCAACTGGCGACAGGTAGTCTGACAAAAGAAGGCCTATCTCACAGAGAAGCCTAAATTCTATTTGCCTTCTTTATGATACCATGGAGATTGTCCAGAAGGCGCTGCAATAAGCGAATTGTCGTGAATGGAATCTCTCTCTCAAATTCCCACAATCCGCAGTATAAATAACATCGCCGTTCATCCCTCTACAGCAGTGTCCCAAACCTACTCGCGTAACGCGTAACCCTCACGTTGAACGAGAGTCGTTGCCTTAACGTATCGACTGCCAACGCGCAGCCGATTCAACTTGGTCGCTGTCTCAAAGTGTCCCTGAGGTAAATCCCGCCCCGCAGAGTCTGTGAATAGAAAAATACGCTCTGTTGCTCAACGTAACTTGAGAAAGAAAAGAAACATCTAAATAGTTACTGGAAGTTACTATTTGTTAGTGTCACATCCAGTTAGGAGTGAGCTAGCCGGAACTGCAGTCAGCAGCCCCGAACCCGTCGTCTTATCCCCCCTCTCCCAGAGAACTCGTTTTAACACCACCCGAATCACCCCGTCTGGACCTGAGTAGTCGTCTCTCCAATCCATCACAATTAATGGTAATCTGTAAACCCAGTGTCCCTCTATTCTTAAATTACCTATTTAATTAACAGTGATTGATACTCCCATTGAGTCATTATAAATCTAGACGCTTAACGTCAGTGTTTAATATTTAATCCTTAATTTTGCCCGTATAACTCTTGCTAATTATTATATTTGTGTAAAGTAAAGTTTATTTTTTGTAGTGTGTGTTTATTTGTGGCTCCTTCTTTTTGACGTACCCTTGGCAAGACTTTAATTAGGAATCCCTTCGGCTAATTTATTTAACCTGTATTATGCACTCTTAGAATTTAACAATCACAAACCTCCCCCCAGTAACAAGTGGGACTCTTATAGTGAGAATCCTGGCCGCGACACATCCCGCCTCTAACCAGCTTTCACACGTTCAGTAGAAATTAAAGCCTATATATATATATATATATATATATATATATATATATATATATATATATATATATATATATATATATATATAATGATCGTACATTGAGTCATATGGTCTTAATACCATCGACTTAAACAAAAGCGATGTGTCCAGATCAAGGACTAGAATAATTATTGGACCAGACTAGGAGCAATTCTACGACAATTAAGTATGGCTCATTAGGTCAAAAGGTTTGCGAAACTGTGCGCAGTGAAGTCTACACTACAATGCAACTTCGCTGTGAAGTACCGGTCTTGGTGGGTTTGTTGAATAGGTCTCTTTCAAATATTTATTTTTTTCCTTTTGAAAATTTGGTTTCTGATTGGATGTAGTAGTAGACAAATTGCTGGGACGCATCAGGTAGACGACACTTCAATCTCACATTCACCTACCAAGATTACCCCCCCCCCCACACACCATCCCCACTCTTACGTTGCTAATGATCAGTGAATAAAACTTTTTATTTCTTTCCTAAATCGTGAGTATATGTGAAATTGTGTCGTCAGACATGGCTGGCAGGTCTTTGGCGCCATGAATATAAATTCGTCTCTTAACCTTCAAATTCCTCGCCTCGACCATAAATCAGATCAATGTTGATGACGCAACACCCTGAGAATTAGGAAAGTTTAAGGCACTCTGCATGTAAGGCATCACTTATAAACGACAGACCCGAGTTTGATTTTTCTACGGCATTAAGAAGCAGCCACAGAGAACTGTTTACACGCGTACACAAGTGTGTACGCTTTATGGGGGAACTTTGTTAATTCCTCTAAGCTTTGAACCTCCCAAAGGGACTTACATCACTCTCGTCTTTCGCTCTTCAAGAATAAAGCTGTAATAAACAAGTTATTTTTTAAGGAAATTCTATTTGAAGGATTAAACGTCGGTGTATATTGTAAGATATATTCTGATGCGAGTTAAGAAATTCTGAAATAAAGAATCCGGTATAGTATAGGGTTTAGTCCTATTGATTCCTCCTGATAATACAGTTTTCAAGAAATTTATTTTTCTAATGAATCGCAAACGGAAACAAATAGATTTCAAATGAATTTAATACAGTTATAAAGTTGAAAATAGCATTTTCAAGCTAGATTCGAGGTATAAATACAGTTGCATTCTTGTTGCAGTCGCTGTCATTCTTTAAGTATTTCAGCTGTTCCGAGGCACTTAATTATGTTCATTTAGTAAAATGGTATAAACCAAGTGCTACGAATGAATGATTACTGTGAACCCAGAGCTCTGGAAATGAATATTACAATGGAATTCATTGCTTCATGATACCAATCTATGGACCTGTTTTATAGGCAGTCATTGTCTTTAATGACAAATAGATCATCTTAAATGCGCAACGGAGTGCCATATACCACTTGCGCTGGTGAATAACTGGTTTCTTGCGTTGGTGCAATTCGCATTAAAAGTATTACTGCTGAGAAGTTTCGTAACCAGTCTCTAAAGGGTCCATTTGTGACACCTTTCCAACACGGCATTCTAAGTTGGGATTGAAGGGGAGTTAAAAATGTTTCGTGGTGCTGAGGTTTAGTAACTCCTGAAATAATCCTGATCAAAACAGTAATCCATGGTCAGAGATTATCTTTACTGGTGCGCCAAAGAGTGAGAAGTAATGGTCGAAGAATGCTTCAATCACTGACTCTGATCTGATGTCTTTAAAGGGAGTATGCTCTTACTCATTTAAAAGTGGCTCCTATGATAGTGCACTTTACATCATCGAGTGGAAACCTGCATGGTTAATCCCTTTCTAACCCCCCAAAAGAATTTTAGTGCTTGCTCACCAAATATTTATATTCGGGATCCTGTTGTCGTTTGTAGTAGGTCGTTGATCTGTTGTAGATCATTGAATATTGCTGGAATGATCGAAGTGACGGATCAGGTGTCTATTAAAAATTGTCCTCCAGTAGTAGGGTCGATGATGTGAATGCAAGGAATTGAGAAGAGAGGGACGTACACGTCGTTTAATCTTGTCCCCCTCTGAAGTTTCCGAAGATCACTTTTCGTTGCAGCCGGACTCACCAATGCACCGTTATACCATTATATACCATCTCTGAGGTCAGGAGATCTGCGGAAACCGGATGAGAACGGTACAGGTATTGAGTCTTGCTTTCTCAATCTTATCTACTCTTCATGGGAGTCTTGTGAGTACTCCCCTGATGTGGACAAGTACTGCTTCAAGGCGCTAGCGAAGTTATTGCGGTAGATATATGGATACTGGTTTAGTATGTGGCCTACCTGTTAGAAGTAGCCTACCACACGAGTTCAATGGTTTAGTGTGTGCCCTACCCGCATACTAAACCAGTGAACTGTGGTTTAGGTTGTGTTCATATGCGAACACACATTTCAAAGCTTTCGTTTTGTTTGTAATAGTTTAAATGACATCAGTTTATATCTACCCTTTTAAGATAAAACAGGAAATCATCAACAGCAATAAATCTATCCTGATAGTGGTGTTCACACTAAGTCAAATGAGCGATCTTGGATGGAGAGTGTAAGGGAAAGGGACGCCAAGAAGACTATCCCCTTCATTTGTTTCATGAATTCCTTCCCCTTTCTCTCTCCTCCTCTCTCTCTCTCTCTCTCTCTCTCTCCTCTCTCTCTCTCTCTCTCTCTCTCTCTCTCTCTCTCTCTCTCTCTCTCTCTCTCTCTCTCTCTCCCTCTCTGTCTCTCTCTCTCTCTCTCTCTCTCCTCGAAAACAATTACCTTATACGAGATAGCCAGCATGGTTTTAGGTCTAAGAGATCGTGTTTAACAAACCTAATTGACTTTTACCATAACCTTTTCAACCTATATAACGATACTAAATCATTAGATATAATTTACCTAGATTTCAAAAAGGCATTTGACAAAATTCCCCATCAGAAACTCATGAACAAAGTGCGTACGCTAGGAATTAACGGTAATATATACGGATGGATTAGTAGCTGGTTAAAAAACAGGAAGCAAAGAGTGATAATAAATGGCGTGGAATCGGACTGGGTATCTGTTACCAGCGGTGTTCCCCAGGGATCACTCCTGGGGCCTATTTTATTTACTATATACCTTAATGACATAGACGTTGGAATAAATAATATCGTATCTAAATTTGCAGATGACACGAAAATAGGTAACTCAGTATTATGCGAAGAGGACAGGGCTAGCCTGCAAGCTGATATAAATAAAATTACGGAATGGTCTGAGAAATGGCAAATGCCATTTAATATCGACAAATGCCAAATCCTTCAGTGCGGAACAAAAAACAAAAAATACACCTATACAATGCAAGGCGGCTTAATAAACACAGCCCCGCAGGTTAAAGATTTAGGAGTAATAATTACAGAAAACTTAAAAACATCAAACCAATGCGCAGCTGCTGCAAACAAAGCTAACACAGCACTAGGATTTATAAAAAGAAACTTTACTTATAAAAGCGAGGAGATAATTATGCCACTATATAAAAGTATTGTCAGGCCCCATCTCGAATACGCTGTACAGTTCTGGGCCCCTTACTTAATAAAAGACATAGGTAAATTAGAAACTGTACAACACAGAGCGACAAAACTTATCCCGTCAGTACGTAACAAACCTTACCACGAGAGGCTAAAAAAACTCAATCTATTTTCCGTCAGAAAAAGAAGACTAAGGGGGCAGCTTATAGAGTGCTTCAAAATAGTTAAAGGATTTAACAACGTTAATGCCAATAAGTTGTTCACACTGACAGGGGAGTGTCCCACCCGTGGACATGATTCAAAACTTCAGGGTAAAAGAGCCACTATGGATGTAATAAAAAACTTCTTCACTTACTCGATTATTAATGATTGGAATAATTTGCCAAACGAGGTAGTGGACAGCAGCACTATAGATTCATTTAAAATGAGATTAGACAAACACTTAACAAATATTGGAATTGTTTAGCATAAGCTACAAAATAAAATAATATTACAAAAATATAACTCTTTCAGGTTTATGTAAGTGGTTTTCATATTCATTTCATTTAATTACTATTCAATGCAAATTTCCTTCAGGTACTGTCTTCTTACACCTGCAAGGTACTTTTGCCAAATTATTTCATGTACGGCTTTTGCCGGAGGGAGTGGAGGGTGGGGAGAGCCTAAAACTTTTCTATCCTTTACTTCTACTATTCTATGTGTAAATGGCAGTAGATTTAAGGCCAGATCACCTTAGTCTGGGCCGTAAGGCCCGTGTGATCTGTGTATCTATGTAACTATGTAACTCTCTCTCTCTCTCTCTCTCTCTCTCTCTCTATATATATATATATATATATATATATATATATATATATATATATATATTTCCTAAGTATAACTCCACATAGAGTAATCTCTAAATCCAAAGAGAAAAAAAGAAAGAATTTGAATATCCGTCAGCCGCCTCACAGGTACAATTAATTAAGTTGGGCGTGTTAAAAGATTTTACCTCGCCGGGGAAGCGCTTACCTCCGTAGTGGGCAACTGCTAGCCGAAAGTTGCCCGCCCACATCGTAAAGGCCATTAGGACTTGGGTCAGGCGACAAACGCTAATTCATCTGGCCGCTGGAAGTGGTCAGTCAGTCGTCTGAGTCTGCCAACGAAAAGAAACCAAAAAAATGGCCGTCATATAGATACCCTGGGACTTCGAATATCAGCAGATTGAGTTTGAGAACCCATCCTCTTGGGTTCAGATTGTGTGGCTGTTTCCCCAAGTCCCTGGTATTCGCTTATACCATCGAGGTTAGATCTCACCAGGCGGATCCATCTTGAATCATTTCGTCCCGGAAGGATTGGTCGGGATTCCTCTCGTCTCATCTGGACGTGTTCTTCCTCCTCAAAGGATCTAGAGATTTCCATGTTAGACTTCACGCCAAGCCGCGTCAGAGTCTCGATTTTTGGAGGTTGTACTTCTCTGGAGCAGAGGTGCTATCGTCCGTCTTCAAGGAGGATCGTAAACTCGTCCTCTGCCCCCCCCCCCCTCCCACCCCTTTATCCTCATCACCATCACGATATTTAGCCGAGAGTCACATCCATTGTCCGTCTTCATTTCCCTGCGCCGACTCGCTAAAGGATTCCCCTTCCTCGAGGTGACCCCTTTAAAATAAAACGAGCCTAACTTGTATCCCCCGTTAATTGACCCACTTTCTGACATATAAATATTCCCTATGTATAACTGATTTATAGTATCCCATTTAAAAGCTGATTAACGAGTAATTAACGTTACCAGATTGCTAATTAATATACATTCTATCAGAATTGTCCTTATTTATATTACCTATATTTCCCGTATGTATATATATATGTTAACTAGTGACTTATTAAAATTATATTTTTGGTTTTCACTCTTTAAATATATCCATGAACTGCAACTTGGTAAACTCATTAAACGCTATCGGTGGCTGTAGTAAATCGCACTCTTATATGTCGTAATCAACGGATTACTCTTACGAAGTGAACGTACTTGTAAGTAACGAAGGACGCGTACAGACATTAGAGGGTATATCTATATATAACTGTATATATTCATATTCTCGTGGCTTTTATCTCTTTCCTCCCAATCAATAGATACATATATGTATATATAGATATATTGTCTGAGGAGGTGACCTATTCATCGACAGAGAGCAAAATCAACATTCAAAAGAAGAAACGTAGAAAGCCCATTCATGGACATCTCTATTAATACTTTTGGCGTGTGTCAAAGGAAGATGATGCTGATTTATTTTTATGCATGCTTCTAGATATCCGAAAGATTTTTACCAATTAAAGTTACATTTTAATTAAATATAAATGGTAAAAATAAATGGTAATATATTTTTGTATATCTTATTTTACCCTTTGGATATCGGTATTTTGCTTTTTGATTAAGTAGGACATATAAAATCACATGGCTAGGCCTCATAGTAAACCGGCACTGATATACAAGTATGGTTGATGTGTTGCCGTCGTCCATTGTTGAGTTGCGTTGAGTGAATTTCTTGCAGAATGGCAAAAATAATTCGTGCGCAGGAAAATCGATGTGACTCTGGGGTCACCATTTGCTATACAGATGTATGTGAAGTTTCATCAAGTGACACAATTTCCCTAACTCATACAAAGATATATGTTGATTGTTTATCTTAGGCCTGGGAAGAACTCTCAGCAGCAAGCAGGTTCGAATTCTCCCTCTTGAAAACGCACGTTAATAAAAGCAATTTATAAACAATTCACAACAATATTTGATATGAAATTAATACTCAATAACTTAACAATGATAAAATCCTCTCATCGAGGTATACTTGGTAAGTGAACAATTGAATGGACGTAGGTGAATCGAAATCCTAACGACGGTGAATGAAGCATAGGTAACTGATTGAGATTACGAATGGCAAGTGGTCTCTATAAACATGGGTTAAAGAATCATTTTAGATCAGTCCAACTAAGTATTCTATCAAAGTAAACAATTGTTTGGACTTAAGTGAGTGTAAATCCCAACATCAGTGGATGAAGCGTATTGAACTGATTGAGATCGCGAATGATAAGTGACTTGTATGAACGCGATAAAGTAAAAATTTGAATAGACTTAAATCATGGTCAATTTTAAGCTTGAGTGGATGAGCGGTATCAAACTGATTGAGATCGCATATGACAAGCGATTTCTATAGAAGTGGGCTACAGAATCCTCTCGGTAAGATAGAAGTGGTTTTTTATGTGCAGTTATATGGGGTGGAGCTTGTATAGTTTCCTCTGAGTGGATCTGATTAAATCTGCCTTTTGTGCATATATTTGGGATAACAATGTGTGTGAATATTCTTCAAGTCATGATAAAATGTGTAGTTTATTTATGTGGTAAAGCAGAGTTCGTTAAACTAGTATTGACGAATTTGGCATCTATTATCTTAGAATCTTCCCAAATTGACTACCCACCTCTACTTCACGTTTCCTATAGTTTACACTATAGGCTGAAGTTTTTTTGTTTTTTTTCACCTATCCAAATCGCTGATTTTTAGCCACACTAAGTTATCCGCATCATAATGCGTTGATGGGCTCTTTGCGTTGTTCTAAAGTTTTAATATAAGTGAGGTTCCAAGTTGTAGCTTCATAGGTCATAGTTGAGAATATGCCTTGGTTGTATATATTTCTTTTCAGGCACATGTGAAGATGATTCTTGCTTTTCCAAATGCTTTTCAACCCAAAGTGATTCTGCATTGGAGTTTTTTTATCTTTTTCCAAGCCATTGCGTGATATGTTGGCTCAGATAGATATATTTATCTACTATTTCAATTTACTCGTTGATTGATTGTAGTTTTTCTCGATTCTTGGTGATTGTAAGGCTTCCTCTTTTATGCTCACAGAGGATCTTCTGGAAGAGGCAAATTATGCCTGTGGCTCTAGGATTTTGAAGTCAGAGTTATCCTGGACTACCCAGCTGAGGTAGTTAGTAAATAGTGTCAGTTTTTTAAAAAGAATCCGGACGGAGATCGATCTGCCGATCCAACGATTGCCGGGCAAGCGCGTTAACCACTATACTAGCCGGGAGGCTACTATGTACGATTTTCCTTTTAGAAGTCTCTTTATAACCATTGTGTACCCCGTTTTTTTCTTTGATGGTCTCTTCTACAATAGTTGTATTATATTTGCTGATGTTAGCTCTCTTTTTCTTTTTAATAAGCTTGCATATTTCTGCTAGGTATATTTCTTGGTTGGTATATGCTGCTTTAAATTCTTTGTGTTTCTTTATTAAGTTAAGATTTTCCTCTGAGGGTTTGTGTTGTTCTTATTTTGTATATCCTGGTATTTTTCACCAGTCTGCCATGTGTTTCATCAAGTTATTATTCATGGCTTGTATATTACCGGTATCGCTGGAATGAAAAGGGTTTTCATGGTATGAGCTATGAAGATTCCGCTAGAATTCTGAAACGAGATTTTAGGAATCTTAATAGGCTTATTTTTTTAATAGAATGACTTTCTTCTTTCTTTCTGAATGCTAATTTTTGTATTGCATTTGATCATTAGGTAACTTGAAAGTTATTGAGTGATTATTTGTCGACCCAGAATATATTCAAATCCATTGTTATATCTCATAGTTTGGCTTTTCCAATCCCATTATCTATGTTTTTGCTTTTGTTTTCCTATTTTGTTTGCAATTTTGAGGAATTGAACCAATAAACAATTCACCAGATCCTTTACTCTTTTATCTCGATCCCTCATTGAGAACTTTTCCATGCATGACTCACTATATTGCCCAACTATTTTATTAGAGTCTCACATGGCATGTTGAAATGGGCTTTGTTTTCTTTAGTCTTGCCCTGATGTCATCATGGAATTTAATTCTTTCTGCGTACTAGCAGATATCGGTGTGGACACTTGCACAATTTTAAAGTTGTACTCCTTAGAGATTTTAGGTCTCTGTATGCTGTGAAAATCTCTAACCATTTCTTTGACCTCTCTATGTATCAGAAATCTCATTCCATGCTGTCTTCGGTTTTCTTTTAAATTGTGGTAGAGTATGTGATGTTAACATATTTCAGTGATAGCTTTATCCTTATAATCAGGTTTCACTCAAACCTATTATATCTCATTTAATATCTTTAACTTCAGTATGTAGTTCTGTGGATAAACATTAAATAGGGTTATGCAGTTGTTGGTTGCAATGTACAATTACTTCTTTAGGTTTTGATGTCGTTGTTTAGTTTGACATTGAAGGCAGTCGCATTTTGACTCCCAACACTCACGTCACTGTTGTTGTTGTCGTCGTAGCAGTTGCACTCTTACTCATTAACCGCATAGCATCAGTGCATAAATTGCAGTTTTCGTTACTAACACACAAAGTTGACTACCGATCCTTTGTGTGCTGAGGATCGGTAGTCGAACATCTTACCCTCACATGCCACCGTTCCGTGACAACGCCTCGTACTGTGATCATATATACAAACATACCTAAATACATACAAGGAATGTATTCAATACTCTCTTGGAAAGTAGTTCATTCTATTACTTACTTTTATTTCGAGCATTTTTCTGTAAAAAAAATTAAAATTTCGTAAGTACCTAGTTTTATTATCTATATTATGATACATAATATAAAAAAGGTTGAGCAAAGTGTTAATATATTATCAGAAGGCAAAATATATTTAATAACAAATCTAAACGCGCTTATGTTGGTGATAATACCCTCTTGAAGCTTTTAGGTGGTAAATGTAGTACATTTGAAATATTTCTGCTGTGGTCATAGAAACCGTTGTCAATTTGCATATTAGAGGCAGAGGTTCAGGAAGATCTGTAAAGATCTTCCTTCATGTACTGTTGCCTCGAAACTTCGCGAGTAAAAGGGGCAGGATTCAACAGCAAACCATCCTTCATCAGGTGCTCCTTGAGAGATTTCTAGCGGTGCTGTCAACAGAAGTGCAAGAATAGTATAAATAAAGCCATGTTTTACACGAAAGATCTCCATTCAGCGGCAGGCAACTATCACTCAAACACTTCTACAGCATAAATAGAGATCGTGTTTAACGAGAGATATGCCCCTGTTGAAAGCATTTCGCGCGGAGGTGCGTTTCACGTTTTCTTGGGAATTTTTCTGCTTAGTGTTCATGAAAATTAATAATTTTTCACAGAACATTAGCATAATGTTATTTGCTTTTATTTAGCGTCAAGTTCCTTCAACAGATCATCAGGCTTTTAAAATAGCAATGGTTTCCTCCAACACTCTATCGGGCACAGCTGGCGTACCCTCCTTATAGACGCCAAGCTAGTGGTTGTATCAAACAGACAAATATAACAGCCTCATTTAATACAGACCCTTGTTTGACATGGATGCCGAGTCACCCTCGTGTGTATTTCATAACTGCGCCATCCATTGTCAAGTTTGGAGGAAGATAAAAGAGGCGTACAAAACCGTGTTAAAAATGATAGTGGCAATATACACTACCGAGCAAAATAAGAGGACGATTTTCCTTTACTAAAATATTTTCAAAAATATTATGAGTAGGTTAATGAAATTTCCATGGTATATAAAGGCATGCATTTAATATATTTTATGAAGATTTCATATGATACAATTGTATATTCAAGAAATTATAATAAATAAACTAACAAAATAAAATATTGACACGTGCAAAATAAAAGAACGATTTTTCAGGCACATTCTAGAAGTTTCTTCAAATCATGTGGCAACATTTCACTTAATAGGTAAGAACTTTACAGCTGTCATTGTTGTCGTACTCACTCGCACGAAAGGGATTCTTGAGAGACGTCAGAGAATTGTTCTCTTAAAACTTCGGGGAAGGGGGGACTCTTCCTGCGTTTTTAAGAGAGGTAAGAAGTTCCGAGAGTGTGATTTCACGCGTTATGAAGTTATACGATGAAAGCAAAACCTATAAACCTCCTGCAAATGTCGGTCGAACCCGCATAAGCACCGTCCAAAAAGACAGGACTATTACACACTTCTCTATGACGGATCCTTCGAGATTGAAGCAGGAATTTGTCTAAAAATTAAGACCAATAGTGGCAAAGAATTTAGCCGTTTCACAGTCTCCCGTCGGTAGAATTCATCTGGTTTTAAAGCTCGTTCTCCAGCAATTAAACCAATCATCAGTAGGAATAACTACAAGGCAGGACTCAAGTATGCTGAAGCTCATGTCGTTTAGAGGGAAGAAGATTGGGAGAGAATTCATTACAGCGACGAAAGTAAATTTAATTTAGTTGGTCTGATGGCAGGCGCTTTCTTCGACGCGTTGCATGTGTTTAAAATTCTGCTAAGCATAGAATAGGCAGCATTATGACATGGGGGATGTTTTCGTCTGAAGGAGTTGATTCGCTCGTGCGAATAATTGAAACGGTAAATGCGAATGTGTGACTCAACCTCATCCAAAAATATGTTATACCTTCACTCTGAGCATCTATCTGACCTGCCAACAGTATTTATGAATGAATGTTGGAGTTAAGGCATAAATAAAATACAAGACTTAATAGAAAATACGAACTACAAATGACTTCTAACAAATCATATATTTAAAAGGCACTATATAGAATTTCCTACCAATTTTCACAATGAAATTGTATTTGACAAATGCCACTAACGAATGGAGGAAAAGGCATAATAACACAAAACTCTATAGCACATATATATATATATATAAAGACTTCAAAAATTATATGCAAAACACGTTTATGGCCATATATCAGAGCTGATTCTGAAAATATCCGTATCAATTAGACTGATAATTATTCAGGGTATATTAAAAGATATCGGATAAAATTAATTCGTTACCTAGAGATTTGTGTGACCATAAAGGATTTATATTATTATTCGTTATCCCAACTTTTATGCATATTTTACATTAGCCATGAAACATATTTTTGCCAGAATAAAAGACAACCGGGTGAAAAAGAATTTTATTCAAGCAATTAAAATCGATATAATAAAATGAACGAAAACCATTCGTACATTAGCATGAATGTGATGACCTCAATAATGAATATATCCACCATCCTTGGCAACGATCGAAATCAGTCGACGATCCATCGATGAGTCGAGATTTTTGATCGCTAGAGATAACTTTGACAGTGGTCAAAATAGCAGCCAACAACTCATTAATGGACGAATATCTTTGCCAATCCATGTAGATTTGCCGGTTAAGGATACTCTAGACCAGGCCCGGGCAACCCTTGCCACGCGTGCCAAATGTGGCACGCCAACGGCTTCTTACCGGCCCGCAAAGCCAAATGCATAACTTAAGAAAACTAAGTAAATGTGTCTCTAACTTCTTTTATATAGCAACCGCATGGTGGAAAATCTCTTATAAATTATCTGTTATCATTGATGTAGAAGCAGAAGTCTCATTGATGGTAAATGAATAAATCTCAACAATTTTTCTTTCTCTAGTTTGGATTTGTTCTTTTCCTCTTAAAATCGTAAAGATTCAATTCTGTTTAATAAAATATGTAATTTTTTAGTTAAAATAACTATCTTTTCCTTGTAATCTTTAGGCATCATACGTGTTTAAGAATGAATAAAAGAATATCTTTAATATTATGTCCTTTTATTGTGTTTTGGTCAATTATTGGCACGTGAGAAAATTTTGTATCAAAGATTTGGCCAATTTTTGCACACCCACTTAAAAATGTTGCCCACCCCTGCTCTAGAAGTTCTTGATGGTGTTCAAATCGGAGACGAGGCAGGCTAATCCATTATTTTCTATTTTTGCATCCTATATGGTCAAGATACTACCTCGTCAAGCTCGCCGAATGTGAGGAGATTAGTTATTAAGAAGTCAATATATGATGTTACTGTACTTTGGACACCATCAGAATATCTGAACGGACCTACCAACTCCTTCTCAGAAAATACTATCTCCCCCTCTTTGCTGCCACCGAATACGTTAAAGACGAGGAGCCACTCTATCGCACCATCCACTACCCCCCCCATTAGAGACAGCGAAGAGCACTCTACATTTCCGGGGAAAAGAACACATTGAAAATCTAATTTCATAAATTCCTCTCCACATTCAATTGCTTTATTTAATAAATATTCTTCATAGGATAGCGAATACTGGCTAAGAACATTTAGTAGTTTGGGGGACATTGCCTTCACCAAAGGTTCAAATATTTACTTGCTTCTCTGCAATGAGGTTTTGATGAGTTTTCGTTTGATTAGATTCGTAGTGCGACGTTTTACACGTCAGTCTTCTCAATTTACCATTGTCTAATGGCCCATGACATGACCGTAAGATGGTCTCAATAGAGAATTTTGTAACTTTTCATATAATTGTGAAACGCAAGTGTAGAGATGGAATAATGCAACAACAAACTAATGGAATAACAAAAATATACAATACACAAATAATATTCAAGAACGAGCCATTGCTTCGCTGCGCTCGTCGGGCTGTTAGCCTCTAGCATATTTGGCCATTGAAACCGCTTTTTTCAACCCCATTTCTTTAACCTTTTTGTACTCTTTGTTTAAATGCCAATTGAATGACTTTTAAACTAAAAGGAAACAAAAAGTGAATATAATAAATACTTCATTTGTTAATTATTAACCCAAACTCTACAAAATTTAATTCATTATGAATTTCTTTCTTTTAACAACTGGGAATTCTTTCATTTTCCTTCTTCTTATCATTTTATTATTATTATTCTCTCTCTCTCCATCTTCTTCTCTTCTCATTTCGATCTCTTCTTCTGCTCCTCGTTCTTTTCCTTTTCTTTTCCTGCTTCTATTCATTCGCTCTTTTTTATCTTCCTATTCTTTTTCTCCTCTTCCTATCTTCTTCTTTTCTTTTATTCTCTTTCTTATTCATCTCCTATTTATTCCCTCCTCAACTTTTCCTATTTCTTATTCTCTTGCTTCTTTTTTCTTTACTTCTCCTGCTCTTCAATCTTTTCTTCTATTCCTCCTATTTGTTATATGCTTGTCCTCTTCTACTTCTCCTGCTTCTCCTCCTCCTCTACTTCTCCTGCTCCTCCTCCTCCTTTACTTCTCTTGTTCATCTTCTTCCTTGTCTACTTCCCCTGCTCCTTCTACTCCCCTAATTCCCTTCTTCTTATATTTCTCTTCCTATTCTTCTTATTTTTCTTATCCTCATCCTTTTCTTAAGCTTCTCCTTCTACTCCTCTTCTTGATTTTCACTTCTTTCTTCTCTTTCCTTCTTCTTTCATCGTTCATTTTCCTCTCCTCATCATCACTTTCCTTCTGTTCTTATTCTCTTACTCTTATTCTTCTTCTTCTTCTCCTCTGTATTTCTTTATATTTAACCCATCCCCAAAATTCCCGTTCTTAAAATCTATTGTTAGAGACAAAAGGAGCGACTTCTCCCCTCCTCAGTTGGCTCGACTCGTTTTTAGGTGCAAGTAGATATTTCTTCTTGATAAAGATGACAAATTAAAATCTATTTTAAAAATTTTCGATAAAAATTTCGAATATATAAAAAATAAAATAAAAAGCTAATGTTAATTTTTTTTAATTTTCTGAATTTCATAAATTATAATAATAATAACCAGGCAATGGCTTCGCCAATCCCGCCTACGCGGGGAGCTTGCGCTTCGCTACTAAGATTAAAATTTAAAATCTAAATAAAGAAGCCATGGTTAAATTTTTATAAATTTTCTGAACTTCGCCAATTATAATAATTTAAAAAGGAACTCTAAACTAAATTTCCCCCCTTTCAAAATATCACGTTGCTAAAATATAGTTATAGAAGAAGATATATAAAAATAAATTTTCTGAACTTCACCATTTGTAATTCTTTGAGTCATTCGTCCCACCGACTCTCTACTGAAAAGACGTGCTCGCTCTGTGCTCCCGCTAATTTCACTGTGCTCAGAATTTATCGTGCCTCTGCTACTGAATACTTTTATATATATCTACTGTGCCTATTCAATATTTGTCGCCGTATTATAAAGTTCGATCTTTCAATAACCGTATACAGTATATTAGCTTGTGCAGCTTGTTTTCTAAATTAGTGTGAATTAAAAAAAAAACCGACAATGCCCGTTATAAAGATCGAATGCTCAAGGTGCGCTGCTTCATTTAATAAGGAAATTTACGTTCCCTCGAACCTTGAGCAAATTAGAATATGTCGCTTTTGTATGTTGAACGAAGCGTTTGAACGCAAGTTGTCAAGTGCGATCAGCGAGATCAAACTTGAATTAAATACCGTTGCAAGGGATTTGATCTCGACTAACCGTAAAGTCGATGACTTAAATTCCAAACTAGATTCTGCTATTCACGACATGCGCGGGAGGGAAAATAGTAATAGAGATAGGCGGCCTGCAAATTCGAATCATCAGGTAATTGTTGACGAGCAACAACGAATTTTAAACTCGTTTAGGCCTCAGGATTCACAATTTCGAAGTGTTAGAAATGGGGCTAGACCAACGAGGGATCAGAACTTCGTTTTACCCTGTTCGAACCCTTTCGCGTTGCTAACTCCTATCGAGGGGGAAGAGGAAACCGTTTTAATGGGGGACTCCTTAATTAGAAGGCAGGATCAGGAGTTTGCTGCGCGTAACCCTTCTAAGCGTGAGCGCTTTTGCTATCCCGGTGGCCGCATTAACAACGTGGCCGCCGAGATCGTGAAATTGGAAGATACGCGTGGTGAACGAACGATCATCACGATGGTAGGGGGCAACGACGTCCATAGGTATGACAGCACCCCGGAAGATATAGTTTATCGTGCCAGAACCATGATAGATACGGCAAAATCCAAAGCAACCAACGTGGGAATTATTGGTGTTCTCCCCCGACTTAAATCCACGTTGCGCCTCCAATCTAGAGCGATCTATACTAACGAATGTCTTAAGCGGTTGTGTCGAGAAACTGGTGTTAGCTTTTTTAACGTATGGGATTCATTCCAGGACCAACCGTCACTTTTCCAAAAGGACGGAATTCACCTAAGCGATGTGGGTAATAGTCGGCTGGGTAGGATCTTAGACGAGTCCGTACGTAGCATTTTAGGTAGGAGAGTTGCGCGGCCACGTGATGCCGATGAGCCGGGCCGGCCCGCGCGTGAAGGGGGCACTATCGACGGGGTGCAGGGAAACGAAACGGATCTGAGTGTTATAGAAGAGTTAACGTAAAGCGCAAACTGGGATGCATATATGCGAATGTTCGTAGCTTAAAAAATAAAATTGCCGAAATAAAAGCCGTTATTCTAGAGGGTGATTTCGACCTCGTATTCCTAAGTGAAACATGGTTAGACACTCATACGGGGATCAGTGTTTGCGAGTTCGATATAGCGGGGTACAAAATTCATTACAGAAATAGACAAACCGGTAGAGGAGGGGGCGTATTAATGTATATAAAAGTGGATCTAAACGCCATAACGATGGACTCGTCTAAGGATGATATGCGAAGTGATGCTTTATTAGTCCAGCTAAGTTTAGATGCTATAAATAAAATTAACTTAGTCGTAGTATATCGTCCGCCTTGCCAATTGGAAAGAGAAGATGCTGCACTCTTCGATACGCTTACGTCTTGGATTAGAAAAGGGACCACATTAGTCTGCGGCGATTTTAATTTACCTAATGTTAACTTTAGCAACCTTACTTCTGATAAACCGGGGGAGAGGCTATTAAACTTTATGTTGGAGAATTTTCTCGTACAAAAAGTGGAAGAGCCTACTCGTGATAGCAATATTCTTGATTTAATCATGGCAACCGATGAGTCATTGTTAGAAAACGTACGTGTGGGTGAACATTTAGCTTCCAGCGACCATAATGCGATTAGATTCCAACTAAACACCTGCGTAGAAGTTAGAATGAGTTCGCTGCTCATCCCTCGTTTTGGTAGCTTTGATTTCGATATTTTTCGCGAAAGGATTAAGGATATAGACTGGGGAATACGATTCGAGAACAGGTCGGTAGGAGAGATGTACGCAGAACTTCGATGTACGCTGCTTCGTGTGAATTCTGATTTGGTTAAGTATGTGTGTAGGAGCGGGAAGTCGGTGAGAGCTCCGTGGCTTAGTCCGTTAATACTACGCTTAATCCGGGACCGAAATAGAAAATTTAAAATTCATAAAAACAATGGGTCAGTTATAAGTCGGCAAAATTACATAGATTCTCGTAGGGAAGTTAAACGTGCGGTCAGAGATGCGAAGAGGAAGTATGAAATAAACCTCGCAAAGGATTCGAAGAATGAACCGAAACGGTTTTATGGGTACGTAAATAATAGGAAACCCGTAAAAGGATCGATAGGGCCGATCAAAGATAAGGATGGTCGTTTGACTGAAATTCCGACAGAAATGTCCAAAATTTTAAATGAGCATTTTACGAGCGTGTTTACTGTGGAAGATTCTTCCGAATTGGAATCGTTAATTGGGGAAGTTCGTAGTGCTGATAATTGCATATCCGATGTAACTATAAATGACGAGGAAATCCTTAAATTTATTAAGCTAATGAAAAAGTCGAAATCTCCGGGCCCCGATGGGGTATATCCAATTCATTTAAAGGAGCTTCAAAAGGAACTCGTTAAGCCATTGCGTGAAATTTTCAATCGCTCATTAGAGGATGGCGTAGTTCCGTTGGATTTCAAGCGAGCAAACGTTACACCTATATTTAAGAAGGGGAATAGATTTGAAGCAACGAATTTTCGGCCTATTAGTCTAACTTCGGTAGTTGGGAAGCTTTTAGAATCTGTAATTAAAGATAGAATAGTGAGCCACCTCGAGGCAAATAAGCTGATTAACGATACCCAACATGGATTTAGGTCGTGCGAGATCGTGCTTGACTAACTTGCTCGAATTCTTCCACAAAATGATTTGCGTGTACGATGAAAGCAAAGCTGTAGACGTAATATATTTAGACTTTAAAAAGGCGTTCGACACCGTCCCCCACCAAAGGTTATTAATGAAAGTTAAAGCGATTGGGGTGACTGGTAAGATTTTAAACTGGATTAGAAATTGGCTGAAAGATCGCTCGCAGCGGGTGGTAATAAATGGGGAATGTTCAGATTGGGCCAGCGTTAGTAGTGGGGTGCCGCAGGACTCTGTTTTAGGCCCTTTAATGTTTTTAATTTATATTAACGATTTAGATAAAGGCATACTTAGTCGGATTTCGAAATTTGCAGACGACACGAAGCTGGGCAATCGTGCCTATGTAAGATCGGATGTCGATAAATTGCAGGGGGACCTAAACTCGATTGCCAATTGGGCGGACAAGTGGCAAATGGAATTTAATTTAAGCAAATGCAAGGTAATGCACTTGGGTTGCCATAATTTAAGAGTAGAATATACCATGAAAGGCCAAGTCCTCGACGCGGTTAAATTAGAAAAATACTTGGGAGTATTAGTCTCAGACGATTTTAAATTCTCGAAGCAATGCGCGGATGCGTGTAAAAAAGCAAATCGCGTTTTGGGTTATATCGCGCGTAATTTCACCTTCAAATCTAAGGATGTAATTTTACCTTTATATAAATCCCTTGTGCGGCCACTTCTCGAATACGCTGTTCAATTTTGGGCTCCATATTTAATGAAAGATATCGCGCAAATAGAAAGAGTGCAGCGTAGGGCTACGAAATTAATTCCAGAGCTGAGGAATAGATCATACGAGGAAAGTCTCAGGGCTTTAGATTTGCCATCGCTAGAACGCAGAAGATTACGTGGCCAGCTAATAGAAGTATTTAAAATACTAAAGGGTTTCTCAAACGTTGACTTTCGCAATCGGTTCGAACTGGATCATAGGGGAAATACTCGTCAGCACGGGTTAAAATTAGTGAACAAGCGTTTTAACACTAGTATAGCCCAAAACTATTTTACATTTAAAGTTACTCAAAATTGGAATCGGCTGCCCACCCACGTAGTAGATAGCACTTCGGTTAATATGTTCAAAAATCGTCTCGACGTGCATTTGAATAGTTTAAATATAACGTAGTTGAGCACTGTGAATTTAAACGTCCTTGCAGAGAGAGAGTTTGGAGCGGAGGTTTAAGGATATGAAATTATGATGACTAAAAATGATGCCGGCGATTCTCTGCATGTGTAGCTTAGATGTCCCATTTCTTTTCCGCCTATCCTATAAGTAGTCTCTATCCCTAAATTAGCTTTTCACCACTAGCAGTCGAGTGGCTGCGGAAGATGAGAAGAAAAACTTTCGATCTCCCCCGACCCCTAGTTTGATTAGTTAAAATTGCACGATAATGTACACATGTAGATAAGTGTGTACAGTAGATAGTATTAAAATAAAAATAAAAAATAAAAAATGGCATGTTAGAGATACACTCGTATATAAGGGTGTATCGTAGTTTTTGATTTAGTGTAGCGGACTAGCCTCGAGCGGACCTTAGGGTCTTTGCTGGTCCTAGATTCTGTAGTTCTGTAGTTTTAAAAAATTTCGATACTTATATTTATTTCTGAACTGCACCATTTTGTTTTTTTGATATTATAAAAGAATTATTAGAAATAACTTCGATAAAAAACATAAGTCATAACCAAACTAAGATAAAATTATTATTCAAATACTTTAAAAAGTCCTATTCTTAAATTATAGAGTTAGTGAATTAAAAAAAATTGTCATAACCAAATTAAGATGAAATTATTATTCAAATACTAAAAAAAAATCTCCTTCTTAAATTATAAAGTTAGTGATGATGATGATGATGATAACAATATCTTGATTTTAGAAAACTGCAAAATAATATTAGGTTATTCAGTAAATAAGCCCCCAAAATTTACCATTTTTTTCACAAAAAGAACGGCTTCTCCATTCTTCATTTTGCTCTACTCGTTTTTAGGTGTCATTAGATACTTCCTCCTGATAAAGATTAAAATTTAAAATCTATTTTATAAATAATTTCGATGAAAATTTCGAATATACCCCCAAAGATTTAAAAAGCAGCCAGGGTTAAATTTTTATAAATTTTCTGAACTTCACCAATAATAATAATTATAATAATAATAATATCTTGATTTTAGACAATTGCAAAAACATACAAGGCATTCATTAACTAAGCCAAAAGAATTTTAAAATTTTTTCACTATCGATGAATAACTTTTTGTCGTGATATACTTTTTTTTGAAGTATACTTTTGTCTAAGAATTCTAATTTTCGTTGTTTTTAATAAAGAGCCGCTTCAACACGTAAGGATATAAAGAAACGCACATGAATTATCCCAAAATAAACATATATTTTAAATTTAACAATTAACTATGACAAAAAAACAGTAAACACATTTATATCCTCCTCCTAAGCTAACCGAGACCAAACCAGTGGGCAACTGGGCCTATTACAATATCTCTTAAAGACAAAAATAAACAAATAGGCTACACGTAAACACACCAATTGCGGATTAGTTATTTTATCGCGCCCCTTTTAGATTAGCGTTAAACATTAAATTAAATTACTCTCTTCTACTAGTAAATATGAAAGGGGTTCACGCACAATTGTTTCTACTTCCGTTAAATCGTGAAACGTAATAAAATTATACTATCGCAATATGAATATAAATGTTCTTTCTAACTTACATGACAGAAGGGATCAGGGGTTGCCGGATGTCGCTGGAGGTCTTTTCTCGCGCTTCGGAGATTTGAGTGGCCGATGGTAGAATTTCTTCGAGATGGGATGGAGGTAAGGGAGGGGGGCGATGTCAACTTCCTATTGCAACTTTGCCTCATGTTACATTAAGACGACGAAGTGAGTTACGGTGCCCCTCACTCAAAGAGTCCTCTTTTGGATATTCTTAAAGCCTCTTTGTGTCCTTTTCTTTAACGCCGGGTGCCCAACTAGTTTTGAGGTATACGAGGGGATTTCTACCGTAATTAACAAATGGAACCTCGTTGGGGCTTGGTTCTTCTCCTCTCACTCTTACAGAGCTTGAGCTATGAGAGTCATTCGAGTGTGAGTGGGGTTTCTTTTCTCCAGTCAGACTTCTTCTAAGTCTGTAAAGGATTTTCGGTATGCCACCGATACAAAACTTGACGTTTTATGTTAATTCGGCACTAGAGGGTGGTGGAAGGATCGATCTTCACGAATTGATCCTATGTCGTTCTCACCGAATAATGTCTACTGGCTGAAGGATCGATCTTCACGAACTGATCCTATGTCGTTCTTAACAAATAATCCTGACTGGCTGAAGGATGGATCTTCACGAAGTGATCTATGTCGTTCCTACCGAATAATCTTGACTGATTGAAGGATCGATATTCCCGGACTGATCCTATGTCGTTCTCACCGAATAATCTTGACTGACTGAAGGATCGATCTTCACGAACTAATCCTATGTTGTTCTCACCGAGTAATAATCTTTATCTTTCCTTCAGGGGCTTATTTATAGGCAGACCACCACCTCATCTAAGGGGAAAGGGGCAAGGCCACAGAGGGGAGCGCGAGTGGTGAGGTCGCATCTGTGAGAGCGAGGAGTGAAGAGGTTGGCAATGAGGTGCCCAAGTCGGCTTGTTAATTAGAGAGACCATCAACCGCCACCCTCCTTGGCGTGCCTTTTGCTTGGCATCGTTTTTTGGTGATATAACCACGGGCCTACGGATCACGTAGGTAATTGGATCTTTTAAGCGTCGCTTAAGGGCCTTTGGTGGTTACCTTAACACAGATGGTTGCTCTAACTACCTATGCGGCGGGGAGATCAAACAGAGTAGGCAGTTAAACTGTTATTCGCCGGCTACCGTTCCCACGAGTCTCCTCATAGGGCTCGCTTCTCTGGCTTTCTTCACAAGGGAGGGGGGAACTTTAATGTATATGTCCGCCGGAAGGCTTTATGTTGCAATTCTTCTACATTCACTTCTTTCCCCAAAAAATCCCGTTCAAAAATTATAGAGTTATGGAGGATTAAATTCTCTAAGCTATGCAATAAAATAGAAAAATTAAATAGATATTAAGGTGGATAAACTAAATGGCTAAATCATCTGAAATACTACTACTATGATTATTAGTGTCAATATCTTATTAAACAAGAGTCTGTTCTGGAGAGACCATGAGTGAAATTTGGTTTCAATGGATAGACATGTCACAGAGTGATGTACGCTTTTACCATTAAAAAGCTTAAGTTTCACCCCGTATTTTCTCATCAAACCCTATAAAATGCGCAGAATCATTCCTTAGCCTCAACATAGTACGATTTTGTTGTGTTGCTCAATAAATACAATATCCGCTACATTTAGCTCATTCTCCCATTTAGTTTGATACTGAAAATATATTTTCCATACGCCGGATTATTAAATGTTTAATATGTTATATATTTGTTTTAATGTCCTTGAACGTCTTCTGAGTTTCTACCCTTCTACCACTATGTCATCTTTCAAATTCCTTATTCTCAGAGTTAGTTGGAACCGATAAGTAAACAGACTAGCATTAAGAGCATCATAAAATTCAAAGTAATTGAGTCTGTCTCTTCTAAATACCTTGTACAGATGATGTCTCGACTGTTTAGGAACATATTCGCCTTATACTGTAAATATGCAATAGGATAACAGACCTATTTCAAAAATTCTTTGAAATACAAGAACGAGATTTATTTTTTGACATGTTAGGACGCCATTTCAAGCAAATAACCCTTACATTTAAACAATTGAATATTAAAATGTACCTTGGGTCAATTCTCGCATACAAAAGGCGTTTTACAAAGTTTATTTAATATTTAGGCATATTCATTACTTAAAGCTATTCAAAAAAGAGCAAGTTCCACTTTTTACATTTAGTGAATCATAGGTCTTTATTGATTAAGTTGCAATTGATTGGTTTAGGGGTCCAATTATCAATGTATTTTTGTCTGGCCGTCAGCAGCCTGTTTTAGTTGATGGAAGTTCTAGCTCTTTTAAATTGGTTTTATCTGGCGTTGCACAGGGTAGTGTTTAGGTTCCCTTGTTTTTTATATTGTAAACTGTCGATATGTGGTCAAATTTAGAAAATAAATCAATTGTTTATGCTAATGATAGTGCCTTTTCAGCCTTAGTGAACTCTCCTAGTGATCGTGCTTCTGTGGTTGATGCCCTGAATAGAGATCTTTCTAGAATACAGTTGTGGTGTCTTAAATAGGGTGTAGGGGAATGGTCACTTACCCCCCCCCCCCATCCGTTCACTCTTGATGCAGTCACAAGGCGGTTACCGCAAAGACATCCGTCGAAGACATCGGCGGGTTCAGTGCTTAACCGCAGTGTGGCACAACTCGGTGCCATGAAAGACCCTAATGGTCAAAATGTAAGATCTCCCCCAGGAGAGTGAGATCCAGTTTCACGTCGAATAAGAAATTGGAGACGGGTTTCTCCCAATCTCGAAGGCTAACGAGGAGCCGATGTTTGACTTCTTGGAAAAAACCGTTGGCCAAAAGAACTCTCCTGGGGCCGTCCTCAAGCCTCTCTCCCCCTTACCACTCCCCCAGTGGGGTGACGAGGTATAAATGATGAACTCTGAAGAAAATCGCGGTAGTATACGTCAGTGTCTAGGTGACGAAGTCCTCGGATCCAAAACAGAGCTACCGAGACTGGAGAGGTAGAGTACTTGGCTCGCCAGACCAAGAAGTACCCTACAAGAGAGGCAGGGCTACTTACTTCAAGGGGCTAAGAAGAAGCTCATCCTCGAGCTAAGTCCCTGGTTATCAAACCAAACGATAAGTTAACTTTGGTAAGTTCAACTTACTCTCGCCAGAGAGACTCCTCATATCCTGGTGCACCTTAAACACCAGGGGTATTCCTCGTCCTTAAGGAATTAAGAAAAGAAGAAGGAAAAGGCTCCCCTCGAGCCCGTTATTCGGTGGCCACACCGAACTCTTAAGTTAACTTGGTAAGGAACCAAGTTCAAATTATTCTCGCCAGAGAAATCCCCCTCCGTTATCCTCGCCCTTGAAGAAGACCCTCCCCGAGTTCAGTCCTCGTCCATAAGGAAATTAGTAACGAAGGAGAAAAGCTCCTCCTCGAGCTCGTTACTCGGTGGTCACACCGCACTCCAAGTTAACTTGATTTAAGAACCCAGTTCGACTCTCTCTCGCCAGAGAGACCACGACTGCCTAGGTGTTGCATAAAGCACCGTATTAGTTCTCGTCCTTGAAGAACCCCCCCCCTCCGGAAGAACGTGTGGACCCCCCAGCTGCCACCCTCGCCAAAACAACCGTGTGATCTCGCTCATCTACATCTGGCCGGTGGTACGCGTCGAAAGTAAATAACATTTCTGAGGCCTTTAAACTCCACATGAGTCCGTAAGCCTAATTTTTATATTATTGTTGTGTGTAGAGAAAACGTTAACCAATTTTTATGGGTAAACTAATTTAATTAATTCTTATATAGGATAATATTCAGAGTATTGCTGTAGTTAATGTATAAATGTTATGTATTCAATTGATAAAGATAAAATATAAGTTTATTTTGTGAATTAGTGGGCGTTTCTTTTATATCCTTACGTGTTTCGTAACGGCTCTGTTCGTTAAGATATTCCGATATCTAAATATATTAGACAGTCTATTAGCACTCTTAGAGTTAGAACAAAAAGGAGGGGGGAATTCTTCCACATAAATAAAAGTGGTGTCAGGTTTGTAGGTTGTTATTAAAAAGAACCCAGCAGTTTCTAATTAAGAAAGAATCAACACGTAAAGGAATATCAGGAGTAAGAGAATAATTGACGAGAGGAAAATTGGTAGAGTTAGGGGTGGTAACAATCTAAAGGTAATTGGTAGGTCAAGTAGTAAATTTGTTGTCGGGAGTGGTATTTCAATCAGCATAGTAGTGGGATTAAGGGTAATTTATGCTGAGCGCTACCTGGTGAGTGGTGGCATAATTACCTGAGGATACAGAAAGGAAAAATCGACGGACCAACACGAAATGGATCCAGTCAAAAGATTTTACCTACAAGCCCAAATTCTAGGATTTGAAGGCAAGGATATGGATGCCTACATCCTTGAAGAATTGAGAATACAAAGAGAAGAAGAAGAAGAAATAATAGAGTTTGATAGAAAGAGGGAAAATATAAAAAGAGAGGATAAAAGAAAACGGGAAGCAATGGAAATATGGATATACTGAAAAGGGGAAGAAGCCCGAACACAGCGGAAAATAGAAATAGAGGAAAGAAGATTCTCAAGAGGAAGTAAGACAAACGAAAGAATAAGACAGTTGAAAAGAGAAGCACAAGAATTCGGGATAAGGATAGAAAGGGAAGATGAGGAAAGGAGAATAAAGATAAAACGAGAAATGATGAAAGAAAAATAAAGGTAAACCTGGAAGATGAAGAAAGAAGAACCCGACGGGAAAATGAAATAGCGAAAGCAGAAAAAGAAGCCGAGGAAAGGAGAATGAAGAGGGAAAAAGAACGTGCTGGAGCGGAAAGAGAAGAGAGAGAAGAAAAGGAAAGATTGCTCGCACTCGAAAGAGCACCTATCGAGAATCTCATAGAGGCCGAGGAAGTTGTAGCCCGGCCTGGACTAAGAAAGGACCATTGAGGGAAACCCAGCCAAATGGGGTCAAGATGGAAGAAGTAGGAAGTAGAATGGGGGAACAGCAGGAGTACCTAAAAGAAAACCTACGAGGAGAACCCAGCCAAATGGGGTTTTTAGGGAAGAAGTAGGAGGTAGAGTAGAGGTATGAGCAGGTGTACCTGAGGAACTACCTACTAAGAGAAGTGAGTCAAATGAGTTGACAAGGAAGGAGGAAAGAGGTGCTATTACAATACACCCAGGTAAGACTAGTCAAATGGTAGACGTGGATGAGTATCCCCTACCCCTAGTAGTCTCCTCCCCGAACGAAACGTCCACGGAGTTACCGCTAAATCGCCAAGTCGTAGTGAGCGCCAGGCCCATTAACGTCCTCACAGGGAAAAGTTTTCTCGATCCCTAAAGATCGAACCCAGACACGATCTTCCCGTGTACCTGGTTAAAGGAGAGCTATGGGACTCAAGTTCTCATCAATTATGCCCCGCTGCAACAGGCCGCTCTAGCCTTAATGTTCAATTTTAAGGTAGTCAAGTACCATAATATGGGGAATTCGAGTAGGTTGAAATACCGCTACCATTTAGTAACATACTAGGGTAGACTCAATAACCCGAACGGCCGATTCAGGGGCGGTAAAGTATTGGTCTTAGAGCACCATTTTAGGATCAGCTACATCAAAGGAGCCGATAAAGGACAGCTGCTCTATAGGCGGAGACGAAATACCATTGAGGGTTATTTCAGCCCCTAATGAGCGTGAAACCATGTTTTCATTTGTTGTTCGTGTTAATATTTATCGGTAGGATTTAAGTTCTCAAAAACTTAGAAATGTAAGGAAGTAGCTTGTTTTGTTGTTGTTTTTTTTTGCGGGTAATCGACGAATTAAGGTTTTGTTATGTTCATGTAAAATTGTAAATCGAGTATGTCTAGTTCGACACATTGCCTGTGTAAACGCGCGCGAGGGCGTACATGTGTAAGGAAACTTAATGTATGAGAGGGCTCAAGAAATACAACTTTGCTAATCTCGACCAGGTTGAGTAAGTAGTTTTGAGTTCCTGGGAGCATCCCCCCTCCCCATTATTTCTTCGACGGGAGGTGTTACAACAAGGAGTAACAACAAGGAAAGTAAGTACCCTAGGAGACCTTACGGTCCATTCAAAGAGGGTACCTTTGGACTAGCAATTGAGCGGGCACATGGCTGCTCAATTGTTTTGCGTCCATAAACGGCCACTTTTCAAGACTTTGTCTAGTCTTGACTTGAACTGGTCAACAGATTCACTGTTGACAACTTCCACTGGAAGTGCGTTCCACTTACCGCAGATACTGTAGGTGAAAAAGTTTCCACACAGATTGCGGTTGTAACGCTTCAGTTCAAGTTTGAAGCCGTGATTGCGCGTTCTGTTCTCACTCAGTGTGAAAATATCCCGGTAGTCAACATTGTCGAACCCTCGAAGTATTTTGAAGACTTCGATGAGCTGACCACGCAGTCTACGGGTTGTAGGGGAATGGTCACTCCCCCCTCCCCCCCGTTCACCCTTGGTGCAGTCACAAGGCGGTTACCGCAAAGACATCCGTCGAAGGCATCGGCGGGTTCAGTGCTTAACCGCAGTGTGTCACAACTCGGTGCCATGAAAGACCCTAATGGTCAAAATGTAAGATCTCCCCCAGGAGAGTGAGATCCAGTTTCACGTCAAATGAGAAATTGGAGACGGGTTTCTCCCAATCTCGAGGCTAACGAGGAGCCGATGTTTGACTTCTTGGGAAAAACCGTTGGCCAAAAGAACTCTCCTGGGGCCGTCCTCAAGCCCCTCTCCCCCTTACCACTCCCCCAGTGGGGTGACGAGGTATAAATGAGGAACTCTGAGGAAAATCGCGGTAGTATACGTCAGTCTCTAGGTGACGAAGTCCTCGGATCCAAAACAGAGCTACCGAGACTGGAGAGGTAGAGTACTTGGCTTGCCAGACCAAGAAGTACCCTGCAAGAGAGGCAGGGCTACCTACCTTAAAGGGCTAAGAAGAAGCTCATCCTCGAGCTAAGTCCCTGGTTATCAAAGCATACGATAAGTTAACTTTGGTAAGTTCAACTTACTCTCGCCAGAGAGACTCCTCATATCCTGGTGCACCTTAAACACCAGGGGTATTCCTCGTCCTTGAGGAATTAAGAAAAGAAGAAGGAAAAGGCTCCCCCTCGAGCCCGTTATTCGGTGGACACACCGAACTCTTAAGTTAACTTGGTAAGGAACCAAGTTCAAATTATTCTCGCCAGAGAAATCCCCCTCCGTTATCCTCGCCCTTGAAGAAGACCCTCCCCGAGTTCAGTCCTCGTCCATAAGGAAATTAGTAACGAAGGAGAAAAGCTCCTCCTTGAGCTCGTTACTCGGTGGTCACACCGCACTCCAAGTTAACTTGATTTAAGAACCCAGTTCGACTCTCTCTCGCCAGAGAGACCACGACTGCCTAGGTGTTGCATAAAGCACCGTATTAGTTCTCGTCCTTGAAGAACCCCCCCTCCCGGAAGAACGTGTGGACCCCCCAGCTGCCACCCTCGCCAAAACAACCGTGTGATCTCGCTCATCTACATCTGGCCGGTGGTACGCGTCGAAAGTAAATAACATTTCTGAGGCCTTTAAACTCCACATGAGTCCGTAAGCCTAGTTTTTATATTATTGTTGTGTGTAGAGAAAACGTTAACCAATTTTTATGGGTAAACTAATTTAATCAATTCTTATATAGGATAATATTCAGAGTATTGCTGTACTTAATTTATAAATGTTATGTATTCAATTGATAAAGATAAAATATAAGTTTATTTTGTGAATTAGTGGGCGTTTCTTTTATATCCTTACGTGTTTCGTAACGGTTCTGTTCGTTAAGATATTCTTATAATATCAATATATTAGACACTCTTAGCACTCTTAGATAGAAAAGAACAAAAATGGGGGGAATTCTACGACATAGGGCATGAGGCTAAATCCAAGCAGGACACAATCTATAATTGTTATTAGATCTAGGATTCATGACCTTCCTCACCGACCATTGCTTCTCTGTTGGTCTCCTTTGACGGTCTCTTGCTCCCTTAAGCTCTTGGGTGTTTGGATAGATGATAAGTTCACTTTTGGGAAGCATTTAAGATCTATGGCTTCCTCTATTTTACAAAAAGCTGTGCACTAGGTAATGATCACTTTGTTTTAATATCTTATTTCGCATTCATTATACCATGTTTTGAGTATTGTATGGATATATGGCTTTCTACAGCTAAGTGTCATCTTAATTTATTAGACCAAGCTTTAAACTATATTCGTTTCATTCTACCAGATTTAACGATTGATTTGGAGAAACTTAGAAAAAGTCATTGTTTGTCTATCTTGCACAAGATTTTCCATAATGCTAACCACCCCTTGTACTTGAGACTACTTGCTCCTTTTATCCACATACCTACTTGGCGCACCTTAGCTCTGAATGACTATCCATTTTCCGATATTAACTTCAGAACTATTAATTTTCCAAATATTTTTTTCCATATTATTGCAAATTATGGAACGATCTTCCAAATGAAATTGTTCATTGTGCTGACCTGAATACTTCTAAATTTGCTGTTAATCCTTTTTTTTCATAATTTATTTTCTTGCTTGGGAGATTAACTGAGACAGGCAGACACATTGTTAGATATATTTTTAGCTTAATTAAAAAAATATAATTATTATATTTTAGGGAATTCTTGTGTCTTATCTTTGTGTATTCTCGTCATTGTGTGACCTTCACCCTGTTTGGTTTTTATAATAATAATAATAAAAATTAGAATAACATTGGATTTTAATCGCTAGTTTGGTTTACTTAATCCAGTGACGCTTTTGTTTGTGAGCTGATTCAATATGATTACAATCAGAGATTTTAGATACTAATGGTGCAGCCAGTGACCGCTGGCTACTTGCAGTGTGTTAACATAACCAACCAATAAGGTATACACTGACAATGATCAATTCAGCAAGATGAGGATCATTGCTCAAGAGAGCACCCGGTTGCAAACATCAAGGTCGAGGATGATACATTTAGGAACTCCTCACATTTAAACTTAATCAAAGCTAAATCATTAAGAAATAAATTTATATCATTAAACAGAGGATGAATAGTATTTTCATTGCAAACCAGATTTTTAACATTCTTTAAAAACTAATTTATTGTAAGAGCATTAATTTTGTAGTTGATTTATTAAATAAATTTTGGCAGGAGAAGTTTGGTTGACTTCTATTTTGCGACTGATAAAATTAGATCTGAACAAGATTGCTTCATTTTTAATAGTTTAAATCAAAATATTTATTTAAGTTAATTAATACCTCCTTGGCAATCAATGTCATTGTGTTTTTTGACAGAAAGAAATGTAAGTTTTAAATTAATGGAAAATATTGAAGCATTAAGTATTGGGGCCAGACCTCAGAGTCATTCGACAACCATTTATGTATGTGTAGCCAAAGTGAAAGTTTGGCATTGATTGATTGATCAATGTGGACCACTATGGAGACTTGAAGTCATGGGTACCAAAGTCTGCCATTAAACTGCCAGAAACTGATATCTCGGGTTTTCAAAATCAGCAAAGTTCAGAAAAGATTTGACATAGGGAAATTGAGATGCCAAATTTAGCTTTAATGTCAGCTTTTGCAATTTAGAGTTTTTTTAAAAGGGTTGTTTACTAATTTAAAGTAACATAACTAATTGTGACAAATGTACAGTCATGGGGGAAAATGTTTTACAGAGACATATTTAGATACACACACGAGGAAACAGCTGCGCGACGAAAGGTTTCGACGCCAGATAATGAAGGCAGCTGGGAAACTTAGGGTGGCATGTAATCTGCCCAATTAAGGTTGACTTGAACCTGCAAAACAACAAAATTAACTGTCTTATCAGTAGCTATGGAGGCTGGTTTGATAAGGCCACGATCAGGCGATCAAATACAATACACATATGATCACAATGAACACGCATACTTTCATTTGACTCTGCCCAACAGTCTTAACAAAGTACACACGAACATACTTCTCACACCGTAAGCTCCGCCCCGCGTCCAGATTAGGGAAAATGAAGTCAGGCCGACTTAATTGGACGGAGTATAAGTCGATGAGTTGAAACATTCTCCACACAGAGACTCAGAATTATTCATTCGTCATCACTCTCACTCTGATTTTGTTTATTTATTAGCGTCACGAGCCCATTCTTCGTCATTAAGTCCTACCTTCCTAGCCCTAACTATCTAATGTTAAAAGAAGATTTACAAAAAAACCGCGTAAGACTCGACTATCTCGCTTGCCCCAATTAAGGTAGACCTTATCCAAGAATAAAGCCTACAAAACTCCATTTTCCTTTAGAGTTCTTCCTTTAACCCAGTGATAACCAAGTTACCTTGCCAACCCATCCTAGAAATGGATTCCTCGCAAGAACTTTGGGAGTCAGAGCAAACTCGACAGGGAAACCTCAAACGCCTTCGGCCGACACTCCCTTTACGGGTAAACCTGCTTCATAAAATTGACCCTATATTAACTAGTAACTTCCCTTATAAACTCGTGACCACATATAAAACGCAGTTAGACAGCCAATGACCCACTAGCCAAAGTGTCTGACCATGCATCCATAGTGAATAAATATTTCTACCCTTCCTCAGGTTATCTTCTAATTCATTAATTTTACTAAACACTGCCTCACACATTTCATTACAAATCATTGAAGAATAAAAGTTTTGCTGCTTTAGTCTGTACTGAGGCGTAGATTCAACTATCAACCTAATCAATCCTAGGTCTTTTGCCTGATAGAATGATAGGTCATCTATTATTAGCATATATTTAATGTACTTATCCAGCTTTTTTGATGTTCAAGGCAACCGACACGTTTTCACTCTTTAACATTTATTTTTCTTAAGTCTATCTTTTGTGTTTGATACGATGTATGTAGTCTTTGTTTTCTCCTCTGACTTCTTTATTTCTTCTGCTACTGACTCTTCAAACTGCTTCGCGTGCATCAATCTATCGATTTCAAATGACTCTTTCAGGGTATAAGTAACAGGTCTCTTTCCTCAGTATTTCTTTTCACACACAAGGCACTTTAGGAGTAATCATTGTGTTCAACAAAGAACCTCCTCAATGAACTGGAATTTACTGCCACTTACATAAAAATATTACCTTAATAAAAAAATGCAACTTTCTTGTATTAATTGTGATATTCTGTCCTTTATTTATTATGCAGCATGATATACAAACTACTTTCTAAAACCGTTGATGATACATAGCATACACTAAAACCGAAGATCCGACTTGTGTCAAGAGATGACAGATTTCATATTTTTGGCTATAAAATGTGAATTACTAGAGAGTTTTTCTTTTTGTCATTTATTATATTAGATTCAGTCATTCAAAAATTTGCATAATTTCTAGAGACAAAAGCCAAAAGCCAGTCATAACATTTGACAGCCCTGAATATAATTTATAGAGTTAGCAGCTCTGGAATTTAGGTTATTCTGCGAATCTGCAGTTATCAGCTACTCACGTAAAAAAATATTGATAAAAATAACAGTTTCCAATGCTAAAGTTACCTAATTTTTTATGTCAACTAATGATGTAGGTAATCTTGTGTGCTAGGAAAATTACATATTTTGTTCTTGAACGAATGTTCAAAACTACTGGAGTTAAATTAAGCTGAAAATAAAGGATGATAGAAAGTAGTAAGAAAACTGAGAGCAAGTTGAAATTAAAAGTGGGCCAAATGAGGTATCATAAAAAATGGGAGGACTAAATGAAACGAAAAAGGAAAGAGAAGAATATAGTAAATTTTAAAAGTTCAGGCCTGAATATGGAAACGTGGGACTATAGAAACAATAATTCACAGATCCAAACACTCTCATCACCCAGTCAAGGGACACTTTATATGAAAAATGTCTTAGGATATTTTAGTCACGATAGAATGAGCGTAACTGTAGTGCACTAATCAATAAATTAAGTAATATACTATATTTACTCCGAAACTAATATGCTTATAATCAATGGCGTTTCGTGATAGCAGGATGTTTTGAATCTGGTTGCTGATTGCTTGCTGACTTGCGCTCACAACGCGGTTTCGATGACAGCACTCGGGAAGAAGACATGAGCGACGTAGAGGTGATTGGTAGAGAGGTTAGATACTAGTGAGTTAGAGGAATCACTAGACCATTTTGTGAAAAAGTGGAAGAACAAAAAGACGTTAGCTTTTCAGAATGAACAGCATCAATAAAGACGGTTTTCAGGCGATCCAGAGAAACAGTATCCTGCTAGGTGCCAAGCTGTAGAACAAAAAGTTTTGGCTCCCTATAGATAAAGAGAAAGGATCCAAGTTGACATCTCTTTTGGCACGAAAGATATATTGTTAGCAGGCACTCTTGGGGAGGTAGGACTAAGTTCGGCTATAATCCGTACAAAATTATTACGTATGAAGCAGGATAGAGATAAGAGGGTAGAGTGTGGTCAGTAGAAGAAAAGGATTGAGCAATTGCCAAAAGAATCAAAGGTAGCTGGTCCACCCATGATATTTGGATGGGTGGAGCAGAATCTTGCTTTGAACGTATGATGCTCCCTGGATGGTAGTTTGTGGTAGGAAGGTGAAAAGAACCAATAATTGTCATGAGTACATCCCATTGTGGGATTTAAATTGACTATCATGGTCAGTAATAATTTTGAAAGAGAAACAAAAATGAGCAACCCAGCCTGAGATAAAGACCTAGGCGACGGTAAAGCCTCAGCTGTCTGGAATAGCAACAGCCTATGTCAATAAGTGAAGCGACCGTGCATGGTAAGAAGAAATGTGCAACCAGGAAAGTAAGGCAGAGGGCCTACAAGATCAATGTGAATGGCGCTAAAGTGGGACGAAGGAAGTGCAAAATGAGCCAGAGGATTCTGTGTGTGGCGCTGAACCTTAGCACGCTTACAAGCCACACATGAGCAGGTCCATTTGGCCACATCGGCTTTCATACCTGGCCACACAAAACGTTGTTACATCAGCCTGCGAGTCGCTCGCATACCAGGATGAGAAACACCGTGAGTTTAGTCAAATATATACTGAGGACAATCAAATAAGGAAAGGTTGGCCAATTTGCGCCTGGAAGGGCTTTCTAATAAGTCGACCTCTCGAACGCGAGTTGAGAAGAGTGAAGCCATCTTAGCGTCTCTTCATCTTATTCCTGTACCAACGCCATTTTCGCATGGTTAATTGGCACATAAAAGAGTTGCGTTCTCGATATTGAAGAAATGCGAAAAACACGTCTGGTACGTTATTTGAAGATTGTATTGAATGAAGTCATGATGAAGTCTAGATAACTAGCATTGACTGCAGAGTGCATGGAAGAAATGCTATGAGCGGATAGTGCACTAACCAATGGTTTGTGTTCAGTGAAGACAGTAAATTCACGCCCTTCCAAATATTGTAGGGGGTAGCGGAGGGCAAGATATATTCCTAGCAGCTCCCTTGAAAAGGTGTTATATCTCTTTTTAGAAGGAGTTAAGGGGATACCACATTCATTTTTTCAACTTTTTATTACCTTAGATTAACATATAGGAAATTAAAGCTCATTAAAGCCATTTTATTCTTGTTAAAATCATAATAACCCACGGCGCCGTTTTTAAGATACAGGTGGTTCTTTCCGAACCCCCCTCCTTGAAACCTGATATCATATAAATGGCTATAGAATTACTAAAAATTAAACATTCAAACTGAATTTACGAGCAAAATATGCACATATGATTTAGTTATCATTTGAAATCAGTTTTCTTAACTTCTATTAAAATTTGTGTTAATGGTGTACTAAGACATATATTTTCCGGACAAGGTCAACTATAGGTTTTGTTCTCAGTTCAAAAAGGGGGTGTGAGGTGAATAGTAGTGGTGTTCTAAATGCCTTGGAATTCAGTTCACTCTATATTCGAATTATGCTAAAACTTTAAACCAGTTCTCATGAGCTGTTTTTTTTTTAGCAAATATTTAAAATCGAAAGGTATAGTTTTGCGTTCTGTTCACAAATCAACTTTAAAAATCTACGGAGAATTTCCACTAATGTATAAAATTTTGCATTATCATAATTTTCACTATATTCTAGTCATGTTGCTAAAACAAAATATATACTATAAAAAGTTTATAAAATTTGCAATAAAATGATATAAAAAATCAATGGTATAGTTTTGTTTTTTCACAAATAAACTTTAAATATCATAATTTTTACTATGTTCTACTCATGTTGCTAAAACAAAATATATACTATAAAAAAGTGCATAAAATTTGCAATAAAATGATATAGAAATCAATAATATAGTTGTTTTTTTCACAAATTAACTTTAAATATCAAGAAAGAATTTCCATGAATGTATACAATTTTGCATTATCTTAATTTTAACTATGTTCTAGTCATGTTGTAAAAAAATAATTGTACCATAAAAAGTGCATAAAAGTTGCAATAAAATGATATACAAAACCCCAAAATGCGAATTTTGAACGAAAGAATTTGAGGGGAGACTAATGAAAAAAACGTACTACCCCCTTAAAGACTTTTTGGGGAAAAGAGAGGTTCCCATGAGCCAACAAACTTTTTTTTAAGGTTATACTAACATGTGTCGCGGACGCTCCCGAGGGCATGCTCATAGAATGCCTCTGGGCAAGGATAGGTCAGTGAAACGGCGGAGGTCATATCCTCTTTGGTGCGAGAAGAAGATTCCCACGCCTCGGAAAACCATGATAGAGGAGAGTCCATCTTGGTTATTGAGAGTGTAGAGTGCTTCCATCATTCTAGAAACATGACAAATAAACCTATCGTAAAAGGTAATTATACCACAGAACCGACGAAGTTGCTTGAGCGAAAATGGTTCGTGGAAATCCCGAATGATTGTCATCGAGAGGACGAATTCCGTCAGGAGAAAGATGTTGCTCAAGAAATGAGAGTTTGTGACACTAATGAGACACTTAAACGTGTTGAGTACGATACCATACTATTCAAGTTGAACTAAAGCCTGAAGAGGTAAGATAGATGCTCCTCTAAAGACAAAGATGTTATCAGAAAGTCGTCTTTGTAACAAAAGACTAAAGGAAAACGTCTCAGAACTTGATTCATGAAACGTTGAAAGATTTGACCACTGTTCCGAAGACCATAAGGCATTCGGAGCAAACTTGACAAATGAACCAAAGGGCCTGGTGATAACTGTTTTAGGGGTGTCATCTGGGTGAATACCAGAAGCGGATCCAGAAAAAGCAAATGGTGGGGAAGCGATGGCAGGATTTTTATGAGTGGAAATTTGTTAAAGCTGCTTATTATGGTACAAATATTTACGAGTAATACATATATAATCGTAAAAATAATACAAATAATTAGTGTTGAATACATACGATTAAGTTATAGGCATAAATGATGAATATGTAAATCTGTAATGTAGACTATAATGATGTAGGCTACTTGCAAGTCATTTCGCCCACTTAAGTAAGAAGGAAAATAATAATAGAAAAATTATTTTTATTTTCCAGGAATAGGCTCTCTCAAAATCGTAGGCCCATGTCCCCGCAAATTTGTTAATCACTTGATCATTCAAAACTTGAATGTTATTGTGAACCGTGAGTAGTGCGAGGCCGTTGAGGCGATCCTGGCCAATCGTGCTCCTCATGTGCGTCTTTAGCCGTTTCAAGGCTGAGAATGAGCCGGCAGAGTCATTAAGATGGTCAGGAGCTTCGCAATGTTCGGGAACATACGGGTCTCTGCGTACTTCTTTGCATTTTTGACAGTCCTGAAAACAGGAGTGTAATTTTTCCACCGCTGTGCCTCCACCTGCACAAGCACCAGTGACTCAACATCGCTCTCGTAGATCTTATCGGCATTAAAGACGGCATCCACGTCTGCTTTTGAGCCTTTGAGAAGCTCCTTCAACCGGAGAGCAACTGGTACGGTATAGTACTCAAATCTTCTCCAGCTCGGTGATCACTTCGTCAACGAACGAAATATAGACCGAGCGTCGATAGTACTCATCAGCAGTCCTGCCTGGGATATTTGCGCGCTGTATCTGTCGTGCAGACTTGGGGAACAGGGACGTCATCGTTACCTGAGTACACTTCAATCAGAATATCCTTGGCTTTGGAAATACAATGTGCAAGTGCTCCTCAGTATTATTTCTGAACTTGGCGAAAACAGATGGCGTCAGTGTCTGTGACTTCTGCGAACTCGAGAAGCGCCTGGGCGAGAGCATCGCTCAACTGAGAGAGGAGAACTCCCTCCTTAAAAGGGAAGTTCAACTCTTAAAAACAGAGAGATGCAGATGCTCAGGCGAGAAGGCTCCGGACGTCCAACAGCCGATTTCTTCTGCTGAAGGGCTTCCTCAACGAGCCAAAAAGAAGAAAAGAAAGAAGAAAGAAGAGAAAGTAGAAATAGAAGAAGAGAAAGTAGAAAGAGAAGAAGAGAAAGTAAAAGGAGAAGAAGAGAAAGTAGAAAAAGAAGAAAAGAAACTGGAAACAGAAGAAGAGAAAGAAGAAGCAGAAGAAGAGAAACGGGAAACAAACAAAGAGATAGCAAAGGAAGTCAAGAAGAAGAATAAGAGGAAGAATAAGAAGAAGAAGAAAAAAAATTAGAGATACAAGAGGAAAGCGGCAAGTCGCCTCCGAAAGGAAAGACTAAGTCGTCCGCAGTCAAATGTGCAAGAGTCACCCTTATTGGTGATTCTCAAGCACGGGGTCTGAAGCCCCTGCTAGCGGCCCGCCTTCGCACAAGCGTTAAGGTGAGCTGCATCCCAGGTTGTGGGAATATGCAGGTAAGAGCTGAGGCCGAGAAGTCTCAGATTTCAGAGACTTCAGTCGTTGCCCTTATGGTAAGTGGCAACGACCTCTACCTCAGAGGAGGTAGGGTAGGCCCTACAGGTGAAATTATGAGGACAGTTATGGGCGCTGTCGACGACTGTGGACTGAAAACCCGCAGACGCGTCGTGGTGGGGATGCTCCCGAGGTGGGGTCCAAGCCGGACTGCCCACTTGAGGAACATGTCGCTAAACAGGCGCCTTGCAGACCTCTGTACGGCTGAGGGTGTCTTTTTTGTGGACCCGTACGCCGTGTTCTATGGTAGAAAAGACCTCTACCAAAGGGACGGGGTGCACCTCTCCTTTAAGGGAAAGGCGTTCCTAGCCAACCTCATCCAGGATGTCGTGGAGCGCACCCAAAGGAGTGTCCGGCCCATTGGGAAGGCGGACGTACGCCAGTACGCCCGAGTTACTCCCCAAACAACCTTCTCGGAGGTTGTCAAAAATGGTGCCACCACGACAAACAAGAAGCCGGGAAACGGAAGAGTATAGGGGGTCCTACATTAGGGGACTCCCTGAAAGTTCTTCTGTTCAATGCGAGGTCAATCAGGAACAAGTTTCCTGAGCTCCGTGGCCTCGTAGCGACGGAAGAACCCGAAATGGTAGCCATAACAGAATCGTGGATAAAAACGTCAAACCGAGACTTTGAAGGCAACTTCACGGTTCCTGGCTACCAACTCTTCCACAAAGATAGGCCAGACAGAGAGGGTGGCGGTGTAATGTATGTCAAGGATACAATCAAATCTACGAACTCCAACGTTATATCCGACCACGAGCTCCTAGGCGTTGACCTAGAGATTGGTCCTGCCAAATACAGGACCCTGCTGCTTTACAGACCCCCTTCCCAACCTGTTGAGAAGGACAGGGAACTGTACCAGCTGCTGGGTGAGCTGGTTCAAGGCAGAGTGTGCATCGTTATGAGCGATTTCAACAGCCAAGTTGACTGGGAAACCAGAGCAGCCTGTGGCGAGAGCGCGCTACTCCTGGAGTTCGCCAACAACGAATTCCTCACTCAATGGGTCAGAGAACCGACGAGAGGAGACAATATCCTCGACTTGGTCTTCACCTCTGAGGATGATATCGTTGAGAATATCTCTGTAGGCGAAGAGCTCGGTGGCAGTGATCACCAGCTAGTTAGATTTAGCGTCAAGATCCCGAAGGTAAGGTCTGTTGCCAGTCAATTAAAGAAACTTGACTTGAGAAGAGCAGACTTTGCAAGCCTTCGAGCTGGACTGACTGACGTAAGGCTAGAAGTGTGCGATGCCGTTGAAGACTGGTGGAATAGTTTCAAAACCACATTCATGAGTCTTCAATCGCGTTTCATCCCTCTGAAATGCCCCCGTCTGTCTTCTGTTCAACCAAAGTGGTTTAATCGAGAAATCGGCCAACTGCTTAGGGAGAAGAGAAATGTGTACCGGCAATCGAAGATCTCGGGTGACTTTGACGAATACCGGAGGCTAGCCAGGAGAGTGAAGTCCAGCATAAGGGCGGCTAAGCGGTCTGAGGAACTCCGAGTGGCGAGACTCTGTAAAGAGAATCCCAAGGAGTTTTTTGGATATGTGAACAGCCGTAAACCAATCCGTCGAACGATTGGCCCTTTGAGGAATGAGGAGGGGACATTAAAGCATTCAGATGCAGAAAATGCTAACCTCCTCAACGACTACTTCTCTTCAGTGTTTACTGAAGAGTGTGGTCCCATTCCCCAGCCGACGGATTCCTACTCGGGGGAAAAGCTGGAGGCAATGGACTTCACCGAAGGAGAAATAAAGAAAAAGATCGCTGACCTAAAGACGAATAAGTCCCCTGGACCGGACGGGTTTCTACCTAAAGTGTTGAAGGAAGTGTGCGATGAAGTATCACGACATCTGTGCGCTATCTTTAACATGTCAATCCGGACCGGATGCGTTCCTAGAGACTGGCGTGAGGCGGAGGTGACTCCTATCTTCAAGAAAGGAGACCGTAACCAACCGTCGAACTACCGACCTATCAGTCTCACTTCGATAGTCGGTAAACTCATGGAAAGCATCATGGTGGACAAAGTGACTTCGTATTTAGAGTCAAACCTGCTACTGAGGAGTTCCCAGCACGGCTTCCGAAGGCAACGGTCATGCCTGACGAACCTTGTGGAATTCTTCCACTTCGTTTTCAGTGAGCACGATCGGGACAAGGCGGTGGATGTGGTCTACCTAGACTTTCAGAAAGCCTTTGATAAGGTACCACACCGCCGCCTTCTCCGGAAAGTGCGAGCGCTTGGCATAGACGGAAAGGTAGCCGGCTGGATCGAGAACTGGCTAAGTGGCAGACGGCAACGGGTGGTGGTAAATGGACAGTCTTCTGAGTGGGTGCCCGTTACTAGCGGGGTGCCTCAAGGTTCTGTCCTGGGACCACTACTATTCATCATCTACGTCAACGACATGGACGGTGACATGGTTGCCAAGATTTCTAAATTTGCCGACGATACCAAGCTTGGTATGAACGTTGCAAAGGATGGAAATACTGCCCGCCTGCAGGAAGATCTTGGGAAGATTGGGGAGTGGTCGGACCCGTGGCAAATGCCTTTTAACGTGGGCAAATGCAAAGTGATGCATATCGGCCACAGAAACCCCCAATCTCAGTATATCCTTAAGGGCACTGCTCTTGAATCGAGTGACACTGAGAAGGACTTGGGTGTAACAATCACTAGTGACCTCAAGTTCTCGAAACAGTGCATTGAGGCGGAGAAAAAGGCCCAAAGGATGCTAGGCTATATTAAGCGCCAGTTTGGTTATCGGAACCAGGAGATTGTACTGTGCCTGTACAACTCACTTGTCCGACCGCACCTGGAGTATGCCGTACAATTTTGGAGTCCTTCATTGCGAAAGAACATCGCGAGATTGGAACGCGTACAAGCCAGGGCAACCAAGCTGATTCCCTCTATCCGACATAAAAGTTATGAGGATAGACTAAGGGAATTAGATCTGTTCTCGCTGGAAACCCGTAGACTGCGTGGTCAGCTCATCGAAGTTTTCAAAATACTTCGAGGGTTCGAAAATGTTGACTACCGGGATATTTTCACACTGAGTGAGAACAGAACGCGCAATCACGGCTTCAAACTTTAACTGAAGCGTTACAACCGCAATCTGTGTGGAAATTTTTTCACCTACAGTATCTGCGGTAAGTGGAACGCACTTCCAGTGGAAGTTGTCAACAGTGAATCTGTTGACCAGTTCAAGTCAAGACTAGACAAGGTCTTGAAAAGTGGCCGTTTAGGGACGCAAAACAATTGAGCAGCCTTGTGCCCGCTCGATTGCAAGTCCAATGGTACCCTCTTTGAATGGACCGTAAGGTCTCCTAGGGTACCTTTTCTCCTTGTTGTTACTCCTTGTTGTTGTCACCGTCCTTGTTCTGCAGGCTCCTACATGGTTCAAGTGTGTTGGCCAAAACTGACCCGCCATAACCAACCCAATGAGAAAGCGAGGGTCCCTAATCACGGCGAGTAAGATGTCAGCATTGGCATCCAGCATAATTTCCTCTTCCATGAAGACCGCGATGTGAGGCAGAAACTAAATGAAGACGAGGACTGCATCATGCCGCTCAACCCATCTGGTGGGACACAAGGGCACCAACTTCTCCTGCTTAGCTAAGGAAAGCTTCACGATTTGGGGGAACTGGAGCGTCCGCATGTTGCTGGAGTATATGAAGTTATGAACTTCGTTGAACTTCTGAAGGGCGAGTTTCACTTCTTTCACATCGCAGGCCTTGGTCAGCACCAAATTCAGTCGGTGATTAAAGCAATGGATCCTTTGGCGAAGGGGTATTGCTCCATGATGATGGCAGCACAACCTCTGAACTTCCACATCATGACACTCACTCCGGTGAAGCCAAGGCCCTGGAAGTTTTGACATGTCTAAACCAAGGCCATGTACGGTGCGAATGAGCAGTTGGGCTAGACCTTCACCGGTGAGGTTCTCAGCAGTGACGAAAGTGAGAAAGTCATCCTTGATGTCATCTGTCCAAGGATAATGGTGGCTTGCTCCTTCCCTGAGAAGTCCGCGGTCTCGCCCATTAGCATTGCGAATACCCTTGACACTCCGGCTAAAACCTTTTCCATCACCAATCGATCTGTAAAGCAAAATATGATTATGGCGACATCTGCTCATAATGTCAAACTAGCATGAATTCTACTTTTGGAATAAGAGACCTATTTGGGGGAACAGAAGTTGCTGTGTCACCACCTGTGATATCAATCAGCTCATCCTGAATAGTTTCGCTAATGAGGGTGGAGTTGGCTCGGCTGGCCAAGCTGGTAAGGAGGCGGTTAATCTCGGCATCTCCGACCTGGGCTCGATAACGCAGAAGTGCTATGAAGACCCCTCCCGTTTTGCTTGGAATAGAGAGGTCCAATGAACCGTCATATCGATGCCCACGGAGAGGCAGCCTATTTCGTCCGCATAAAAGGATGCTTGAATGATCGGAACCAACAGGCACCGGTTGGTCTCAATTTGGTCCATCTTCTTCGCCTGTAGCAGGGTGTTGACAGCCCTGGTCGGGTTTCGCAAAGTGTCGACAAACCCCTCCATTTTCGGCATAGCTGTCACATAATATCCGTGCTTATTGTGACTGCTGAGCAGTTTGGTGGCCTATTTGTACCTGCACATCGGCTTTAACACCAAGGTGGCCAGCCTACTGTCTCCAACTACGTCCATATTTCCGCTGAACAGCACACATGCAACGCAATATCCACCCTGGTTCAGCAACGAGTACTTCAGCCAGGGATATATGAGGCATTAGCTTAGTTAGAATCGCTTCTTATGACCACCTTTTTCAATGAACGGTAGCGATTCGACAGACGGGGCAGTCTGGTTGATTCTGGACACTTTCTCGGAGTCTATGGTCGCCTTGTTCCCAATAAAGTTTACAACGTCCACTGTAGCTGCGGGGAGTGTCAGTGTACCATGCGAAAAAAAGAGGAGCGAGTTCCTTGCACTCCTGCTCCTCATGATGTCGAAGTACTTGGCTGTTGCTCCAGCTCAATGACTTCACGCTCGCAATCACCACTCGTTTTAGCCACTTTTGTTTTGAAGAAAGAAGTGATCTTCATACCGCCGGCTCGCTTCATAGTACACGCCCAGTTGGTTTAATAAGTCAGTTTTGGGGAGAGGGAAGACTAAAGATGTTCGCAGCGGTAGCCATCGCACGTGCTCTCAGCGAGCTCTCTATTCAGTAATTTTTTTTGTTTTGTTTTCTTCAGTGTAATATATTTAAATGGGGACAGTATTTTTACGTTTGAGAGCGGTTGAATGTTCTTCCCGTTTAAGTTACACTTTTCTTGATTGCTTAATTAAAAGGTTTTGAAAAGTTTTCTTATTATGGCTGTCATTTAGGATGAAGTAAGCATGTCTTTTGTAGTGTGTATGTATTTTGTGATTCTTGTGGTGTTGAAAGAAGAGCCAATGTAGCTGAATGCCGCTTATGTTATGTGACTCGTGCAAATGTGGCTTTGATAGAGAAGGTGAGTCGGTTGCGGGATGAATGTAAGAGATTAAATCATTTGGTAGTTGAAGTGAAAAGAAATGCGAGTGTATGCATGAAGAATGTAGCTATGACCAGGTCGGAGCAAGATAGGCCTAGACTAGGGATGGAGAGAAAGAAGTGTCTGATGTAAGTGAAGATGAATGGTGGGGAAATATGGATAGAATGGCTAAGTTCGGACAGGTTAGGTGTGTGGGTAAGAGTAAATTGGAACCTGTTAGGTTGAATAACAGGTATGATGCCCTGAAAGGAGAATAGGTTGAAAATGATTTGACTGATGTGGTTGTGGCAGGAAGTGGAATAAGTGGTAGCTTAAATGAGAACAGGAGGGAGGGTATAGCTAGGCATAGGAGGACTATGAGGATGAGTAAGGTGCCTGTGATGGATGACTCTCATATTATATATTTATATAGGAGGTTGAGTGCGAGCATATGCATAGGACTGAGAGTTTGTTTGTCAGATGCTGGTGTAAATGATGTGTCTGAGAGGTATGATAGTCTAGTGTCTGGGTATGATTGGAGTGCAGTTTTGATTACGCATGTTGGAGTAAATGATGTAAAGAAGGTGGGTTCACGTGGGTTACGACAGAGGTAAAAAAAGGTTAGTTGAAAGGATGAGTGAAAGTAGAGTGAAAGACGTTGTTTCAGGTGTGCTTCCGAGATTGGTTGTGGGGATGGAATGGTTGTCTCGTACGATTGGAATGAATGAGTATGTTCAAGGCCTTTGTGAGGAGTCGGGACTAGTGTTTGTAGATGTCTCGAATGGCTTTTATCGGAATTGTACAATTGGAATACGTGAAACGCCTGTTTGAGGAGTCGGAATTAGTGGTTGTAGATGTCTGGAATGGCTTTTATGAGAATAAGGCATTTTATGCATTGGATGGACCCCATCTAAGCCAGACTGGGGATGAGGTGTTGTGGCAGAAGTTAGATAATGTCATTAGGTCTTTAAAGGCAGGAACCTAGTTACTGATAGTGGTCAGGGAAATATAAGAGTACAGAGTGGGGCAGGGAAAGGAAAGAGATGCAGAGGAGTTAGAGTGGAAGGTATACAGGCTAAAAGAGATACTTAAGGGATAGGACGGTTGAGGTGTCTTTAAACCAATTCTCGTAGTCTTATAAATAAGAAGGGCGAGTTATTTAGTTATATTAATGATGAAGATAAAGATATAAAATGTGTAACCAAATAATGGATTAATGAAAATAAATTTAATGACAATGTGAATGAATTTGAACTACAAGGTTATGATATGTACATTAGTCAAAGAAGAGATAGGATTGGTTGTGAATTGATTATGTATATCAGAAATAGCATTGCTTCAACTCTAAATAATTCAATAAAGCAAAGAGAAGCTGAGTCAGTGTGGATAGATATTAGGGTCAGTAAAAATAGGATAATACACTTGGGAGCCTTTTATAGACCTGAACAGACTGATGGTATTGATTAGTTAATGATCATTGAAATAAGTAAAGGATGTGAAGTATATACAGTTATTTTTGGTGAGTTTAAATTAAATCCTATGGACTGGAAAATATGATAGGAAGGGATAGAGCAAGTTGTAAGTTTATAGAATGCTTTGAGGATAATTATTACTCAATTTACTTAATAAGCCAATAAGGGGTGCCAATATATTAGATTTGGTTCTTTAAAATGATGATAACCTCGTTCAAGAATTTACTGTTGGGGAAGAATTTGGAAATTGGGATCATCAGATGGTTCGTTTTAACTGGGAATTTTTATAGGGGCGACTACGATAAATTACGCAACTTGCTAAATCAGATCAAGTTAAATATAGAATTCATTGGAAAGACACTTTTAAGACTATATTAAACATATTCCAATAGTGTATACAAATGAAGATTATTTGAAAGAAATGTAAGAGATAGCTAGGAAAATTTCTGAGAAGAAAAGGGCATACCAGTGATTACAGGGAGAAAGTACTATAGACAATTTAAATCATTATAGGTCGACCAGAAATGAGCTAAATAAAATTATTAAGAAGAGAAAAAGGGCGGTAAAAATTAATTTAGCTCAAAATAATAATAAAGATCCAAGAAAACTCTAACAATGATAAAATTGGGTCCATTAAATTTGAAGGGGTTTTGATCATTTATCTTCAGGATTTTCAGAAGAGAATCCAGATAGATTAATTGATGATAATTATATCTCCCGGAAGGTGGGTTGAATACAATCAATGTGAACATGGAAATAATTAAAGGGTTTATATTGGAGTCAAATACTAGTAAGGCATCTGGCACAGACAACATTGATTCTAGGTTACTCATAAAAGGTGTAGATAGTATTGCAGTAGCTCTTGAGAAGATATATTGATACTAGATCTCTAGAGTTTAGAGAAATACCTAATGATTAAAAATTATCGAATATAGGGCCAATTTTTAAGAAAGGAAGTAAAGAGGACCCGAATAACTTTAGACTGGGAAACTTAACTTCTATAGTTTGTAAAATTCTTGAGAATATAGTTAATAAGGGAATTTCTGACCATCTAGAGAGTGGTAGTTTAAAAAATGATACTAAGTCTGGGTTTAAAAGAAGTAGATCGGGTTTAAAAAATTTACTGGATTCTATGGATTATGTGACTAAATTGGATATGTAACTGAATTGGATAGCTGAATGGCTGAATGACAGGAAACAGAGAGTTGTACTGAATGAGGTGAGGTCACAGTTCAGGCACATTTTCAGTGGTGTACCTCAGGGATCAGTTCTAGGCCCTTTATTATTCATAGTTTATATAAATGATCTTGGGGCAGCTGTAAATAGCAAAATGTCATTTTTTTTATGACACTAAATTGGCAGCTGTAGTCAAAGCCGTTGAGGGTAGCTTTAAGCCTTAAAAAAAGCAGATATTAACATAGGAAGTGATTATAGGGAATTTGGCGATGAAATGGATGGTCATTGGCTGAATTCATTTGAGGATGAGGACTTAGCGTAGTAGTAGATAGGTTACTAAAGTTTTGGAAGCAGTGTATTAAGGCCAAAAATAGAGCAAATAGGGTGCTAAGATATATTAAGAGGAATGTTTGCTACAAGAGCAAAAAGGTCATCCTTAAACTCTACAACTCGTATGTAAGGCCACATTCAGATTACTGTATACAGGCATGGTCCCCGCTTTTAGGACATGATATCAACCTGCTAGAGCCAGTACAAAGCAGGGCAACAAAATAATAGCTCTCCTGAAGACCTTAAATATGAAGATAGATTTAGGGTACTAAATATGTTCTCATTTAAAATAAAGTGTGTGAAGGGAGATATGATTGAGCTTTTTAAAATCTGTTTAAGGATGGATAAGTTCGATTTTGGCAAGTTATTTGAGTTTCAAGGTAGTAATAGGACTAGGGTTCACAACTTGAAAATCAAAAGAAAGATATGCAGGTTATGTTAGAAGTATTTTTTCACCAACAGAGTGGTAGATTGCTGAAATAGTTTGCCACTTGAAACAGTAAACAGTCCAAACTTGAATGTTTTCAAGCGCAGATTGGTTGATTATATGGGTAGGGAGGGTTAACTTTCTTTGGGGGATGTTATTCTGGACTCATTGCTGTGGATGTTTTTTTTATTATTGTATATTATAGGTGATTATATTTTGACGGGCCGTAATAGTGATGCCTTTTGTCTTTGACGCATTCCTGTAAATGTTTTTAATTGTATATTGTAGATGCATGATCTGAAAATCCTATGGTTGCATTTTGTAAGCGGGTTTTGACGGATGCGGGTCACCTTTAATAGGCCCTTGTGGCTTTTGTCATCTGTTAAATTATGTTAGGCTATGTTAATTCATGTAGTAGGCGGTGTAAATGGGGATTGGTTGAAGGGAAGCACACAGAGCGGAGAGAACTGTGAAAAGGAAAAAGTGACTCCAAACATTGTGTGCGAAGTAATGCGATCGACAAGCTTGCGGCGAAAAAATCATGGACAGATAAAAAATCGAGCCCCAAAATAGGAACGTCCAAACCGGATGTATATGCATATATGGAGAGATGGGTGATATATATATATATATATATATATATATATATATATATATATATATATATATACTCTGATTGACGCGAATGTAAAGCCTAGATCTTCACCAACCAATGCTTATAAGAATGAGGAATGAAAATAGAGGAGTCAAGTGTTAGATTCTAATAGATTAAAAATGAAAATAGGCAACCGGCAATTTCAGGGTAAACTAAGAGTGGTATATTTCTATATTTATTTATAAATTAACGAGAAAGATATAGAAGTTAAACAAAGAGCAAGGAGAAAATGGGAAATACACATAATGAGAATAATGAATTTGATCGAATATAAATTTAGGTTAGAGTAAATATTTATATAAATTTTAGTTATAAATTATGGAATGATATATTTAATGTATGGATGGATGGACTTGGCAATAGTTTTGGACAGACACGAAATAATTGCTCTAATTATCGAATTATAATTTCAAGGGGACTGGAAATAGAGAGAAAAAAGGGAATTACATTTTGACGATAACGACAACACGAGTGAACTAAAATTGTCAGCGAACATTGGGAGCAAGAAAGGTTAATGCAGATTGGTCAGTTTAAAATACGTCAGAAAGTGATTTAGATTGGTTGAAATATATATCGTACAACGTATAGGATAATTATTATTGGACGATACGTAGGGTAAATTTTGTTGGAAATTGTACGAGTTATATATGATTGGAATTGTCTTACATGAATATGAATTAATGGAAGTGAGATGAGTATTCTCTCAGACAGGGAATTATACTTTTGTATGAGCTAGCAATGATGTTTGCTGCTACAATACTTCCCCCCTAGGAGAGCTACCCTTCCCCTCACAAAGGGTTAATTTGGATATCTCCAAAGTCTCCTTACAACGCAACCGGACCGTGTTATGACGCCACTGGGCTGGCGACGATTTTGGGAAATGCCACCAAATGCGAGCGAGGCACTGTCACAAGCAAAGGTGGACGGATTGATGGTAATCCACTTGGTTATCTGCACTGAGCTGGCGTCCGGGGATCTTAGGACGTTTTCAGTCTGGCCTGCTTTTGGCAGGGTGACCAGAGGTGGAGAGACGGACTCCTTACTTTGCAGCTCTGCCGACGAGGTTTTATGCAACAAAAGAGGATGTGGCAGTAATCGGGATGGAGATATGGACGAGGTAGAGGTGATTGTTGGTGAGGTTAAATGATGGCGAGTTAGAGGAATAACTGGACCATTTTGAGAGATAGTTGTATAAGAAAACGATGGCTGCTCGGAGTGAACAGCATCAATAATGGCGGGTTTCAAGCGATCTAGAGAAACAGTATCCTGCTTGGTGCCAAACTGTAGTACAAAGAAGTTTGGGTTCCTAGAGATTATGAGAAAGGGTCCATCATAAACGGATTGCAAGGAGGAGCGAGTTGAATCGTGACGGACAAAGACGTGGGAACAGGTTGACATCTTCTTTGGCACGAAAGGTTTCTGGGAAGCTAGCACTCTTGGGGCAGTAAGCGTAACTTCGGCCATCACACGTACCAAATTGTGTACGTATGAAGCAGGATCGAGATAAGAAGTTAGAGTGTGGTTAATATAATGAAATAATTGACAAGGAAGACTGAGTTGGTTACCGTAAACTAGTTCCGCTGCAGAACAGGCCAAATCCTCTTTCAAGTACGAACGAATGCCCAAAAGAATCAAAGGTAGCTTGTATACCCAAGTGATATTTGGATCAGTGGAGCATAAGCTTGCTTTGAGCGTCCAATACAAACGTTCGACGGCCGAGTTGCTTTGAGGGTGGTAGCTTGTAGTACGAAGGCGAAAGGAACCAATAACTGCAATGAGTACATCCCACTGGTGGACTCAAATTGACTACCACGGTCAGTCATGATTGTGGAAGGGACACCAAAACGAGCAACCCAGCCTGAGATAAAGGCTTTAGCGACGGTGTATGCTCGGGTGTCTGGAATGGCGATAACCTTTGGCCAACGAGTAAAACGGTAGATCATGGTGAGAAGATAGGTGCAACCACGAGAGTAAGGCAGAGGGCCTACAAGATCGATGTGAATGGCGCTAAAGCGGGACGAAGGTAGTGCGAAAGGAACCAAAGGAGTCTTTGTGTGGCGCTGAACCTTAACACTCTGACAAGGCATACAAAAGCGGGTCCATTTGACCACATCGGCGTTTATACCTTGCCAAACAAAACGTTGTGCAATGAGGTTTCGAGTAGCTCGCATGCCAAGATGAGAAAGGCCGTAAGTTTGGTCAAATTGTATCGACGGTAAGCGAGAGGAATAAGAGGACGAGGCCAGTCAGGTAATGAATAATCGACCAGGATACGCCTGGAAAAACTGCCTGGTAAGGCGACCTCGCGACCGACGAGTTGAGAAGAGTGACGCAGTGTTTGCGTGTCTTCATCCGGTTTCTGAGCCAACGCTATTGTCGCATAGTCAATTGGTGCATGAGAAAATTGCGTCCCCGAAATTAAAGAAATTCGAGAAAGCGTGTCCAGTACGACGTTTAAATAGCCAGGAACGTATTGAATGTCACTTGTAAGCTGCAATATGAAGTCTAGATGACGAGCATCGACTGCAGAGTGCACGTAAGAAATGCTATGAAATGAAAGTTCTCCAACCAATGGTTTGTGATCCGTGAAAACAGTAAATTCACGTGTTTCCAAGTATTGCCGCAAGTGTCGGAGGGAGATATATATCCCGAGCAGCTCTCCTAAAAAAGTCCTCGATCTCTTCTGAGAAGTAGTTAAGGATTTTCAGAAGAATAAAAAGAGGCTACTATTAGTCTCCAACCTTTTGTTGTAAGGTTGCACCTACATGAGTGGCTATAAAAGTGTCACTGTAAAGCTAGAACCATCTATTACTCCCCATTTAATTATAAGGAAAACAGATGTGACAAATATTATGTTACCTTCCCATACTCCGCCCAGTTAATCAATTTCAAAAGTTGGCACGGACCAACAACAACAATGTTGCCTTTAAGTACGAGAATACGATCCGAAATAGCTTATCTCAAAATAGATCAATAGATAAAGAACAGGAAGTTTATTTTGTTCTCTGCAAATCATGTAATGAAGTATATATCGGTGAAAACAGCAGATTTTTCAAGAGAATGAATGAACTTAAATGCGATATGCGACGTGGTGCCCTCTCCTCGAGGTTATTTCTACATAGGTCCAACAAAAATCATCAAATTGATATTGATAATGCTAAAATAGTTTATAAGTCTCACAATTATATACATCGATGCTTAATTGAATCGGCACTTATAAAAGAAATTCCCACTTTTAATACTTCCGACAGACAATTTAATACTAATACCTTAATAAGCAAGAAATTCACTTGTCCACCAGCGACTAACGAGGACGGATGTTTCCGTCGAAACCTGATTTCGCATATAAAATTAGTCCTATTACTGTGGTTTTATCCCTATACATATATATATATATATATATATATATATATATATATATATATATATATATATATATTGCATGAAAGACTCGACGTATAGGTGAGAATGGATGGGGAGAAAGAAAAGTCCAGACACTAAAAGGGTCGAGACGAGGGGGAAACGGCCGGGGAAGAGCAAGTGACCGCGACCCAGACTAACTCTACGAATGGTCGAGCGGCGTTTTTTTCATCTCTCTTGTCACTTCCATTCTGAGGAAGCCAAGAGGCGAAACGTCAATAAAGAGCTCTGTGTAGTGTCTGTACTTTTCTTTCTCCCATCCATTCTCACATATATATATATATATATATATATATATATATATATATATATATATATATATATATATATATATATATATATATATATATATATGAACAAACATGGATGAGGTTCGAATTCATATCGGTGAACTTAAAATATAATTTTGTATTTTATACTCTGTATGATTTAATCTAATCAAGATATTATGAAAATGCATTTAATTTTTGCCTAACGCCATATTTTGAGAACAGGATTTTTATGATGGGTTGAATAATAATATTTTATTTTTTCTCGTAGTTTGTAAATACAAATTGACCAAGAGCAAATGGTGAAGTTGAAAAAAATTGTTTGTATTTTTTTAAATCAAAACGAAATACAAATGGTGAAGTTCAAAAATTTATTTTTCTCGTTTTTTTTTTTGGTATATTCGAATCTTTTATCGAACTACTTTCTAAAATAAATTTTCCATTTTAATCTTTAAAAAAGTAAAGAAAATGAAAATATTTGATAAAAATTTAGATGAAATTAAATGAGCTCTGACGATTTTTACTCTACTTCAAAAGAATTCCGATGCTTCCTTTTCTCCTTAAGCCGACAAATTAAGGATAGTTCTGAAACAAAAAGACCAAGAGTAAATTATTAAGACACGAGATACTATTTCTCATCCTCCATAACCCTATATTTTAAGAAAGAGATTCTTTGAAGGTTTGAATAAGATTTTTCTTTTAGTTGTCACCTAAATATATTTATATTTTTTATCAAGAATATTTCTAATAATTTATTTATAATATAAAAAAAATAAAATGGTGAAGTTCAGAAATAAATTTAAGCATCGATTTTTTGTGAATTTTTAAAAACTAAAAGAATTACAAACGGTGAAGTTCAGAAAATTTATCAAAATTTTGGCATGGAAATTATTAGACCAAATTTAGAAGGAGAAAAAAAAAATCATGATAGGCCGTAGGACACAGGCCGAAAGTCTGCCTGCGAAGCGCAAGTTCCTTCTGTAGGGAGGAGTGGCGAAGCTGCTCCTCTTGTATTTAATGTTTTTATCAAACTTCTTTCTAAGTTTTTATTTAGAAATCGTAAAATTAAAGCGCAAGGCTGTTTTTTAGAAATTCAAATCTTTTATTACCGTTATTTCTAAGATTATTTAAATTTTGAAAAAAAGAGCCCTTAGGTCTTTTTTTCGTATATTTAAAGCTTTTATCCAAATAATTTATAAGAGTTACCATTTTATTCTAACCTCATCCTTTGTATTCACTGAATCTAATAATGGAACAAAATAATTATAAATCGTGAAGTTCATAAAATGAGTTAAAATTATGGCATGGCGCTTTAGGGAAGGGTCGAATTTTCTAGTACATAAAAGATAATTTAAAAGAAAAAAAAGAGGTGAGGATTGTTTTTACAGTAGATGAAAACAAGTCAGCTAAAAGTTTTTTAATGAATTTAGGCCTAGAAAATAATTATGGATATGAAAAAATAGATCATGAGTAAATTATTAGGGAATATTTAATGTAAATATTTTATTTTATTTTTTTAGACTAAAACCCCTTTGCTAGAGCGACATAGGCGGTAGATCACAGACATGTTCTGGCTGCGAAGTGCAAGCACCTCCTGTAAGGAGGAGTGGCGAAGCATCACTTGTTATTATTATTATAATAATGTTAAAAATGTAAGAACATAATTTATTGATTATGTATAAAAATATGTTCAGATTTAACTCAAGGTAAGCGAGTGTCTTCTCTATATGCCGTGTGAAGTTGTCTATGGATTATCAAAAGGTCGACGTCGTCGTCGGTGGCTCCAGCTCGTGTCCGACCATCGGTTTCGTCCTCAGTTATCCGGTCTCCTCGGCTTAAGTTTGTGTCGGATATGACTTAAGAGATCTAGGCTATAAAGAGAGAGGGTCAGGTCCGGGAAAAGAAAGAAAGTCGGAAAGAAAACAGAGACGAATGCCACTCGCGAGGAATTTGTTTCGCGCGATCGTAGTTGCGCGTACTCCTGTAAGAAGCGGTTTCACCGATCAAATATACCCAGGAAGAAAAAGAAGAGTATAAGAAGCAAGAAATAATATATCTGAAAATAACTTACGCGTCACCACTCTGTCGAAATTAAATTAGGAAGATTTGAAGAACTGAAGTCATTTTTATCCCTACATCAAGAGAATGCTTGATCCAGTCATCTTATAGGGTCTAGGAGGTAACGAATTCTCTCTCTCTTGTAGTTTCGTAGGTTGGGTTATGTGATCAGCGAGCTTCCTTAGGATAAAGGAAAATATATGTAGCTGGAATAAGCCTCTAAATGGCGAACAGTAATGACAGCTTTTCTTCTTGAATAATAATGATAACTCTTTCTGTATTCACTTTTTTCACAAAAGTATACCTATATAAAATTCATTTCATCTACTCATAATATTACAAAATTCAACCAATCAGGATTGAGATACCTTTAATGGTCATACTTATATTCATTGTTGGAATAACACACTTTAGCGTTAACAAATTGACCAATCAGCACTGCAATAATTGTTCAATCAGCGCCACGATAGATTTAAAAAGTTAATAACGCTCAAACCATTTGCACAGACTGCGCTACGCCCAGAATAGAGATACTCCAGACACACCTAGAAACCTTACGAAGTCCTACTCTACATAGTTCAACTACAAGATTTTTACGTAGGCGAAGAAATCCTCTACGCGTCAAGACCGCTGACCTTACTGCCACACGATAGTAGTGTCACGGGCGTACACTCGCGCGCGCGCGGGAGTCCCCGTCGGAGGACGACGTTTCTCGCCTTGGATTTTGTTTCTATCCATACCTCAGCAGAACACCTCGTTCCTAATCACTTTTCTGCTAGTCGAGGCATGTAGAGACCACCGGTTTCTGTCGTGTCCCAACCCCGGAAGGAAGCCCTACAGGAGGCGCGAGGAAGGGGGGCCCAGTATAGGGCGAAATGGACAGGATCTGTAGGTGGGCCGTGCTTAAACAATTTAGTATAGGTAGCGCAGAACAAGATGGAACGAGCTTATAGCAACAGGAAAACTACTTGAATAGGAGATTGGTAGGCCCCGTGGAAAAGGCTTTCCCAGCAGGCTGTCATAGACGACCCCCAGTGTGAGAAAAGGATTCCGCTTTGGGTCATATAGCACCACCCCAATCCGTTGAATGAGAAAGTCTTCCAGACCATTTTTTTCACCATTGGAGTTGCACTATGCCAATTGGTGGACTAATCCTATGGATACCTGGCTATATGCGACAACAACCTCGATGTCAACAAACTCCTAGGTGTAAGATCCAACTCTAAACTTAAAGAAATTGGCTTGTCACCTAAGGTCCCTCCCACATGTGTCTGCCTAAAGGTCAATCATTTGCCGTCGCCTTGATCCTTGGGTCGGGACACATATTGCAGAAGAGATCAAGGGTGAAATCGAGGAAAAACAAAATTGGGCAAAAGTCGACGAGATTTATAAATTCAAAAATCACAATGGAGAGGAATACACCCACCTCTTCAAAGCAACCTTTCAAACAACTGAGATGGCCACCAAAGCGTCAGAGGCAGGATTAATTATGTTCTGTACCAAGAACTCAACCTCGTGCATTGAGGGAGTAACTTTTGTTTCAGTGCAGGTCTGTTTCACGTGTTACGCTCTAGAGCAGTATACGACTAAAGAATGTACATTCCAGGGCAAAGTGTGTTCAGAGTGCGCCGGAACCGGGCACAACTGGAAAGAGTGTACCATTGGGGGAACAAAGAAGTGCCTAAATTGCGGAGGTCCTCACCGCACACTATACATGTAGAAGGCCCTATTAAACGAGATGAAGAGTAAGCAGGAAGAAAAGACCTGTAAGGCGAACACCACCTACACCCATTCGACACAAAACCAGAACAAGGGCAAAACTTTACTACAGCTAGACCCATCAATGAACCTGGACCTAGTTATGTACGTGATTCACGCCTATTTTGTGAACAGAGCCAAACCAGGAAGCTACGCCACCAAACTTGACAGGATGCTCACCCAAAACGGCATGAAACCAATGTGGTTCCCCGACAACCCCCCCCTCCCCCCTTGACTGAACTCTATCAAACCCAGACGGGAAACAATCCCAGAGCTACATCAAGGAGCCGATCGAAATCCAGAGACCCCCGATTGAATAAGCGAGAAGATCCTGCAACACCCGAGACAATGGAGACCGACCTGCCGGCTCAAAAGGCGAGCGCCCAGCAAGGAGCGAGCCAACAAAGTAAGCCCGCCAAAGAGGACAGGAAGACGGCACCCAAGCAAAAGACCACAGACATAAACATGAAAGTAGATGCCTCGCCATCGTCTCCATTCCCAAGAATAGCAAAAGTCAAAGACATAATCGAGGGAGTATTAAAAGGAAAATTCAAGTATGACTATGACAGTAACGCCACCGAGGAGGGAATGCTTTCGGCTCTCCAAGGAGGAAGCATTGAAATCTACCCCGAGTCATGCTTTAACTTATCGCACGAGCAATTTAAAAAGAAAAGGTCAGGGAGAGTGAGGTCGCCAACATGCGAAGAGCAAGCAAAGGTCCAGAACACCCAAGACGAATAGCATGGCTTATAACACTATGTTTATTAGCAAAATTAAGATCTTTTTGCTAAACGTAAATGGTTGGGAAAATAAAAAATTCGCATATAACAACATCATCCGCAAAGTAGACCCGGACATAGTTCTAATCTCGGAACATGGCCCTAGTGCAGATGAGAACCCCTTGATAATATACAGCTACAATGTTAATACGGCCAACCATTCATATGAAAGATATGATGGTGTCTCAATAGCTGTACGAAAGGGTATCAAATACAGAGAAATAGCAGACCTGGAAGAATCGTACCTGGCCATTAAAATAAGAACAACCATCGATGACCTTGTTACAGCTGTGGGCTACCAACACCCAATACGATCATATCTCCCCATCCTCAACTTCATCCGACTATTCAGAAGGAACACCTCAACCATCCTGATCAGAGACCTCGATGCCCGTTGCAGAGAAGCAGGTTACACAACCGGGTTCAATGGATCGGGAACCTCCCTGAGCCTGCTTATTGATCGAGATCTGGTGCGAAGAGTCGGCCCAGAATTTCCCTCATACATGACAAGAAGATCCTCAACGACCCCTGGCATCATCCTCGTAAACTCCAACTTTGCCCTGAACCAAGCGACAGTTCCTGGCCCATATACGCCATCGGACCATGTAAGTATGGTCACTACTGTGTCAACCTCCCCTATACAGGTGAAGGTCCCATCCCAAAGGTGCACGCCTAAAGCGAACTGGAAAGAGTATAAAAGATTGTTACAGGACTACTGACTGAACCAACTGGACGGGTCGACATTAGAAGACCTCGACAGTCACCTAGAAAACCTTACGACGAGACTAAAGGGGGCGTTCAAGATAGCCATTCCTAGGGTTGATTACAAGACTCTCCCAACGCCACGATGGGACGAGAATATAACAGAAAATAAGATCAGGCGAGACGAACTGGTCTTGGAGATAAGTCGACTTGGGAATACGGCAGACCTCTACCGGGAGCTCAGGAACCTCCGTTTGGAGCTGAAACTCCTGATAGCGGAAAAGTCGAAAATGATCTGGGATGGAATGATAGAAGGGATAGACGTAAAAGGTGATCCTAGGAAGTTTTGGAGCCAAATTAAGATATTAAGTGGCACACTCCCTGCCAAAACCAACATCAACATTATAGTGGACAGGAGAAAAATCTCAGAAGACCAAGAAAAAGAGCACCAATTCAGGGAACATTGGAGAAGAAAGTTTACTATGACAGATGAGGAGAACCAGGACTTCGATATGGAGTATGAGGAAGAGGTCTTGGCGGACCTGGAGGCATGAGGGCCAGTCTTAGCTCCCTTTCATTTCGTCGATGCTACCAGACAAACAGAGGAGGATGGTAGACCATTCACCCATGATGAGGTTGAGCTGCTCTCAAAAGCTTCAAGTAAAAAGCCCCAGGCATATCAGGCATTACTAAGGCTCACTTCACAAATTCCCCTGAAAACATCAATACAGCGATTTTAAGCCTGTTTAATGCCTGCCTTAACGCTGGTTATTTCTCTGATCAACTCAAGAGGGCAAGAATGATTTTTCTCTTAAAGCCGGGAAAACCCAAAGGGGAAGTGAAAAGTTACAGGCCCATATCACTCCTGGAGTTAATATGGAAGCTCTTTGAGAAATTGGTTAATGATAGGCTGAAGGACTATCTTGAAGCAAATGGTTGTTACAATGCACATCAACATGGATTCCAGAGACACCTGGGAACTGAGACAGTCCTTGCCCTGTTGACTGAGCACATTGCAGTTGCTAAGGTTGAGAAAAAAGGGTAGATTTAGTACTTAGGGACGTTTCATCTGCCTTTGATAAGGTATGGATCCCCGGTCTAAAGAAGAAACTCTGCGACCTACGGATGAGCACGAATGTCACCAGACTTCTTTGTGACTACCTTGAGGACCACGAGGCGACCATAAAAATCAACAGCATCGAGGGACAACTATTTTCCATGAGGATAGTAGTGCCCCAAGGAGGCTGTCTAAGTCCGACCTGTATACGATCTATACAAGCAACCTTCCCTTTCCCACCCATGATTACGCAGATTACATCCAGCTGACCAACGATATTTCGTAATTGATCACGAGTGATTATCCCAATCCTATCGACATCGTGAATAGAACAGCAGGGGAAATAAACAACCTCAATGCCTACGAGGCTCGTAATAAGATCCGCACCAATGTGAAAAAATTTAAAGTCCTCCCCATCGGACGGAACCAAACTGCTGACGTTCTAGTGCGAGACTAATTCTATCCGTACACCCGCGAAGCTCGAGTCCTTTGGATTAAATATAACATCAACAGGATACGGCACACATATCAATGTAAAGGTCGCACAAGCTAAGCAAAAATTACGTCAACTCTTCAGATTTAAGGGTCTCTCCCCCGGAACAAAAGGAAACTGTACTTGGCCCTGGTGAGGCCAATTCTGCTATATCCCGCTATTCCGATGCACCTATATGTAGAGCAATACTCAGCTGAAGAAAGTGCAGGCAGTGCAGAACCAGGCACTTCGATTTATATTTAATGCATCTAGACTGAACCGCATCCCCTCGACCAGATTTCTTGCTCTTGCAGAATTAGAACCCTTAAATGTAATCCTACAAAATAGGGCGAAATCGATTTGGAGGAAGATCCAAGAACATCTACCAGAGAGAATAAACCAAGAACTACAACAGCCCAATCTTGACAACCGACTTTGACACTACAAACGCGGATTCAACAGCAGGCGCCTGCGTACGCAAGAGGATGTGATACCCATATTTAGATAAAAAAAACAGAAAAACCCAGAAAACTTCATGAACAGGACCATGAAAACTACTATTCATACATGTTTTATAAAAAAAAAGAAAAAAAGATCCGTAGTGGACAATTAACCAAAATAAAATAACATTAAATCAACAAATAATAAATAAATTAACCAAAAAATCCGAAGTGGACAAAAGTGAAACTAAAATAACATGTAAAACGTATTCAAACTATGAGTAAGCTCTATATCTCAAATATCAGGCCAAACAAATACAAAGGCTTGAATGCTTAATCTTCCTATCTATACGCTAAGAAATAAAGAAGACGACAAGAATACTATGCCAGATAAGCTGGCACACATTCTCTTCTACTATAACCTCTTCTACTACCTCATCCCATTATTTTCTCATCTTTTATATCAAATCAAATCAAATCCGTTTGCACATAAACACGGCTGAAATCCAACGGCAAAGGAGGTAAAGTTTTTGGAAATGCGACATCGATGGCGTAACTTTTCCCTACGAGGTCTTAGAAGGAGAATAACAAGGCTCCCAAGTAGCATCGGATCAACAATATCGCTTTCTGTGACCCGCACGATTTGTGCTCCAAAAACGTCCATCACATTTCCCTTTACCTCACCTCCCGGCACAGGAGGCAACGGTTTCGGAAAGCTCATTCACCGACTGAGTACACTGGGATTTTTGTTCCTTTATTTACAAGATATAATACTGCATACTGGGGAGTTTAACTTTCAATTTACAAAAGAGAGAATACAAAGCGGGAAGTCCATCTTCCTATTTACGAAAGAGATTAATACAAAGTGGGAAGTTTGTCTTCCCATTTACAAGGTTAAATGTGTGAACCATTTAAATTTTTCAAAAGAATGTTTACTTGGTTCGACCCTCACAGTACTACGGCCCGAGAAAACGGACTTTTTAATACATAATTAATATCTCCGCCTTACAATTATAAACAAATATATATATATATATATATATATATATATATATATATATATATATACAAATATATTTTAATATGCTATGGTTTACTGTAACCACTTATAGAATTTCCTAAGACTTCAAAATGCTCATCTTTGAGGTATTTTTGAGTCATATTCGATTCTATAATGTGGTTCCAGCACCACAGGAGTTCGCCGCGAGAACGTGGAGTGTGTTAACATATTATGAATAAACAGAGAGGTACTTTAAATGAATTCGGAAGTACTTTAGAGCGTTCGGACGCAGGAACTGCAGCACTTAAATGCGAACAAAATAATGTTTGCGCGTGTGTGTGCGCGCCACAACTTTATTATGTCGTTCCTTTACTTCTATCATTCACTGCAGTATAAGTTAATTATATTTCTAAGCATACCTACAGCTTTATGCGCGCGCCCACAACATTGTATACTTCCCTATTTCCTTTGTTATTATTGACTGCATAACATATATTTCAGATGGATCAGCAGTCCTGAGATTCTTTGTATAACCTATGTTATGCCAGGCGCTTTACCATTAACAACATTGATTAAAGCGTTCCGCATAAAGTAGCTGCAGTTTCTCGTCGCCAACTAAACCTCTTTTATGTACGTTACTTTGTGTGTAGGCACCACACCACTTTCCCTAATTAAACTGAATTAACTTTATATTGATGTCTACACGAATCTTTTTACACACCGAAAATTACTATATTATTCTCATTAATGGACTCTTGATTTTTCGCTGTTTACACTTTTCATTTTTAAAACTAAATGGGCACTGAATATACACTATTAAACTTATTTACAATGGAATTTTTATACTATTAGAGTATTATTAATTTTTAACACTTTGCACTTCTGTTCAAAGGAGAGAGTGGTCCTCCGATGAAAGGACTGCAGTTTGAAGTAGATCGACTATCTCGCGAGGTAATGCAGCAAAGATATGGTAGAATTTTGTGTCCTCCTGAATTATCCTTGAGATGTGGAATTGTGCTTCCACAATTTTGAATCCCACCACCGCTGCTTCATTGAAGAAAGGACGTCTGATTGTGATTGAGCTGGCACGCTCCACTTCATTGTGTAGAAAATGAGCAGCTTGTTGATGGCTTGATGCATCGCCTAGCGAATCCATTTTGTTGTATGATCACGTTTCATTCGACGAAGAGCGTTCACCAGTTATAGGGTCTCGGTAATGAATTATTTCTATTGTTACGTAGGCTTGGTTACAAGGAGTAACAAGGGAAGAAAGTATCCTAGAAGACCTTACGGTCCATTCAAAGAGGATAACTTTGGACTAGTAGTCGAGCGGGCAGATCTCTGCTCAAATGCTTTACGTCCTTAAACGGCCACTTTTCAAGACCATGTCTAGTCTTGACTGGAACTGGTCAACAGATTCACTGTTGACAACTTCTACTGGAAGTGCGTTCCAACTACCGCAGATACTGTACGTGAAAGATTTTCCACACAAGTCGTGGTTGTAACGCTTCAGTTCAAGTTTAAAACCGTGATTTCTTGTTCTGCTCTGAGCAAGTGTGAAAATATCCCTGTAGTCAACATTGTCGAACCCTCGAAGTATTTTGAAAACTTCGATGAGCTGACCACGCAATCTACAGGTTTCCAACGAGAACAGATCTACTTCCCTTAATTTATCTTGATAACTTTTATGTACGGCATATTCCAGGTGCGGTCGGACAAGTGAGTTGTACAAACACAGTACAATCTCCTGGTTCCGATATCCAAACTGGCGCTTTATGTAGCCTAGCATCCTTTAGGCCTTTTTCTCCCCCTCAATGCACAGTTTCGAGAACTTGAGGTCACTAGTCATTGTTACACCCAAGTCCTTCTCAGTGTCGGTGGATTCGAGAGCAGTGCCCTTAAGGATATACTGAGATTAGGGATTTAGGTGGCCGATATGTATCACTTCGCATTTGTTTACGTTAAAAGGCATTTGCCACGTATCAGACCACTCCCCAATCTTCCGAAGATCTTCCGGAAGGCAGGTAGTATTTCCATCCTTTGCAACGTTCATACCAAGCTTGGTATCGTCGGAAAATTTAGAAATCTTAGCAACCATGTCACCGTCCATGTCGTTAGTAACGGGCACCCACTAAGAACCCTGTCCATTCAACACCGCCCGTTGCCGTCTGCCACTTAGCCAGTTCTCGATCCAGCAGGCTACTTTTCCGTCTATGCCCAGCGTTCGCACTTTCCGGAGAATTCGGCGGTGTGGTACCTTATTAAAGGCTTTCTGAAACTCTAAGTAGACCACATGCACCGCTTTGTCCCGATCGTGCTCACTAAACACGAAGTGGAAGAATTCCACAAGGTTCGTCAGGCATGACCGTTGCCTTCGGACCCGTGCTGGGAACTCCTTAGTAGCAGGTTTGACTCTAAATGCGACAATCACGAGCAATCACGTGCGCCAACGTCTTTTGTAGGCGGGGCGTAAGGCTTACTCGATGGACGTTATTCCCCCTTATAATCGGGTGCAGAGACGCTAGAAAGAGCATTCATTATTAGTAATTCATTATTGTTACGCGTTCATTAATTCAATAATTCGATTATTATAATCGTCCTGTCGCTCTAGCATTTTCCCGCATTACTTTGTCGTTAAGTCGAATCTTGGAATTGTATTCAGAGTATTTCTTATTTGGTGCAAGGTGAAAGAAATAGAGAGAGACTTGTTTACAAATATAAATAGATTCTATTATTCATCCCAGCTTGTAAGGGTGACAAAGTTTGGCGCCTATTTTGAAGATATTTTCTCGTCTCTAGCACTGCCCGTTGATCGACGCCCCACGCGCACGCTCGATAATTATTCCAAAAAAGTGGCGCACGCATGAGGCTATTACGTCACAGCACCCGTATAAAAGGACGCTTCCTCCTCTAGAGAAGGAAAGAACCCGTTCAAGTCCGTACGGTGAGGACCCTTGCTTTATCTCCTGCTAGTTTGATGCTGACCTGCTGTACGAGTACTACTAATCTTGGACGTTGACAGTTCTCCATTCGGGAAGTCTGAAAACCGTGAGCTCGATTTGACTCTCCTCCCTCACCTACCTTTTGTGTCACTCAAGATTATCCCCGTGTGGTACGCCGGTCTCTCGGCCGTATCAACTTCTGAATCCCTCGTCACCGGGATCTATCACCACCTCCGCCGTCGCGATCCGTGGATTCGTCCTGAGTTGGATTACCCTCATCTGAGGTGTCCCTCCACTGTTCCAGTATCAGCTACTTTGGAATAGTTCTTTCATCTTGCGCCCTTAATAGGCCGACGAGTAAGTCTCGAGTCTCCCTCCGCATCGTAGGAAAGGAGGCACGACGGGGGAGGGGTATTCCGTATGTACCTCGTACTCGAGGAGTGAAGCCTATTGTTTTCCCCTTAATTAGTACAAACTGAATTCTTCATAAGCGTCCACCCCTAACTAAAGTTCGTTTTGCAACTATTGTTACCACAATTGTTACCAACATGGCTGTTATTTTTATTACCCCACGGACGCGCCAAACCCGCAACGCCACAATGTTTATTTCGCTTAAACGGCCCGAATGAACTCTCCACACTGTTAATATTGACGCACTGTTCTTTATTGAACACAATTAATTCGTCCGCAAGTTTACCTAGTTGAGCCAACGACAGCCACTTCTGTTTTGCTACAATAGGCGTTTGTCGCCAAAGTGACATTAAGTTATTATAAATCTTATTTTTTGTGTTTACTAAATATAGATTTTGTATTTATTATCAAAAAGTTCTCCTTGAATTATAAGATTAGAATTTTGCTTGTTTTTCTCTTTCCCTCGCTGATACTCCAGGCCCCACCTGGTAACCAACCATAACCTTCATAGTGTAGCCTAGTGGCATGACCTTTTGTCCTCCTCGATGCGAACTTGGTTTTCCTTCTGAATAAATATTCTGGCGACCTTGTTAGTTTGGTAAAGTTATAAAGGGCCGCGTGAACTGAGTTCCGCGTTTGCCTTTACACAGCTACACCATCATCTCGGATCAAGTACAAGGCCACCTAAAGGGATATTTCCGTTGCGCATTCACTTACTTGTTACCATTACCGGTGTCAAGCGTTATCCTTATCCTAAGAAGCTCACCCCTTTGAGTGGCAACGTTACCACTAACCAGGCAACCAAACCCCTTATTGGTACGATGAATTACCACTTAGGAGGCAAGCCCCACCTACAGAGGGTGGCAAAATTACAATAACAGAAAACACAAAAGCCGGTCCCCCCCTGCTCTCCGCCCCATAACTGGCGACCTTTTGCCGTTCTCCACAAAGTTGTAACACGAAGAAGACTCAAGGATTTAAGAATAGAAGAAGAGGGAAGATTAATGTTGGAGAACCAGCAAAGTAGACAAGGTGAGTGGGATATGGTGAACGCTGTGTCAATCAAAGCACCGCTATTCAATGAAGAAGCAATGACGGGGTGGTTCAGAATTATCAAGGCATAATTTCACAACTCTAGGATAACAAAAGAGAAAACTTAACTCTACCAAGTGCTAGCCTTGTTGCCTCCGGAAACGGTAAACCGCCTGCCTGCGAACATTTTTGAAGGTCAAAATTATGATAAGTTAAAAGCCAAAGTAATTGGCCTGTACGAGAAGACGAAGCTGTTGCTATTCGACAAAATCACAGACTCATCGACATTTACTGCCCACCCGTCGATCAACCTGGAAGAGCTCAGAATAACAGCTATGCAATTAGGAGTAGGCGAGGAATTAGTAAGACACAAATTCATACAAACATTGCCTCCCATCATCACGCCTATTAGAGCAACACAGAAGGAGCTGTCGTTGGCTCAACTAGGTAAACTTGTGGACGAATTAATATTGTTCAATAAAGAACAGTGCGTCAATATTAACAGTGTGGAAAGTTCATTCGGGCTGTTAACGCGAAATAAACATTGTAGCGTTGCGGGTTTGGCGCGTCCGTGGGGTAATAACAATAACAACCATGGTGGTCACAATAGTTGCAAAACGAACTTTAGAAAGGTTAATGTGCGTCCTTTCAATAAGAATCAGAGACCAATGGTGTGTCGCGCTTACCTATAATATGGAGACACCGTTAGTGGCGCACGCCGTGGTGTAAGTAGCCAAAGAAAGCTGAGGCTTTGCAGATGAACCTCTCCTCCAGACCATCATTGCCGGTCAATCCGGAAAATTAGAGGGGCATGCTCTAGCAAGCGCGGCAGCGGGCATGCCGGCTGTTTTCAAGATCGCCACAAAAATATACGACAAGAGGTGCAACTTCCTCATCGATACGGGAGCTAGTCTCTCAATAATCCCAGCCAATTTAGCAAATCAAAACAATATAGAAGAATCGAATGTAAAAATTTCAAGCGCTAATGGTGGGAGGATTAAAGTCTACGGTGAAGTGCGCGCAGATATACCCATTCCTAGTCTCAGGAGGTCAATCAGGTGGTCCTTCTTAGTGGCAGAGACCACCGCGCCGATCCTGGGGATGGACTTTCTAAGGCATTTTAACCTCATCGTGGACTGCGCTCAGAATAAATTGCTAGACCGACATGCCAGACTCGCTTCAGTGGTGAAAACGTCTGAGGGGCCGTCCTTCCCCCTAATGAGGAGTGGTCTCCAGAATGTAACCCAGCAATGCAGGAAGATCATAGAGAAATTCGGTGAGTTATATGGACCCGCTTCCGCTCAGCCAGTGCCAGCGGTGGAACGGGCAGTGGAGCACTCAATTGACACAGGTAGTGCCCCTCTAATATTTAGGGGTCCGAGACCGTTTATGGCGGAGAAACTGAAAGTGGTGAAAGTGACGATCGAGGATTTACTAAAGAAGGCATCATTCGGCTTTCACAGTCACCGTGGGCTTCCCCGATACACTTGGTACCCAAGAAGTCCCCCGGCGAATGCAGGATAGTCGGGGATTTTAGATCGTTGACCACTCTTACTAAGCCCAAAAGATATACATTGCCTCGGATCCAAAGCCTAGTGGATCACCTGCACGGGAAGAGGACTTTCTCAAGGTTGGATCTGTATCGTGCTTACCACCAGATCTCCATGAACCCCGCGGACGTCGAAAAATGGCGACTGCCACTCCATTTGGCTTATTTCCTGAGGTCTAGAGTTCGTTTATGTGTACATAGACGACATCCTGATATTCTCCAAGAATCTGGAAGACCACCTGAAGCACTTAGAGCAGGTTTTGGAAACACTGGACCAAAGTGGCCTGAGGATCTCCTTGGAAAAGTGCGAATTTGCAAAGGAGGAGATCGCCTTTCTGGGGCACTAAATTTCGCATAGGGGAATATGTCCCCCTGCCACTAAAATAAAGGAAATTGAGGACATGCCAATACCTAAGGACTCAAAGAAGCGTCACCGGTATTTGGGCATGATGGGCTATTACCGAAGACTGATGTCCAAATTCACAGCGATGGCGGCCCCACTAACCGAGTTATTACGGGCACATCCGAAAGCTCGTGAGATCATATGAAGCGAGGAAGAAGAAAGTGCATTTGCACTCACAAAGAAGGCCTTGTCTGAAGCAGTCACGCCCATCATCCACTTCCAAATAACTCCCGATTTCAACTGGTGACCGACTGTTCCCAGTACACTGCACGGAGTTGCACGGCCAAATGCGTTCTTCTCGAAGAAGCTCAATGATACACAGAGGGCCTATTCGACTTATGATCGAGAGCTTCTCGCGGCATACTTAGCCGTTATGCATTTTGAGGATATGATTGAAGGACGTCACATAACGATGTTCACCGAACATAGGTGATTAGTGTCGGCATTCTGATCCCCACTGAGCGCGAAAACAGACAGACAGCAGCGACATTGGACCGCCATTTTGGAGTATGTGAACGAATGGCCTACATACGCAGTCAAGATAATGTGGTCGCAGACTGCCTGTCAAGGGATCTCAACACGATGAAAATTGACTCATTTGGCCTGCAAAAGCTGGCATCTGCACAAGTAAAGGACGAGGAATTGGAGGATTTAAAATCGAAATTAAAACCCTTTCCCTTTGCAGGCGGGATACAACTGTGGTGTGAGGTGACTTCAAGGTTCCCGCGAAAATTCGTGCCAAATGCAGAAAGACAATTTATGCACAGTTGCACAATCTGTCACACCCGAGTGTTCGAGCCTCGCTGCGGCTAATTAAGGCCCGATATTTTGGGCTGGACATTGATAGGGACATGCACTCGTGGACCAGAGAATGTATGCCTTGCCAGGCATCAAAGGTAACACGCCACCCAAAGTCACCGATACTGCCTATAGAAACTCCATCCTCGAGATTTGAAACTGTACATGTGGATATAGTGGGACCGCTATCCGCATGTAAACCGCCTGAACAACCCCCTTCCCTCGCACAGTCGGTATTTGCTGTCCTGCATCGACCGTGCGTCAAGGTGGGTAGAAGCAATTCCTATCCCGGCCGCATGTGCCGCCACGATTGCTTTTGCCCTATTGGAAGGATGGATATCCAGATTTGGAGTCCTACTCTATGTGATTACCAACCAAGGAGCTCAGTTCGAATCAGAACTTTTCAAGGAATTGTCAGCCCTCGTTGGTTTTCATCGACTTCGAACAACGAGTTACAGGACGTCCACAAACAGGATGGTAGAAAAAGTCCATAGGAATATCAAATCACCAATTATGGCTCGCAAAAAAGAGTGGCTGATGGCACTACTAATAAGTTTACTGGGCACGATACTATTATGCCCCAAACCGCTGATTTCCACGGACTCGTCCAAAGCAAACAGCAAATTTATAAAGGAACTGGTTACAACGATGGCCCAGATAGATTTTGGACGTGCGTCGGCGAGCAATCTCCACTCAGTGCCAAAGCATTACGTGCCACCTAACCTAAAGGATGCATGCCACGTTTGGGTCAGAGTTGATCGCGTACGGAGACCTCTTAAGGCGTCCTAAGCATGTCCCTTCCTTGGAATCGAACGCGACAACAAAGTCTTTAAATTGGAATTCCCGGACGGGAGGAGAGACACGGTCTCCATCGATAGGCTAAAGCCGGCAAAATTGCCTCCGGCAGGCGAAGACGTACGAGACACTCACTGACGTTCCCTGAAGTCCCGAGTCGGCCAGAAGAGACCTGACTCTACTCGCCCAGGAAGAATGGACGAAATAGAAGAGGGTAGGATCGAACCCACTCAACCGGGCCCTGCATCAAGAGCAGAGGAGCCACCGCGGGAGCGAGCAAGTCTCGACACGAGCTGGGAGGAAGGTCAAATTCGCAAAGGACAATATATATATATATATATATATATATATATATATATATATATATATATATATATATATATATATATATATATATATATATATATATATATATATATATATATATATATATATATATTATTAATATAGACATATTAAGTAAACAAATAATTATGCATACATTTAAAAATAAAGCTGTGACAAATTAAACATATAGTGATGCTTAAAAGTAAATATATAAAGTAATTACTAATTTAACAAATAAAGATGCAAAAACGGAGATATGGAAAGACGTGGCAATTTAACTGGATAGTGATGTATAAACACGGTATAATTAAAGAAAGTCAGGACATTAGTATAATATAATATTGTAGGTGCTTAATATGCGTATTAAATAAAGTAAGTGTTGCCCATGCAATCATCACCAATCTTGTATGTACCGAGGACAATAAATAAAGTAACGATGACATGGTACTTAATGAATAAGTTGTATGGGTAACACTCTTCTACTTATGGCGATTGTGAGGGAGTTCAAACTCTAATAGTATAGTAAATTATAACTTTTATATAGGTATGCTCTCTAAGAACACATCAATGTATATATGTAGAATATACATATCAATCTATTTAATATTTACCCCCTTTATATAATATTGACCCAATCCATTTAACTATATAATCTATATGCTCATATAATCTATTTATCACTTCATATAAATATTTATCATACATTTATAATATTTATTCATTTAACATTCAACTATAATCTAATTAGTATTTGTCAATCTAATTATCAAAATTATCATATGTATACTCTAATTATCATTAGCTCATACAAAGTGAATTCACCCGCGTAAAATTCAATCCAATCATAAACTGTATAATTTAACTTTTTAATCATAACTGTTCATTCCATAATATATATTTTTCGTATCTAGGCCTAAAGAAATTTCGTCTGCAAATTCAGATTTCCCGTTAGCAATTAACTTCATTCCCCTTGTATAACAAAAATATAGGTTTGGGGGTTTATTGTGACCTGAGCTATCTAGTGTATTGGTGCGATAATCACCTAAAAACCATATAAATGGTGCCCAAACTAGATTAATTATCTCCTATCCATTCAGTCAGTCATTTGTAATAATAAATTAATTTTCACCGTCACATGTTGCATTTTTTCGGACGACTCATCCCGCCTCACTCGTTCCATTTTTCTCGCGTGGACTTTCATTTTTGACACGTGCTCGTTTCTAAATCCTACGTTTGCCTTAACATCCTTAAGTTCTCCCCTAGCAATTTCATAGAATAATTATCAATACAATAGTACGGACAAAGAGTAATCAAAATTTGATCATTTTTTTCCATTTTTTTTACCTTCAAGCGGGTGAATTGGATTTGTGCATATACACACAAATATTTACCTCTAAGTATCTTTTCCATTTGTTAAGAATATTCTGCTGGATGGGGTAATTGCTGATTCTTGGGTTAGGTTCAAGATGGTGTTCAAGGAGCAATAGAGGACCAGCGGATCCTTCTCGATACGTAGGAAATGGGGGACAGGCGTCCCACGCATTTTTTTTAACCATCTCAAAGCTCTTGCACATGCCAAAGGAGCACAGCTCGACCAACTCGAACCACTCATAACTGAGATATTCATGCGTGAGATGCCAGATCAAATTAAGCCCCTTCTTTTAATGTCCTCCTCATCGAACGTGGAAATATGGTAGAGGCGGCTGACGCCCTGTATAACAAACTCTTTCATCAACTGGGGAAATGCAGGCCATGGGTCGTTTAGCGATGTAAATAAACACTCACATGTATCCATTTCTCAGGTTAAATCACTGGCCGGAGCTCCTTACAACCTTGTGCCCGAGAGCAACATCGTGAGCAGGACGGAGGAGTCAGACGTCGTTCCTCCTCCCGAAAAAGGCAAAACCAACGAGGGAACTCCATTACAAGAGGTGAGGCGGGGCAGGCTCATTTTCAACCTTCGTCTAATTCCCCCTATCCTGACAACTCTCAGGGTAGCTGCTGATACCACTCTAATTATGGGAGCAACGCTGCCCGCTGTGTTCAGCCTTGCAGTTTTTACCGGGCATCATCTCATGCCCACAACTTTAACCCTTATTCTGGTCGTGCTGCTCATACTACTATATTTCAACTGTCAGGCTTTCGCTGGTACCACCTCAAATTTGGTGCAAGAGCAGAAAAATGCTCAAGCCCATGCTCGTACCATCAAAATGCCCAATCTTCATCTCAACCTACCCTAACTTCACCACCTCAAATCCTACAAAACTCTACTGGTTCCCTTACCCAAGTTTCACCTTTAGCACGGGGGAACTTTAAACTGGATTCGCAAGTAATACGTAGGTCTGTCACCTCTGCAACCTCATCCTTTCATCAGGTCGATCCTCCCTTCCGCATTCATGACCCACTCTCTGGTTTATCCTTCCTGGTTGACACTGGCGCTGTATGCAGGGTCATTCCAGCCACTTCAGTCGAGGAAGCTTATACCTCTTCTGATCTTGTCATTAAAGCTGCTAATTCATCGGACATAAGGACTTATGGGAGGCGTGTCCTCGAGCTCTCTCTCGGGTTACGTCGTGTTTTCTCATGGTTATTCATCATAGCCGACGTCGACATTCCAATTTTGGGCCTCGAATTCCTCTCCTCTCATGACCTTTTGGTCGATTCTTGTCGCCGCAAGCTTATCGACAGAACCACGACATTAACAGTGGCTGGTTCCTTCTTTCTTCACGTGAGCTTTCTCCTCTTTGTCCGTCTTCCTGCAACTGCTCCCTTCCTTCCAGCAACCTGTGCGGGAGTTTCAAAGCCTCTGTCTGCCTCCTTCTAAGGACAGACCTACTAAGCACAAAAAGTGTGCGATTCCACTCGCACATCCTTGCAACTTTCAATCGATTGGCTTAAACCCGCTTTCATAGAGGCCGTTCATCTAAAACAGCCACTACCTTGCTTTTCCACTAATATAGGTCCAGTTGTTATCCTAGCCTACCTTCCGCACCCAACTATTCCTTAAACACTTTTCAACCAACTAACTCCACTTTCGAACCCTTCTTCGGCTCTTTCAAATCAAATTGCAACTCTTCCTCCCACTTCTTTACTCGCAAACCCTCCGCCACTCATCTCTACACCCTCCAATTCTTCTTACTAACTGCTGCGGCCTCACTTTTTGTTGCAGGACTACTCGACAGCAGCTTGAGAACACCAAGAGGCCAACGCGCAACTTCCGACGGTCACCTTTTCGGGAGGTCCAGAACAATCGTCACCCGACGCTCTGGTCCTCGCTCGCGACAATCTCCTGCATCAATCGAGTGGCACTCCTAATCGCCACCTGACCCGCAATCCGAGTCAGCCAATTGGCACGATAACCCGTTCTGGACGCGTTGTAAGGAGGCCTCGTCGCTATATAGACTAAGATTTTATGTTGTACGAGCTTTTCCATCGGTGGGGTAGTATTTTAGCGGTCTATACCCCTACAAGTGGAAATATTTAATCATAATAGTATATATATATATATATATATATATATATATATATATATATATATATATATATATATATATATATACATAGTTTTAAGAAGGGTTGGTAACCATGACTTAATTCGTGAGATTGTTACTCCCGCTCTCTCGAGCGTCTTCAAATAAAATCACATGAGTTTCATTCGTGCTTCTCGGCTGCTTCACTAAACAGGTCTGTAATACTTGAATAGTAAATTTTAGTTATATGTCCTGAAAGAATCTCGTTTAAATGCGTGATTCTTCTTTCATTTACAGGCCCTTCCAACTCCATTGTAATCTATTTATATAATCTATTTATTCAATCTATTTATATTATCTATTTATTTAATCTATTTATGAATCCAAATTACAATCTATTTATGTATCCAATTTAATTCATAACCTCACTACCAGGCACAGGATGCAACGGTTTCGGAAGGCTCCTTCACCGACAGAGTATATTGGGATTTTCGTTCCTGTATTTACAAGATATAATATTCCATACAGGGGAGTTTAATTTCCATTTACAAAAGAGAGAATAGTAAGCGGGAAGTCCATCTTCCTATTCACGAAAGAGATTAATACAAAGAGGAAAGTCTATCTTCCCATTTACGAAAGAGACTAATACCAAGCGGAAAGTTTGTCATCCCATTAACAAAAGAGATTAATACAGAGCGATAAGTTTGTCTTCCCTTTTATAAGGTTCAATGTGTGAACCGTTTAAATTTTTCAAACGAATGTTTATTTGGTTCGACTCCCACAATCTTCCTAGCCGGGTCAAATTAAAAGTTAGAGGCATCCTGGTATTCATCGAAGATCAAATTGGAGTCAGATCAATTATCTGGTGGGGTCATCTCAACTTTTGATCTTACATCTCAATGAAAACACATAACTTCGAATTTACCTCGAAGACGTAGTCAATTGGTCACAGTGCAGACTGTTCTCATACTCACATAGACAATCTAATTTGAGACTGCCGAAGTCACTAAGGCGTCCAAGTAATTATAATATCGCAATCTTTATATACCTATCTTGCGAAAAAGAATCGAATTAATTAAAGTTAAAAAGAGCTATAAGTCAGCAAGGGTTTAAATGTTAGTACTAGTTTTAATATAATTACCATCAATCATTGTCATATGAATCTAACACCAAAGTGATTACGAAAAATAAAATTGTTTATCAAAGAATTCGTTTTCTGTCTCTATTCAATCGTATCTCTTTGGGGGGAGACAAAAAGAAGTAAATACTAATTATACTTTCTCTATCGTGTTTATTTTAATGTGATTTAACCTATTCTTTTATTCGTACTCGGGTCTATAAAGACGTTAAAACTAAACGGATTAAACAATTAAACTAAAAAGCTATTAAACACGAAAAAACGGCAAAATTCACCCCCAAATATATGGCCAGAAACAAATTAAGATACATTTTGTTTTTCTGTTTAATGTGCGTGAATCAATAGTGTCCTAGGCACCTGCTATACAGGTATGGACTTTAAATTATTTGCAAAGAAAAATGGTAGTAGTAGAGTTTGTGGAACAGGAAAAATGCCGATCGTTTCTTCTGGTGCGTGTCGTAAAAACCGAGTAAACCCAGATAGAGGCGTTTACGGATTAAACTCGTCCTTTTTAATGCCATATCCCGATACAAAAGGTGGCTCAACAACCTGAACCCGCTACAGACATATAGGGTCACAAGGGGCAGAACCGACCTAGTGGTGATAGTAGTGTACAATATTATGGAAGTTACCAACCGGAGGAAGAGTGAATGGCTAATAGAAGAACTAAAGAGCCTGACACAAGAAATGGAGAACGAAAAATGGTTAGTGATGGGGGATTTTAATGCTCATGTGGGCCTATTGGGGGAAGAAATGAACGGCAATGGAAGGAGGGTGTATCGATGGATAATTGAAAGCGATGTAATTTTGAAGAATCTAGAAGTGCGAGGAATCCCAACCTGGCAACAAGGAGAGAGGAGGAGTGCAATAGATTTTGCAAGATAGATGGAGGCATATGTATTGATGTGGATTAGGAAATGGGGGTCCAAACTAACCATATAGCTATAATAGTGAAAGTAAAATGGGACTCTGTATGGGAAAAGAAAAATGGAAAGCGGAGAAATATATAGAAGAGAAAAGGGGCGGATTGGGGAGCCTATGGAAATGAAATGGAAGAAGCATTGGCAGGACTAATAAAATATGAGGGTAAAATATGCGCGGAAGAAGAAAAATAAAAGAGGTGGCGATGCAAAAGATTTTTAAAAAATGGATCCCAATAGGAGGAGAAAGTTCGAGCAAGGGGTGGTGGAACAAAGAAGTGGAGAAAGAGTACTTAACAAGGAGAAAGATGAACAATCAACTAAGGCAAAGTGGAGAGAGAGGGTTAGGGCAGAACAAGTGGAAATGATGGAACTGGAATATAGGAAGCAAAGGCAGAAAGTTAAATAAGAAATCTGGGATGCGAAGATCAAGGAAGAAGAGGAAAACATAAGACAGTGGAGCAAGTTGGGTGTAAATGACCGAGAAAGAGAGCAGTGGAGGTATCTGAGGAGGGCCTTGGAAGGGGATAAAAGTGAGGACAAAGTAATAATGAAGACAACAGAAGGAGAATCAGAGGATGATGAAAAAATAAAGATACAAATTGAAGAATATTGTGGAAGAATCATTCGGGCAAGGAAAGGATGGGAAGAAATCGGAGCTAATGAGGAGCTTCAGTATTCAGTACAGGAATTAGAGGATGAACGTATAGGAATCAACAGGGGGGACATAGAGTATGGGTTGAAAAGGTTAAAAAAATCCTAAGGCAATTAGATAACTAAATGGCTAAAAGACAGGAAACAGAGAGTTGTGCTGAATGGGGTGAGGTCACAGGGGAGACACGTTATTAGTGGCGTACCTCAGGGATCCGTTGTAGGCCCTTTATTATTCATAGTTTATATAAATGATCTTTGGGAGGCTGTAAATATTAAAGACAAATTGATCCAAGACAAATTGGTACGGTTAATGTAGTGGCCTTATCGACAGAGGAAAGGATCTCCTGCTGGACCTGAAGCAGAGCAGTTGTCTAATAATGCCACTACATTAACCGTACCAATTTGTCTTGGATCTTTTTCCATCTTTCGAATGTTTTGGCTAAGTCAACGCTGTTAATATATTATTAATAACGGTTTTCTGTGAAAGTAAAGAGGCTAACATAAAGGGATAACTTTGAAACCAGTTTTTTGGGGACTGGTGAATTAGCTATCCTATAAATGTAGTCTTCCATAATCACCCAGAGCCAAAAGGGGGAGCACGTAGAGACTTCCCCACCTATACTTCAAAGATCAACGAAGAAGAGGACGAAGTGTTCACATGATGAGAACAAACAGAGAGAGTAAGTTAACAAAGCTAGAAAAAGCTAGAAATAATAAAAATAAACATAAAAGGTTAAACAAGAGACAGGTATAATAAAATAGAAAGGAGAAAACTTTATACCAGTGAAGGAAAACAACTAAAACAACGGTTTGAACGCCACATCAGAGCAACAATAACACAGATTTAAAAACATGACATAAAACAAACATAAAGGATAAACCTGATGATACTCAGGCAACTCTTTCTATTCATTTGAATTCTAAACTATAACATTTCTAAATGTTATAGTGACCTCCACGTATACTTCGCATTCAACTGTACATCTTCTACTTCCTTCTTTTCCATCTACATTTTCTTTTATCCTTCACACTGGGCTTAACACAGCATACGTTGGACAGGGGCTGTCTCAGTCCCCCTTTATACAACATTTATACACGCGACCTACCACAACCTCTCTCCGAGGGTACGATATACGTACAGTTCGCTGACGATATATCAAAAATTTGTACCACCGCTTATGTTCACAGGGAATTTATGGCGATAAATACGGCTAGGGAAATATCTAACATCAACTCTTTCGAGAGGAGATGGAAGATATCAACCAAGGCCCCAAAATTCAAAATAATTCCCATGTTTCGCAAGACCTTCAATGATTAACGGGTAGAAAGGGAGCGAATTCCTTACTGCCTGGAAGGGACGGTTCTGGGCCTTAAAATCCCCACAGGGGGCTACAAGAGTCATATCGAGCGAACAGTCGCGAATAGCAAGAGAGATTTGAGGGAATTTTATAGGTTCCGTGACTTAAATCCCTCAAATAAACTCAAGATATTCAATGCGTGCATTCACTCGAGACTCCTGTTTCCCCCGGGGCCGCTGAACGCGAGCGCCAGGACCCACATTGCGAAACTACAAATTATCCAGAATAAAGCGGTGCTTCTCATCACAAATACCCAAAGAAGAGAACAAAAACGACAGAGGGAGCTCCACGGCTCGGTTGGATTATCTCCAATCAACGTGGCGCTCCACGAGAGAGCTAAGAGGATCTGGCAAGCCATTGGCACCCGCTTGACCCCTGAGTTCTCTCGTATACACCTAGACATCGAGGTCGACCGACAAATAAGACCATTTAAAAGCAGTAATATACATACAGTCTGACGGCGACGTGACTCCAAAATACATTTTGAAAAAATTCAAATGAAACTAAAAATAGACTTTTTCGAAAACTCACAGCGGGAATAAAAAACCCGCCTCAAATAAAGGCTTGAATGCCAAAAAGATCATTAAGATCTAAAAAATGAGGAAGTTAATTAACAAGATTAATCTAATTGAATGAACTATAAATTTTATAGTTTATTAAATAAAAACAAAAGACAAACAAAATTCATCCAAAGACAAAAACAAAAAGAGCTACCCTTTCCCCAGGGACCTATTTATTCTGTCTCCCACACATCCTCTATTCTTTAAACTCACCCTATTTCACCACTTTTTATGTCCAAGGTCGAAAGTCCAAGGTCTGACTATTTGACGGACTTTTTCTTTTTACAACGGAGAGCTGTGAGCGCGCTTAAGGAAAAGTTCCCTTTTCATTAAAGTTAACGTTAACTTCAAGAAAGAAGAAATATATGCGCCCTCTGGACTGATTGGAGATTCCTCCTGTTTCCAGTCGGTGGGGTGCTTACCCTAAAGGGGTAATTCATCCTTAATTCTTCCTTATTCCACGCTTTGACTTCCACTTACTTCACCGACTAAAAGCAACATAACACGACGACCGCTGCGCCCAGAGCCACTTAAAGTAGGGTATAGTGAACCCCGGAAGGAAGCCCCAATAGGGGGCGTTAAGGAGGGATGTCCTTGAGACCACGAGCCTGAAATTATGTGGAAGCGCCTCTTAGCTTAAGCCTATTTAGGTAGGGTGGTCGTGAAGTGCTAAAATAAGTAGATAAATAGGGAACCATAGGCTGCTAGGTGATAGGGAACATTTTCATTGTCCTTATTTACCGATTTAGAGAGGAAGGAAGAAAACAAACATAGGCTTCAGAGGAAGGAATGAAGAAAAGAGCGCCTCGACGCTCGACTAGCTAAAGGATAGGGGATCATATCCCTTTAGGGAAAGGAGGCAGCCTGGAATGCCTACGAGTACCTCTACGGACAATTGACCAGGAGATCAAACCAGACAAAGGAAAACTCTGCGAGACATTATTTGGACAGATAAAAGTAGACCTCGTCAAAATTATCGCCATCCCAAATGGCTACGTGGTAAGTAAGGAAAAAGAAATAGAAAAATTAGTGTCCGAGAAAGGAATAGAGACACTAAAGGGAATAGGACTAACGCCCAAAATCCCGCCCCAGATAACTGCAAACAGAAGCATCATATGCAGGAAAGTCGACGTTTGGGTGGGTTCCCATGACAAGGAGAAAATTAAAGAAGAAATAGAAAAAAATCATGAAGGCATAAAAATAAATGAAATAATTAAAGTTGTCCACCACACACATGTCTTTAAAATTGTGTGTGCAACAACAGATATGGTAGCAAAGATATTTCAACGAGGACTGCTCATGTTTAACATGAGAATCCCACCAGAGAACATGGAGTGCGAGAAACATATTAATATTCAAATGTGCTTCCGTTGCTGTAAAATGGAGGACCGCTTGACGCGTGACTGCACTGAGAAAGATACAGTATGTTCGGAGTGCGGACAGAAGAACCACGAATGGAGACAGTACAAGGAAAGTACTAAGAAATGCGTGAACTGTCATGGGCATGCCCCTAAAGAAAGGAGATAATAAAATGAAAGGAAAGAGAAGCGAGAAACGAAAAAGAAATGAAACATACGCATGAGTGTCTAAAGCAACTGTGAAGCAAATGCAGGAAGGACATACCCATCTAACTGTACCACAAGGGACATCAACCGAAGTGTTCACATGCATACTCTATGCCCATGTGATGAATATTGGGAAACCGGGCACCTTCGTTACGACACTCAATACAATACTAGAAAAAAATGGAATGAAGAAGATGTGGTTCCTGACAACCCTCCTTCATCTGAAATCCTTAAAATCAACGTCGCCTAAGCTCGGCACCAACGAGCAATGAGGAATACATTACTGAAGAGAACGCAAGTAAAGTGCAAAGTAATGAAGGAGACAAAATAGTACGCATGGAAGCACAGGAAATAAAACTTAAAGTCTACAGCGATGAAAGCTCCCCCCTCCCGAGAGGCAAGAAACAGGAAGACATCATTAAGGCAATTGAAGAAGGAAAATGCAAATTGGCATTCAAAGGAAAGACAGGAGAAGAAGACGAGGAAGAAGTACAAAAACTCTGAATGGAGGATAAAATTCGCTTCTACCCTGTCGGCTGCGTTACTCTCTGCCATTCTATATTTTAAAGTATGAAGAATGATAGGTTTAAAGGCAACGAAGCAGAAGCCAACAAGAGATCGACCCACTAGAAGTCCAGAGGCCTCTAGACGACCAAACTTAATAAACAATGGAACCAGAAAGGAGAAGAAAGCTCAGCATCCTGCAAATCAACACCCAAGGATGGATCGGTAAAACATCACATTAGGAAATAATTTCAGAGAGATCGATCCAGACATAATATTAATATCAGAACACGGAGTGAATCCAGAAGAAAAAACAATGAAATTGTTCGATTACACCGTCATAAATGCGAACCCTTCAGGCGAGCGTCATGATGGTGCGGCCATAGCAATAAGAAGAGGCTGAAGTTCAAAGAAGTTAATAATTTGGATGAGGCATACTTCGCCGTAAAAATTGAAACATAATTAACGCCAATAATAGTAACCACGGGATACCAAGTACCACGAAAAATTATCTTCCCCTGCACAACCTATTTAAAATCTTTGACACAGGTTTCCCAACCATCTTTATGGGAGACCTCAATGACAGGTGCAGTGCAAATGGATACCGTTCCAGAAACAACAGAGGAGCCAACTTAGAAATGATGTTGGAAAGAAACATTTTCAATAGAATAGGGCCAGACTTTCCAACATATGTTACAGGCAATGCAGCTACAAAACCAGACGTCGTGCTAAGTAGCTTCAATATTCCATACAACATCCACATGCAACCAGTTACCTTTGCATGTAGCGACCATGTTGGGACACATATGCTCATGAATCAATACCCGATACAGGTACAGTTACCGGCGAAGAAGTATTACAAGAGAGAAAACTGGGCAGGTTACACACAAGGTCTTAGTAACTTCGTCCCAAAGGATCTCACTGACGCCAACGTGGAAGATATTGATTAGGAGAACTTAAGATTAACAAGAACGATCATTGAGGCGGAGGAAAGATGTATACGAAAGACAAGATACCGTACTCTTCCCCATAATCGATGGACAGAGGAAATGAAGAGAAAGAATAGGCAACTAAGAGGAATACTAGACCAAATAATTCTCCATGGACCAAATAGAGAGCGATACGAAGAAATCAGAAGACGGAGAGAAGAACTGAGGCATTTCATAGAAGAACAGCAAAGCCACATATGGGATCGCCTAATATAGAAAATAAACGAAGAAAGAAGACCAGAAGAGAACTGGAGACAAATAAATAGACTTAAAGGCAGATCCCCGAGAGAAAAAATAACAATTAAGAATGAGCCGGGAGAAAAGATCCAAGAAGGGAGGACCACAAAAGAACTTTTTCGTAATCACTGGAAATAAGTGTTCTCCATAACACCAGAGGAGGACGAAGACTTCAATCCAGAGATAACCGAAATGGTCCACAATAGGACTCAGAATAACAAAAAGAGGCTACAAATAACATATAACGGAGAGGAAGAACAAGGCGATTCCGATGCTCAACCTACTTTACAATCTAAGAGGGTTAGGCATGAAAAAAAAAGAGAAATCTATCTTGCACCAGGAAGAGAGGTACTACTATACCCGCCAACCCCTATCAACGGTGAAACAAGGACCAAAAAATTGGAACTCTAGAGAATACAAAATAAAGCTCTCTACCTAATCACTAACACACGTAGGAGAGAGGGAAGAAGACTACAGGATCTACACAAAGAAGCCGGATTAGAAACGCTCAACATCAACATCAGGAACAGAACTGGACTCCCCTTTAACAATCAATTTCTCGGCGGCAGACAACAGCTGAGAGTCGAGGAGGTACCCATGTTTACTTAAGTAGAAATTCAAAAAGAGAGAAGGAACAAGCATAACGATAAAGATATTTACCCGACTATATACAAACCCAACCAACGAAATAACCAACCAAGACACCAGATTGATACCCTAATAAGACAACCGAATTTAAACAACCTAAATAGGAAGAAACAACCGACTAAGAAGACAACACAGATCAAAAGTGTAAACAGAAATAATGCGAACAAAATGAACGAAAAGTGTAATAAATGAAGTATATTAAAAAACTTAACAAAAATGATAGTGAAGTGAAAGTTAACAGTAAAACAGAAATAAAACGAACATAGTAAACGAAAGGTGTAATAAGTGAACTAGAGTATTAGGTTGAGTAATAAGTTCTTGCGGGTTTTTTTAATGTTGTGATGATTTAAGTTTTGTTGAAGAGATTTGTTCACATATTAAGAAAAAATAATAAATAATGAGAGCAAAATTTGCAAAGGTTAGGCTACGTCTCTTAACAGCGTAGACTATTAGGCTTTTGCTTAGGCTACGTCTTGAAGTGGAGTAATAAGTCATTGCGGTTTATTTAAAAGTTGTGTTAATTTAATTTTTATTCTGTACCCTCAAAATGGAATGTCAAGTTAAAAGAAAGGCGCATTTTCAACACTCGTTGTTATTCATTTTCAATCGAGACGGGAATAATGCAAACGCAGCCAAAGCTCGTCGTGACGTTTGTGCTGTGTACGGAGAAAATGCTTTATCAGAAAGGACAACTCAATGGTGGTTTTCACGTTTCAAAAACGGTTCTGGTCGCCCCATTAAGTTGGATGAAGATCGATTGAACGACCTTCTTCATGAAAATCCTCGTCAATCGACTAGAGAATTGGCGTGTGATCAGAAAACTGTAGTGAATCACTTTCATTCGATGGGGAAAGTTCAAAAACTCGGTGCATGGGTTCCGCACGCTTTGAGAGAAAGCAACAAACTCCAACGCTCCACGATTGCCGCAGGTTTGCTTCCTAGTCAAAAGGCTACTCGTGGATAAAAGGACATGTCTTCACCGCATCATTACTAGCGACGAAAAGTGGTGTGTTTATGTCAATATGAACCATCGAAAACAATGGCTTAGCCCCAATAAAAAAACACTTCCGCGATTAAAGCAAGGACTTCATCCACGAAAGACGATGCTGTGTGTGTGGTGGGATTGTGAAGGCATCATTCTTTATGAGCTCTTTGCAAACAACGAGATTGTCAATGCAGAACTCTACGTTCAACAAATGTATCGACTCGCCGAAGATATTCGTGAAAAGCGACCTCATCAACGTTATGGAGTCCTTCTGCAACACGACAATGCTCGTCCTCACATTGCCAATATGACAAAAGACGCCAGCCAAACGCTTAATTGGGAAATCCTGCCGCATCCTCGATATTCGCCAGACTTGGCTCCATCGGATTTCCATCTGTTCCGATCGCTCTCCAACAATTTGGGTGGCGTTTCGTTCAATACTGATGTGGAATTAAGAACCTGGTTAGACGAATTCTTCGAGTCAAAATCCAGAAATTTTTATTGCAGAAGCATCGAAAAACTAGTTGAACGTTGGGAAAAAGTCGTAAATAACAACAGAGAATACATTATTGATTAAATTGCATATTGTTATCAATTAAAAATGAAGTTTTTCTAAAATTGTTAATGGTAATGAATACATTTGATAAAACCGCAAGAACTTATTCCTCAACCCAATATTAAAAAGTTTAACAAAAATGATAGTGAAGTGAAAGTTAATAGTAAAACAAGTGAACAAAGTGAAACTAAAGTGAAAAAGTGATAACAACAAGAAAAAGTGAAACAAAATAAGGAAAATAAACAAGTAACATAACAATACGAAAACAAAACAAAGCTCAGAGCGAAGATAACTCAAAACGGTATGAATGCTACAATAAACACATGGTTGAAAGATGAAAAGAATAAAGGAACAGAGATTATGCGGTCCTCCCGCATTTGTATGAGGAACATAGGTGCTAAAGTTTGAGAAAGGAAGTAAGCATGATAAATGATGAGTAAATGCATGATTGTGGTTCGAAATCCAAGTTAATCAGCATTTCCCCCTTGTCTCTCAGCCAAGGGTATTCCACCCTTTCCACCTTTGACTACCGAGGTTGCTCAATATGCCTCCTCACCAATCTGTCCTCTTTTAACTCAAAACTATCCGTCTCTCACTATAAACCCTTTCCTAAAGCTTGTTCCGGATATCCCATTAAGCACTTCACTATCGGTTCACTTGAACTGAGAGTCAGAAGTGTGGGGAGTTTCTCCAGGAGCAAGTCGGCCGCATGCCCCCTCCTCTTTTGTGCCGCCCCGATCGTGGAAGGGGTACAGAGGAGAGGAGTAACCGCTAGCCGTACCTTTTCTCCCCTAAAAAAAAGTCTGACTATTTGACGGCCGAATATTCGACTACTACGCTCTGCTAACAACTTTCGGATAAAGCATTTTTACGTGCTTAGTAACGGACCTTGAGCACTGCCTACATAGAAGAGCAACTATTCTGGAAGTCTTACGGTGAATTACGCTTCACCCTTCAAAAAGAGATAATACTTTTTTCATCGGTGACTGATAACTCAATGAGGGATTAAGCACCCCACTACTCCCGTCTATCGCCCTGCGTGTGAACCTGCTTCGATGTCTGCCATTCATTAATTTGGTCTTAACTATGCCGGCTACTTGGACTCACATAATTAAGGGCTTATGTGAAAACTGGTATGAAAACTAGCCTACAGCGGAAGCGTAGGACAGAAATTATCTCTAAACTGGGGTATAACTGCGAGTCCCGGGTGGAGGAGAGATCCTCATCACCCGGATAACCGGCCAGAATCATAGAGGAAAGTACACCGGTCTATATGTAGTTGATATAGTTATGGCGTAATTACCCGAGAGGGGGTGGCAAAGCTTTAGCGGTCGTTGACTCGGCCGCTAATGCATCAAGTCCACTATAATTCACCCCTCTTGAGGTTCCCACTCAAGAGCCATCCCATTCATCCATCACCCATCATTTTGGCAGCAAACGAGCTAGAGAAGAACAGGAAAATGAACGGGGGCGTTTTTTTCACCATTTTTGACTAGTATCGCAACATACCTGCACTAACGGCTACTTCCTTTACCACTTCATAACTTTCTTTTTCACTCCAAAACACATTAATGATACTTTAGTTTCAGATAAAAGAAGTCGTAACAAGAGGACATAGTAAGGACACAGAAGACTATGGAGACCCTCACTAAGAGGGTCCCCCTAAGGGCCATCCCCGGAAAAAAAGAACCCCGAAAAAGGCACCTATGTGAAACCATCTACCATGAACTAAAAGTGGCACTGGTGAAACTCATTAAAGTTTCATCTGCGTTCATCGCCTTATGTGCCGAGACCAAGGACGTGGACCAGCTCCTATCGTAAGAAGGTCGAGGGTCCTCAGGAACACTGGCCTGGAAGCAAAACCCCTCCACAAGTGGCAGCAAACAGAAACGTGATCTGCCGCAAAGTAGAGAGCTTGGTGGGTGAGCATACACCCGAGGTTACAGGACTTTCAAACCTATAGGAAGAAGCCGTGGACTATTGCTGGACAGAAATATTGCCCAGCGATAGGCCCCGACTTCCCCACCTTTGTCAGAGCAGAAGTGCCACAAAACCAGAAAATCTGTCTGGCAAATCGTCAGCTGCCGTTCAATTACTACATGAAACCAGTCCAGGTACCATGTAGTGACGATGTATGTATCCTACTCATTATCAACAGGAACCCTATACAAGTTCCAGCTGCAGTCAGAAAGAAATACAGAAGAGCAGACTGGACACGGTACGCGCGCCTTCTCGAGTCCTACGATCCACCCAACTTGGACGAGGAAATTCTCGAGGAGATTAACGAGGAACTCGACGACCTCAATAACCATCTCATCAGCGCCGGTAGGGCTTGTATCCCTAAATCCGAGTATATGACCATATCTACCTACAGATGGACCGAATACATGAAGTAGTTATACCGTGAGCTGAAGTTATTGTATGAAATCAACTCAGGAATGCGTCAGTTCACTCAATACAGCGAAGTAAAGAAGTCAAAGAAGAACTGAACCAGTTGATCTTCGAACAACAATGGAGATGATGGGATGATTCGATCGATAGCCTCGATCACGAAGCAACTCCCAAAGATTTTTGGAAAAAGATCAGAAATCTCAAAGGATTGACTGGGAAGAAGAAGCAGAAGATCGAGCTAGAAAAGGAAGATGGAAACATCCAAATAGAAGAAGGAAGAATTGAAGAGCTATTCCGAGATTATTGGGAGAAGATCTTCAGTATAACTGAGGAGGAAAAGAAAGATTATGACCTAGAGTTTGAAAGCAACATCATCGACAAGCTTAACGAACAAATACACAAGACGTAATCTCATCACTAGGTGGATAGACAGCATGAATGAGACGCCGAGATTACCGAAGAAGAACTAATCGGCGCGCTCCGCTCATTCTGATAAAAAGCCCCAGGACAATCGGGGCTTACAAAGCTAAACTTTGAAAAGGCACCAGCCAATGTCATCAAAGGGATAAGAAGAATATATAAGGCCTGTCTGAACACGGGATACTTTCCAGATGCTTATAAAACGGCTAAGATGATTTTCTTGCCTAAGCACGGAAAGGACCCACCGTTGAAGGAGAGCTACCGGCCAATTTCCCTTCTAGAATTTGGCAGGAAGCTCTTCGAAAAGATCCTCAACAGAAGACCGGTGTCTCACTTGGAGGAAAACTCCCTCTTCAACCCACATAAATTCGAGTTTAGGAGGAAGCGAAGTACGGAGATGGCTATTAATGTCATCACGGAAAATCTAGGCCGAAGCAAAACGGGAAAGGAGTTACGTGGACATTGTTTGTCGGGATGTATCAAGGGCATTTGATAAGGTATGGCAACAGGGAATGCAGTACAAGATCTTACGACTGCGCCTAAGTGAAAATTTAGAAAGAACTCTCCGTGACTATGTCATGGAGAGAGTGGCGTACATCAGTTTAGGGTGCACGGACGGCCTAAAGTTTACGCCCACTGCAGGGCTGCAAGGGGGTGTGCCTGTCCTACACTCTCTACTTGATTTACGCAGCTAATGTCCCAGCTCCTGTAAGCCTACTTCCCTCAACATTTAATTCGCCGATGATTTCACCCAGATAATCACTTCTCCATGGAGGAATGCGCCTTGGCAAGCTCGTATGACAGCAGCAGAAATTGAAAATCTTAACACCTACGAGGCCCGGTGGAAGATCCGCACGAACCAGGAAAAGTTCAAAGTAGTCCCCACAGGCTGGAGACTACTTTACGACGTCAGGGTGGGGGAATAGACGTTATCCCTACATCACGGAGTGCAATGTACTCGGAATGAAGGTTACCTCATCCGGGTACAAGAAGCACGTCCAAGAAAGAATCACCAAGGCCACTGTTGCAGTCAAGACTCTATACAGGTTCAGAAATCTTCGTCAAAGCAACAAGAAAAATATCTACAATGCACTTGTAATATCGCCCCTCTATACCCCGTTTGCGCCCTCTCGTGTGTCTCGAAGACACAAAAGAGGAAACTACAAGCGGTGCAGAATAAATGTACGTGCCTAATTACAGGTACAAAGAGGCGAGAAAGAAGACGCCAGGAAGAGCTGCACCGGGAGGCGGGGTTAAGTCCCATTAACATTGTCATAGAAGAACGGACAAGGAATATGCTGGAAATGGTTAATCGTGAATTGGACGATGATATCGTCCAAATGATTAACCAAAACAGAAGAGGAATAAGTCGCGCCGGATTTCCAAGCTCCGCCGAGGTTTTAGTTTGCGGAGCAAAAGTGCCGTTCTACACATGATAATAGAAATGGTTTTACCCTAAACCAATAAAAAATCCGACTAAGAAAAAGCTTACCTAACTATGAAACCTCACGAATTTCTACAAATTCACCGATGAAGACTCAAATTTACTGAAGAGGATATCACGAAAAAACAAAAAACACGAATTAGACACACTACAAGATATACGAAAAAACAAAGACTCTAAGTACAACAATAAAGTAATTATTACCACAACAGCAAATGTGCATATCATATCCAAGGACATTAATTGATTTTGAAGACAAATGGCTTGAACGCCTTATTATATATATATATATATATATATATATATATATATATATATATATATATATATATATATATATATATATATATATATATAGTAATAAATTATTAAATAAATTGAAAATGTGAAAAAAAAGTCATTTGAAAACTTGACACTAAATGTAGATGCTATAAATATGGATAAATATAAAAATATACTAATTGGGGCAATTAATTGGTACACAAAAATATTAGTCACCTTTAGTGGACGGCAAAAGCGGAGAGACTGAGGAAAGATTATAGAGGGAACCGATTAGAGATTGGTAGGTTGTGAAAATATTTTGAGTGGTTTATGAAATGAGAAGGGAAAAAGCAGTTGAATCAGAATTTTAACTGGGATTTAGTTGTTTTATAAATAATGATTCGAGAATGCGCAGGGAAGTGGAGTCTTTTGTATGTCCTATAATTTGAAAGTTTTTGTGGGAAATTTCTGTCTTACATTTAATTGAATGATCTCGAATGGGAGAAGTTTCTTTATTGGTCAAGGTGGAGCCAGTGCGAGAGCTAATACCAAGATGAGAACAGACCCTAGCCCTAAGTGAGCGAACAGTGCTGCCAATGTAGATCCCCTGGTGGCACCTGGGGCAAATGAATTTATAGACAACTGAACAGCTCATTTCAGGTGGGAGTCTGTCTTTAGTTCTGAAAAATTTTCCAATATGAAAGTTGTTAAGGAAAATTATTTGGAAGTTGGTATATATATATATATATATATATATATATATATATATATATATATATATATATATATATATATATATATATATAATATATATATATATATATACTCGTATATATATATATATATATATATATATATATATATATATATATATATATATATATATACTTAACATTTCGGGGTCTTTTAAATAGTCCCTATGATTATACTAAATGTTACAATTATAAAACAAGATATATACTTTTTGGTTCACAAGAGAAGTATATGTACAAAATATTGTGGCGTGCAGACAATTTGCCTCTTTCTCTTTTATTATAATAGGACGTGGCAATGAAATCAACGCGTACAAATTATTTTCTTTAGATCACCCTATTTTACCATGCATTTCACTAAACTCCACATTTGATTTCTCATATATCTTCTAATCTTCTGAGTTGCACAATCTGCCTTTGGAAACTACGTCGATGGTCCTATCAGTGTAGTGAAGCAGTTCGTGCTAAGAAACGTATAGCACACCGATGCTACCGCACTTTAACTTAATACAAAGGTGAACCAGTTAGATCACTACTACTGTGTTATCTTGAAAGGCTCCCCACTCCTCCTGGGAACTGTATGTCTAGCAGCTTTCCACGGTCTCTTCCCTCGATCATGTTTTGAGGACTGGCAACAACATAATATCTGCATGAAGGAGGAGTCGGCCGACTTGCTCTCACCTGTCCTCAGGGACGGTTTCCAATTGCCTCAATCTCCAAGTTCTTATCAGAACGCACACTCAATCTCTTTCATCCCACTAGTGATGGGAATAATAACCGTCTATTCTCTATAAAGGAGCTACACCATATTCTTTCATCATGGCCAACTACTCCGGCCAACGTATCAGCATTCAACTTCTCCAAGATCTTGTAACTTACCTGATATGTCTGGATAGTAACTTCCCCTCAGTCTGGCGTAAGGAAGGTATGACGCGTGTCCTCAAAGCAGAATCAAATCCCTCGTACGTTTCATCCTATCGTTTCATAGACATGTTGTGCGCTTCCTTCAAATTAAAATCCATTTACTATTTACTTAATGCCAGGCTGCCTTCCATAAGCTTTGCAGTGTTCTAGATCCCTTCCTCCGTTTTAGTTAAGATGTGCATGGGATATTCTCGACCCTTAATGTCACGTTGGCTGTATTTATTGTCACCTAAAAAGCCTAAGGCCCAACTTACTACTATTATATCCAGTTGATACTCTTCTAATCTTTGTGGGTTCTGCCGATTTCATCATCCAGTCATTATGCGAACACTCCATTCAGCTTCGTAGGTTTCTCGTACCACAGCTTCTTATCACAGGAAGAGGGTGCTCCAAAATGCTCTGTAGTAAGCATTATCTTCGCATATTTTGTGATAAACACGGTTATCTCCTTCTTTCCCTTCCAAAACGAGAGTGACGGAACATTAAGTAAGAAAGATAGACATCTATATCAATGCAGGCAAAGTTTTCTTTTGGTATTGTATAATGATATCAACTGTCAAGAGTGTCGTTAGGATTCCGTCAAGGGATTTTTATGGCTACATTGTGTACGTGGTGTTCGTTATAACTTACTATGGTATATTCCTTGAGGTCGTCGCACCATATAAGGAAGTTGGCCATCCAATTTGTGTTGTTTATGGCTAGTGTAGTTTTAACTATTTTGCTTTTAAGTATGTACCTGGTTGTTGTGTAGAAGTCTTTCCCTATCTCAAGTGTTGCCATAATGGTACTCTGTGGGAGTTTAGATTGATTGAACCCTTTTGTAAAAGCTGGTTGATCTTGATTAGTGCGGTGCTTGTTGAATGCAATATGCACAATCCATTTTTGCTCACGTCTCTTGTGATGTGTGGATCGATTATGTTTATTATAAGACGTTCTATGATTTTTAAGAGGTACAGAGGAGGAAGATGAAATGATATAATGTAGAATCCTTAACTAATTTGAATTTAAGATGGGAATTATGTGCGCAGATTTACAAACATTTGAAACAGAGTTGTTGGAGATAGAATGATTGGATCGTTGTCTACTTGCAGATTTGATATGTTTTCAAGGCTAAAGTGAGTCCCTATAGATGTCATATTATTCCTTGCTCTGAGTTTGAGTGATATCGTGGTCTGATGTGAGTGAAAATATTTATTTGCGGTCAGGTTTTCTGTTACTGAATTTTGCATAGTGCTGGATGGAGGATTTTGCCTGTTTGGTGAAAATGGCTGAGTTTGCGTTCAAAATGATGCATAAGTGAGTTTTAGGGTTCATCCTTCTTTGAGTAATTGAGTCTTTTTACCTTCCAGCCATTCTTATTGTCTTTTGATTGGTTTATTGCGTTATTTGCGTCTGTTAAAGGATAAATATTGTCGCCTTTGTTGCTGGATCAGTTATTCGATGTTATGAACAAAGTTTCAGACGTCAGTGTTTTCTTGAGTTCGTGGCTGTTTTCTGATCCCTGGAAGATGTTTAGTTGCAGATTTTTTTTTTTTTGGGGGGGGAGGTATTGATCCTTACTGTTGTTACAGATTTACGAACTAGCAAAGTCCCTTAGATCCCTTTTAGAACTTTCTATGTGGTTATAATTTTAATCTCTCGCTCCATTTATTCTGCATCGGGCGTGTTGAGGGAGGTTCTTCGTCCCCTAGCGCGCCCGATGCAGAATTAATGGGGCGAGTGATTGCTATTATAACCGCATATGGTCAGCGCAGTATATTTAAAAGAAATAACTTTCTATCTATGTCTCTGTAACCTGCGATAATATCATAATCTCCTTACGCAGCTAAGAAGACCTTCACTTTATCGATCTTGTTCTTTAACTGGTGGAGAATGTTTAAAAAACATTACTCATTTGGGTTAGATTTTCAGACATTTGATTATGGGCATTATTATTACGTCGGTAAGTCTGTTTGTAAATTCTGATTAATTTGTGTTTATGCAACCGTGCTTAGTGCATTTAGATTAACGAAACCGATGCAGGTATGGGCTCTCGAGTGTAGCGTGCCGAGAAATGAAAGGAAAGGAATCGTGGGAGGTGAGTGATAGAGAAAGACTTGCCAAGGCCCCACTCCCCAGAGGGAGGAAGAGAGGGAGAACCGGCCCCGTTAGCCTACTCTCCGCCCCTCCAGAGCCCTATATGGGCTTAGGAGGTAGCGGCGAGAAGGCCAGGATACAGAGAGGCAGAAAGAGAGTAAAGAGTAGAGATAGGGAAACTGGAAATAACGTAATAGACTTGATAGTTGAATTAGTTGGTCGGTGGACGTACAGTTTAACATCCTCGGGGACGGGGTCGGGCTCCTATCGCACTTGGATCTTTTACTCTTTTGTGTCTTTTTTGTTACCATTTAGGGTTCTTCTGTAGTGCCCAATTACAAGGTGGAGTAGACCCAACCAGGAACCTCACAAATTGAACACCCTGTTGTCCCTTTGAAATCTTGAAATTGGCACACAAACCAAACACTTAAATAAGCCAATTGTTAATAATTAGTGTTTAGCGTGCCTAGAAGAGCAAACGAGCGATTTCAAAGCACTTAAATGTCTTTGTTAGACTCAGCATGGCGGAGTTGATTCGAGGCTCGTTAATTGTGATCCGGTGACTCGGGAAACTGCTCGTAACTCGCCTTCGCTACTTTTGTTCTTTAATTTTCCTTCGCCCATTGTCCTGCACCCCTCTACGAGAATTAGGGGCTCTTTTTTTTATTGTTTTGCATTAGTCCGAGTATCACCGGGGGTCTCCTAATGACGGCGGCCAGAACGTGTAACCATGCCGGTTGGGTCACCTGGTCAAAGGGACACAAATGGCGGCAGTAAGTTAATTGAGGCGAGGCACTGTCACGAGCGAAGGTGGACAGACGGAAGGTGATCCGTTTTGTAGTCCGTTTCGAGGTAGCGTCTGGCGGGAGCTGGACATTTTGACTCTGGCTATCCTGTTAAGGAGTGACCAGTAGTAAAGAGATCACTGGATGCGAGTGTAGTGTTTTTTCAACAGAAGCTGAATGAATTCTTGGGAGTTGTCATGGGAGAGGGAGACGTGTGAGTGGGTTTGGAGGGGGGGGGGGTTAGTGTTTCTTGTGTTTCTGGCCTAGAATTTTGGCCAGACAGGGCCAATGGAGTTTAGATCTCTCCATCATGAAATGAAAATATATAATATCAAACCACAAACATCTTTAGTCTCTTTATTATAAACCAGAGCTAAAAAAAATACGAATTATTAAATTTATGAATAAAAAATATATTATATAACATATAAATAATAATATTAAAATTTATATTTACACAGTACTTATATATAGTATTAAAATAGTATAAAATTATAGCTACAGAAAATGTAAAATTGAGAAAAACAACTTGAGCAAAATTTATCCTTAATCTTTAAAAGAAAATTACTTCCTTTTCTCCTTACATTTGATAAATTCATTTTGTGTAGATAATTATAAATTAATAAAACGTCTTTACTGAATTTTCTAGTCGGGAAGAAAAAAGAATAGGATATTGATGCAAGGGTAATGTAATTTTTCTAACCCAAATTTCTCCCTCGTCCTTTTGTCCAAACTTCCAATAAGAGCGCGGGTCTTCCCAAATTTATAATTGACATAAGAAAAATTTTGATTTAAAATATATTAACATTTGTATTAAATCCATGGTTCTTTTTTATCCAAAGGAACTTTTCCAAAACAAATTTGTAAGGAGGTGTAGTCAAAAAGTAGGAATTTGCCCGGTCTCGGCCAAGAAGTTTATTACTTGGCTTACCTCCGTTGATCAACCAAATTTCTGATTTACACCACACGAGTTGTCTACCTCCCACGCATCAGGTCTCTTAATTCACTACCTTGATCCATAATTGCGGAAGATACTTCTCTCATTGGGTTATCTCACTTTTTAATGAAATATTTCAGTAATCTTCCAATAATATTAATTCTTTGCTCGAAGTATAAATTTATCTACTCAACTTGGGAGATGTAATGGATGATAAAATTACAAAACAATATCGATAGATCCAAACTGTCTAATCAGCTCTTTTATACATATAATATCTTTTTAATTTTGATTCATATGGTGGCATATGCAGATTACAACATTTGTCTCTAGATTACATTTCAGGAACGATCCATATGTCGAATGAAATTCAATGGACGAGAGGGCGCATTAAGACTTCTCAAGAACAAATTCGTACCAAAAGTAAGTGTGAGTATGAATCACCCCGGTGGTATGTGGTCATAAAGACTTTGCTTCGTCAAGGAAATCTTCAAATTTTCAATCTTAAAACACACCTACTTCACACGCACCTAAGACAAGAAAAATCTGGGCGTTATCCTTAAGAGTTATCGCTCAAAAACCGTCTCGGCTTTCTCCGTCATCTCTTTGGCATCCGCTTCCACTTTGACCACAACAGGAGACGTTTCTCTCGCACAACTTCCATTCTTCTCGATCTACGCTGGTTTCCCATTCCATAAAGAATTACCTTTAAGGCCATTCTGCTTACATATGACCTAAAATGCAACAACTTTTTTCACCCAATAATCTTCATCACTAATCCTATTATCTGCTCTTCCCCCCCCCTATACTGGTTGTGCCACGTAGTCATCTGTGCATCATAGATATCGTGCTTTCTCTGCATCTTCCCCTAGAATGTGGAAGAATCTTGCTATTGCAATACATTCATCCCCCTTCCTTGGTCCTTTAAGCGTGGGTTAAAGACATCTTTTCTCGCGAGCTTTTTCTTAGTTGATTAACCGGTGCTTTGCGAAAGAGCAGCATATAAAAAAAAATCTTGTTATTATTATTTTACATCATTCGAAACCTACACTTCAGACTTTGAAAGGATCTCGGGGGGATAACATTTTTAAATACACCAATAAATATACAAAATCGAACTATCCTATCTCTATACTTAAACAATTTAACCTGAGAATCTTTTAGTAACTCCCCCCGTCCCATCAAAAAATGCAAGACTTGACGAGACGAAGAAAAGCACTCTGCTGAAAGTCCTTCCGAAACTGCATTCGCGAAAAAATTAGTCCAATTCATCTAATGAGATAAAAAAAATTAATGGTCTGTTAAGATGGCGGAGTTATATAACATGACCCAAGGGTAGGCGTTACAAGTGGTTAGAGAAAACCTCGCAACATTACAAGTGTATCACATTCTAGTAAGAGAACATTAAAGTATTTTACAAGTGCTGGAATAAACATCTGTTTTAATTTAGAAATGCAATTAGTCGTATTATATTTAGGGTTCAAATGGTAGAAAGGAAAAGATAGAATAATTTAACCTATCGTAGGGAAGAGCCGGGTTCATACTTAATTAACCTGGGAAATATTGAGAGACGTTGAAATGTTGTCTTTCTCTGCAAAACAGAAATTATTTCACGGGGATATCCATTCCGGAGAAATACCAATTTCTTTTATAAAAGTTTTGATAATTTACAGAATTTACAGGCAAACCGGATAGTTTTAGAGGAGAAATTTAGGGATATTAACAAAGTTGTCTGAAATGGATGTTGGAATGACTGTTTCTCGGAAATAGTAGATAAATAGTGTATAGTTTAAAATAAGAAGTGATTTATTTTTAATTTCAAATCAAAGAGCCTTGCTAATACCTCATTGACCGAAGGAACATAGTGGAGACATTAGTGTATGTTTTATCTTGTGGACGAAATTATATGGCAAGAAGAATACTCATTTTTATAAGCTTATCGCTCTTATACAATAAGTGTGGTGGAATTTTATAAGATCTAGGAACAATCCAGAAAATTTAAAATGATAAGAGAGAAATTCAGGATTTGTAACGAAGTTTTTTTCAAATGGGTAGGGTTAACGGAACACCCTCGTGCCCAACATTTATTTCATGTATCAGGTAAAGATTAGATTTAATTTAAATTCAAATTATCTGTGTTTTGTATATATTTGAAAAAAATGCTGTTAGATAAAGATAAATGTTATTTGAGTTTGTTAAAGCGATAAAAACAGAACTAGGAAGAAGGGCTTTGAAGGAACCAATGGAATTTTGAAAGCAAGCTTCAGCCTATAATAAGAATCTTCCTAAATATAACTAGTACCACTTACGAGGATGCCACTTGTCCCTTATCCCTTGGCGATTGTTGACATAAAAAAAATCTTAAAAGACTAACATCAAAGTTACAAAACCATGAATTTGAACGAAGGAATATAGTAACAGTAAAGAAGCATTAACATCTATTAGTTTCTGTCCATTCTCCTTGTTCTTTTAAGGTAGCGGTGAAAAACGACAGAAAATATCCTTTGTTCACCAGTATTGATGTTCTAATCCAAGACTATTATAAAATTCACTATTTGAGTCTCCTCAAACCACATTCGCGTATAAAAACAACAATATTTACATGAGTTGGAGCGTTTGGCAGTCGCCTTTCTCCATTCTGAAATATGGAACGTTTATAAATGAACAGAGGCTTCTAGTAAGGACAAAGCATAAACCATTGATCGTTCATGGAGAACCACAGATAACCGAAAGGTAAATTAGCTATTTTGATATTGAAATTAGTGGGCTATATTATGGTAGAATACTTCAAATGGAATCTGAATATGGTGGCAGATTTCCTGCCTAAAACAAAATGAGTGAACAAGAAAGGAAAAATGGCATCTTTGCGAAATTCGAGTCGAAAAAGCCACATTTTTTTAATTATTAGAAGAGGCCAAATTCAGAGACATTTGAAAGGCCATAAGGACAAAAATGAAAATACATAAAAAGGCTGGAGCTAAAACCCATCAGAAAAATGGGAATAAAGAATTCAGAGAATTTATTAGTTTTAATTACTCCAGAGGACAAAAGTTTGATAGTAGTTCCAAAGATTCTGCAAGAATGGCAAATATGAGAGATCCATTGGCACTAAACAGTAATTACATGTGTTACATGAACGAAAACGACCTGGATTTTAAATTCTAGGTATTTGGGGGGAGATATGGTGAATCAGGCCGAGAGAATAATTAATAACCGTGACGCTGTCACGAATAAATTCCAAAGAATAGAAATGGAAGCTTTTCTATGTAACCGGGGAGCTGTCAACTGTGACTTAGTCCCATTCTCTCAACTGTTTGTGGTAGTCAATATACGTTAGGATGAAAAGATAATTTCTCACGATAAGTGAAATTAATCCCGCTAAGTCCATTAAATCGTCACGATCGATAACGGAAAGAGGGCTCAAGGAACTCTTTTGTATATCGAATCTGACCAATGGCGAAAATTTAATAACAATTTCATTACAGAGCAATTGCAAATTTAGGAAATGATCCTGAATCTTACTTCAGCATTCCACTTCAAGGGAATGGAAGAATAGAATTAATAAGGCTAATAATCCAAAGTAAAGAGGAGAGAAAGATTTGGGGTGAATTAATGAGATCCATGGAGGTTCCCTTCATTGTGAGAAGGCACCAGAACATCGAAAATACACCATTTCTGTTGATGCTTCGATGCACCAAAATGGTCCCCTCTAACATGTGTAGCATATGAGAAAAGGAAAACACAGAACTGGTTCCACCTAAAATGTACAATATATATTTGAGAAGACGAACATACAAAAATGATCCCATCTAACATTTAGTAAATGAGAAAAGTAACCCCCAAAATGGCCCCCTTCAACATGTGCAGGATATGAGAAGAGGAAAACACAAAATTCTGTGATCATGATGAAAATGCTGTGAACCACCCACTCAGAGGGCTGAAACATATCAATCAGCTACTGGGTAGGCCATCAAGCCTGAATCAACCATCAGGTTTGCGTAAGGAAGAGCCATTGAGAAGAAGATGGCGCTATGAAATCAGCAGGGCTGCTGTACAATAGCGACAGACGCTATTCAAGGGAAGCTGTGGATGAGTTTGTTAGTCACCCACGCTACACTTTGGGACCTCACGTAAGACTATCAAATTCCGGACGAATTCTTTGACGGAGCGAGGAAAAACAGCGCTGAAACTGCAGGGCTTCAAAGAGGCTGACAAGCCCTACCTCACTGACTAAAGCCAGATGGCGGTTTATGTCACCTAGGCCTTAAACCTCGTACAGGGAGGGAGACTTGCTTAACTCGGGTCCCTTCTCCTCAAATAGGCATTACTTCGAAGAAGTTGGAAACGAAGAATCGATCACTCTAGTACTGTCAGCAATTTGTGGACACTACGTAGGAGAGTATCGAGAGAAGGCTTGGGGGCGCCCTTCATCAATAACACTCGATTGCCAGCTTGCCGATGCCTTCCACCTTATTCTGCGTCTGACCTGACTGGAACAGCACGACATCAGCCGAGTCCCCAACGTGGAGAAAGCGATGGCTACATCCGCGCAGTCTGTCTAGAGGGAGTTTCTCGACGACTTCAGCAGTTTTAGCAGCATGTACAAGGTGGGGGACGACTAGGCATACATCGTCGAGGGCATGATGGATCCACAGAAGCAAGCCAGCAGCAACAAGTCGACCAGGTTCTAGGCGCTTGCCATTGCCAGGGCCTACCTTGAGCATATATGGAAGAAAGATAAAAAGCTGTTGGGCATGACCTTCCATAATGGGTCCGCTCTGATGTGGATGCGTGTCTTGGTCAAATAAAACACTCTTCCAGCGCCGATTACCATGGCATAGACGTCTTAAGTGGAAAGAGACACACTCTATCCGATTCCAGCTAGGAGCTTCTAATTTTAATCAAGACAAATAACGTCAGAAAAATTGTATTAAATGAATTTATGTTTTGACCTTTCTTGGTACGTAAATTACTGACTGTGAGCGATCGCACAGTCACACTTAATTGAGGAATAAATTTATGCTCTGATATAAATGCAGGCACATAATATACCTGAGATTATTAATTAGTAATTAATGATTACATGGTAACCATGAGCATGTCTAAGACATGGAGGATGTCAAGGATAAGATGAAGCGATTGGGAGGAGAAGGACATCAAGGAATGAATATTATCAATAACTGCAATTTTAACCTTTTTTTATTTATTTTCCTTCTATAATAAAAAATACGTATTTTTACCTTATTTAATAAGATTAGCGAAGTAACGAGAAAATCCACTGCTTTTGTGAGTAGCGCTCTAATATATAACCAATTTACTTATTTAGTAACGGAGTAACGGACCACCAAAAGTTCATGGGATATCTTCTCTTGCCCTCGAAAGATCTTGAGAGGAGGCAATCTAGCTCTTAATCGTTGTTTCCACTTTATATCTACATATATTCGATATCCCTACCAATCAATATAATGATGCATTGCCTAAGAAACCCATATATGATGGAAAACAATACGTTCCTGCGCATTAGCATCCCAGCTATAAAAGAGGGACACTAAAAATCATAAGTACCAAATCACAAGAAACACCAAAGCTATAATCTAGGTATCAAAGGATAAGAGAGGCCAGCCAAGAACAAGCGTGAACCATCTAAATAAAAACTAGCTCAGCTCTAAACCCATTCATTGAAGTAGGTATACTGGGAGTTGTACGACAATAATTGGAAAGAATCTACCTCACCCTTTCTCTCATGTGACGCTTCTAGGGCATAAACTATAGAAATAAATCCTGCAGTGAGTCTGGTAAGAAAGAGATCCCGGAATGGGAGAGAACGAGATGTTTCCTCCATGCAAACTACTCCCAGAAATGATAGAAACGAGCCTTCCTTTGGGGTAGATACAATGGCAATCGATTTGCCCAAATATACAGCACCTTCGGTGATGAGTCTACCTCATTCTTAGATACCGGAGGCCCGAATACAAATAATCTTAAAATATGTACATATGTAAACCGTAGACTGCATTCTTGTAGGTCAGAAAGATGTTGAAATGATCTGGATATACGGGATTAGTGGTTTATTTGATATTTTAGTTAGAATACGGAATAGTGGTTTATTTTGAACGTGGAGAAAGGAAAATTATATTTCGTTTTTCGCCTGAGTGATCAGGATTATCGGTTTGTTGTTAAAAAAAACACTTAGAAAACTTACAAAGATTCCTTTTTGTAACCCAAATTATATGAGATAAAAATAAATGTTATTTTGATTTCCTCAAAATACAAAAAACCTTGCTAAGTCGATTAAGGCACCCGCAAAGGAATGGATGGAAGAATAAGGATAATACCATAGCAATCCTCGTAAATTGATGTCCTGGGGCATGGAGGGTACATCAGAAACATCTAAAAACAAGGTTGTACATGAGTACACCTTACGTGGAGCTAAACGAATATATTCCAATTTATCGTCGTGATAAAATTATGTACATTTGGAGACGGGGAGGGAATGACAAAAACCTCGTGAGATTATGGAGGTAGATAACCCGCAGGAAAAGAGTGATTCCAAGTGCTTTTGTCTTAATTAAAACCATATATATATATATATATATATATATATAGAAGAAGTTTGTTCGTTTGTTCCCTATAGGAAACCAAACAGTTGAAGTTATACATTTTTAAAAAACTTCATAATAACCAGGTTTTTTATAAGGAATGTAATGTTGCCATTTTATTTTATTTAGTGTAGTTTAATGACGAAATTGCCAATTAATTGCAAATTACAGTAAAAAAACAACAACATGGTTTTACCTCCAAAGAGGTTAGTTCTTGCTACCGGACTTCAGATAAAAGATCGAATTTCTTCGCGTCGTTTATACACAACCGTTAAACTGTCATACATACAACCGTTCTGTGTTAGCAGCCATTTAATGTTTACACAGCTCGCAGAGTCAGGCTAAATTTTCACGCGCGCAACGGTGGATAAGTTAACTGGTCATACATGAAGGAAATGGGATGGTGGGGGTGGGAGGGTGAGGTCAGGTGCAACCATGATGTAGCTGACATCTGGAGGGATGCATCACCTCTATAGCCCAACGTTCCCAGATGGATCTTCCAGACATCTTCAATAACCTCATCTTCATCACATTCTTTATAAAGCTCTTCCCTTATTAATTTCCAGACGAAGAAGCCCTCGTTGGTTTTCGATTCGTAGTTTTAAGTAACAATAACAAGGTTGGAGAGGCATTTTTTTTTCCTGCGAGTGAATTTCACATTTTGACGTGTTAATAGACTGAACTTTTGGCACTCGTGTTATGGAAGACTAAATTAAACCTTTTGTAACAAATTGGGGAAAAATACATTTTTCTTCCAGTCGTGTCACATCCTGTCTAACATCCTGCCTCAATCAATTACACCCACTTATTTGAACATTCATCACTTTCTCTAAAAGATCCGTCTATTCTTCAATAATATATTCCGAGTTCTTTCGTTTTATATACATAATTACATTTAATTATATGTTTTAGGGGTTAGTGTAAAGGATCCACTTTCACGAGGTACTGTTTAGGAAATTGTTGTCACCACCGAGGGAATTTGGAATGGCGAAGAGATAGAAATGTGGACAGAATGAATAAATAAAGAAAAGAGGGAGAATAACAAAGGGGGGGGGGGTCTTAAAATGAGCAGTTGTGCTCAAAAGCATTAATTGGACCCCTGTCACCAGGTCGGGGCTAGACTCGCGAAGAAGGAGGAGCAAAGAAGAATCTACAGGACGAACTTGGATAGGAGCATCGCAAGATTCAAGATATTACAGGACAAAAGCAGCCCGGTATTTACCATACACTCCCACATGTCATATATTTACTCACACACAAAAGTATTCCAGGCATTTTACATCTTACGCCAGCATCAGCTGCCCTTCCAATGGTAACATCAGCCAGATATTTTCCCTCACATATTAACACCAAGAAGGTATTTTCCCTCACAAGTTAAAACCAGACAGATATTTTGCCTCATATGTTAACACCAAAAAGGTATTTTCCCTCACAAGTTAACATCAGCCAGGTATTTTTCCTCGCATGTTTACATCAGTTAGATATTTTCCTCTTACAATTTAACATCTGCAGATGTGCCCCTCGCATGTTAACACCAGCCAGGTATTTTCCCCACATTTTAAGATCAGTCATGCATTTTCCTTCGCATGTTAACATTAACAAGGTATTTTTTTCTTACACTCTAACATCAGCCGGGTAATTTTTTCGCATGTTGACATCAGCCAAGTAATTTCCCTCATGTTAACATCAGCCAGGTATTTTCTCTCACATGTTTAAATCAACAAGAATATTATATTTTCGCGATATTCTCGGTTTTCTACCTTGCCCCTACTACCTTCGAGGCATCCCCAAGTTACTGTACATGAAGCTAATTAGATCCCATCCCCCCTTTGATCACGGTCTAAGGCACTGGCTAATATTTAATGCAATGTTTCTCAAAATTGGCAATATTTAGATACCAAGTTCAGATGCTCCCATTCGTCAGAGCTCTATTGTTTATGTTCATAAAACCATTAGCTCTGTATTGCGACATCGTGTATAAACGTATATATAAATAAAAACTATATAAAATATCTTCATAAAATATACAATGTGAGAAGTATCAGTAAGGACCTAATTTTGGCCCTCTGAATAGGGTCAATCAATAAAATCGCACCCTTTTCAGAAGAAAGGGTTGGTAATTTCACCCCTTTGATATATCTGAAACAATTAATTTAGCAATTAATGAGGAAACAATTACACTTTAGAAATTAATGGGGAAACAATTACACTTTAGCAATTAATAAGGAACTACATTAGTCACTTTCGCCGCCACTACTTCACGATCTCCGGATTTCCGGCCAAGTTGAGATCTCCAACTAACCTCATAACATCCCGTGGCGAGATGAATTTCTCATACAAGCGAGATAGTGCCAAGATGTAAACGCATACATATACACGGCTATTATACACGTAAACATAAGTGAAAATGAAAGTCTAAATTCCCTCGTTTAAATGACACTCCCAATTTTAACTTGTTCTGGGCATTTAAATTCTGCGTGAATTAATTTTACTCACAAATTCTTGAAAAATGAAGATGATTCTAATAAGAGAGTGAAAAAATCCTTTGCCAGTCACTTGCCTAAACCAAGAGAAGGTTCTTAATCACCACTTCACAATAATAAGGCGGTATAATCAACAACATTTTCAATATATATCTTGTTTTTAATCAGGTTATATAATAAAAAAAATCAATGAAATATCACTTCAGACAAGCACATTTTATATCCTCACTTTCGAAAGTTGTTTTCATCTTCAGTTCCGAACTGAAGATGGCTATTTTCATTCGAAGACAAGTTTACACTGAAAACACTTAGAATTGTAGTTGTTATCACTCTAATCAGCCATGGATTGATAATTTACGTTTAGATTTAGTCGGCAATCCTAGCGAAGAAACACAACACTCGCTTTACGCCATTATAATGTTGTTATTGTTAATTAAAGTTCCTTTCTTGATCAGGATAGTATCACTATGGGATGCCTTTGACTGCAACTGAAAAGGAAAACAAAATTAACAGAATAGAAGCGAAGTTAAGAACGATTAAGTAAAATGATACATTTATGATATATCATAGTGCAAGCATGATACAAAGCTGATGCATATATTTATATAGTAGTGATGTGTGTGTGTGTGTGTATATATAATCTAAACAATACATAATGATAAATAAATGATATCAGGTTGGAACGAAAGTAATGTCAGATTTTCTAGAATAAAGTTTTAGATAGTAATGGGTTGAGGAATATGTTCTTGCGGTTTTATCAAATTTATTCATTACCATTAACAATTTTAGAAAAACTTCATTTTTAATTGATAACAATATGTAATTTAATCAATAATGTATTCTCCGTTGTTATTTATGACTTCTTCCCAACGTTCAACTAGTTTTTCGATGCCTCTGCAATAAAAATCTCTGGATTTTGACTCGAAGAATACGTCTAACCAAGTTCTTAATTCCACATCAGTATTGAACGAAACGCCGCGCAAATTGTTGGAGAGAGATCGGAACAGATGGAAATCCGATGGCACCAAGTCTGGCGAATATGGAGGATGCGGCAGGATTTCCCAATTAAGCGTTTGGCTGGCGTCTTTTGTCATATTGGCAATGTGAGGACGAGCATTGTCGTGTTGCAGAAGGACTCCATAACGTCGATGAGGTCGCTTTTCACGAATAGCTTCGGCGAGTAATACATTTGTTGAGCGTAGAGTTCTGCATTGACAATCTCGTTGTTCGCAAGGAGCTCATAAAGAATGATGCCTTCACAATCCCACCACACACACACAGCATCGTCTTTCGTAGATGAAGTCCTTGCTTTAATCGCGGAAGTGGTTTTTTTATTGGGGCTAAAACATTGTTTTCGATGGTTCATGTTAACATAAACACACCACTTTTCGTCGCCAGTGATGATGCGGTGAAGAAATCTGTCCTTATATCCACGAGTAGCCTTGTAACGAACAAGCAAACCTGCGGCAATCGTGGAGCGTTGAAGTTTGTTGCTTTCTCCCAAAGCGTGCGGAACCCATGCACCGAGTTTTTGAACTTTCCCCATCGAATAAAAGTGATTCACTACAGTTTTATGATCACACGACAATTGTACAGTCAATTCTCTAGTCAATTGACGAGCATTTTCATGAAGAAGGTCGTTCAATCGATCTTCATCCAACTTAATGGGGCGACCAGAACCGTTTTTGAAATGTGAAAACCACCATTGAGTTGTCCTTTCTGATAAAGCATTTTCTCCGTACACAGCACAAATATCGCGATGAGCTTTGGCTGCGTTTGCATTGTTCCCGTCTCGATTGGAAATGAATAACAACGAGTGTCAAAAATGCGTCTTTCTTTCAACTTGACATTCCATTTTGAGGGTACAGAACAAAAATTAAATTAACACAACTTTTAAATAAACCGCAATGACTTATTACTCCACTTCAAGACGTAGCCTAAGCAAAAGCCTAATAATCTACGCTGTTAAGAGACGTAGCCTAACCTTTGCAAATTTTGCTCTCATTATTTATTATTGTTTCTTAATTAATATGTGCACAAATCACGTCAACAAAACTTAAATCAACACAACATTAAAAAAAAACGCAAGAACTTATTCCTCAACCTAATATTTATTAAAGTAATGCCTCGCGTTATCATTTAGGCATGCTAGAATAAGTAATTTCTACCTTTTTCTTTCAGGTTATAAAAATATTGTTCATAATCTTCTTCGGTATTCATCACTCTGTCCTCCCATCTAAAGATCACATTAAATATGTATATTTTACTCCATGAGTTTCATAGTACAGCGGCAAAATCCATTCAGAACACTTATGGAGATGATGAAATAAATGAAAGAAGTTGAAGGAGGCGATTTTCCCATTTACGAAGTGAAGATTTCAGTCTGAAAGACGAACCAAAAGAACTTGATTCTGAAGAGTTGAAAGCTGTTGTCACATCAAATCCTGCTACAACTTCTAGGAAACTCTTAGAACAATTTAAAGTAACCCATAGGACTGTTATATGGCAACTGAAATTGATTGGAATTGTTCCAGTGATTCTAAAATGGGTCCCGCACGAACTGTCCACAGCGAATCTGCAAAGCGTGTTGCTTAATGTGAGTCATTACTTTCACAACATCTTCAGGCATTTCGTGGAACTGTGAAGGAAGCCGAATTTCTCAACAGAGATCAAGTTTAGTGTACGATGGGATATTGAAGGAAATATCCATTACGAACTGCTAGACAACAATCAAACAATTGATGCTAAGCTCTCTTGCAATCAATTTCGTCGTTTGAAAGTCGCTTTGCACTTAAACACCAGAAGGGGTTGTCATCCTCCATCACAATAATGCCCGTCCTCACACAGCTCGAATGAGCAAAGATCTCTTGGAGAAGCACGTTTAGGAACTGTTTCATCCAACACATTCTCCTAAACTTCCTTCTTATGATTATTATTTGTTTATGGGCATTACAGAACCATTTGGATGGTCTTAGATTGACATCAAAGGAAGAGGTTGAAAACGAGTTGGATTCATATTTTGCATCAAAACCTAATTTTTTTTACAAACTTTGAATTTATAAATTTATAGAATGAGGGTCTGGAAAGCAATGTATATCATTTTTATGATTAATATGATTAAATATTTCCATAGTCATAATTTTTTTCCAGTTTAATATATAGCCTAAAATCGGACATTACTTTCGTTCAAACTTGATAGATGTAATACGTCATGGTACATAGTAACCACAATATACATCAAGCCTTAATCCATTTAAGAAAAAAACAAAACTCATATATATATATATATATATATATATATATATATATATATATATATATATATATATATATATATATATATATATATATATATGAGAAACTCATAGAGTAGCACGTGAGTAGAGCAATAAATGCAAAAAAAAATCCCACGGGAAAATGAAAGGTGAATTCCAATATCCTGACAAAAATACCGCATAACATGCACATTAGGCAAAAGAGAAAAATCAGGAGGTGGAGGCTTAATCACATACATCAGGAACGACGTACATCCCTTTCATCACTGCTACTGGTGTCACTTCAGCCTTCACTACGTATCAAGACCTAATGGAAATCCAAACCTTTCAAACATGGATTAACAGAACAGACCACACTTTCACCAACCTTTAAATACCTTCCCTTACGTCCAACAGACCAAACTATGTACATCGATACAGCGCTAGACCACCTCCCAACACGCTTTCGGTGGCCAACTTCAGCACCCCTGACCTTCACTGGCTAGAGTCCTAAGAAAGAGACACAAGAGTCTGGGGTAAATCACAAGATCTAAACCTCCCCTTTCATCCTCGAATCTAAAGGACTACAACAACAAAGGTGTAGCTCGAATTTAAAGGACAGCGGCAACAAAGGCGTATCTCGAATTTAAAAGACAGCGGCAACAAAGGCGTATCTCGAATTTAAAAGACAGCGGCAACAAAGGCATATCCCGCAGAAAGTTGATAAGGAGAAATTGATGAAGTTTGAGAAAACGAAAATAGGAGGAAAATCTAGCCGCAGATAGTCCTGCGAGCATTAGCACCAGGAGAGCAAACTCCAGGAATTGAGTCCGGGAGGGTAAACAAGCCTCCTCCTCCAGGAACCATCTGTAACAGTTTACACAGGGAAATCCCTTTTCAGTTGTCTCAACAGCAAACAACAAAACCACCCCGAGGAAAAAATAACACCCTATAACCCAAACATCTCACGGAAATCAAACACAAAATAAAAAAGGGAGAACCTAAGGAAGCATCCATGGCCCCCAAATAAGTAATTAAAAACCTAACGCGCATCTTTCAAAGAATAATCTGACAACAAATACGACAACTTTTTTGACACTTTAAACAACAAAACAGACAAGATCTTCTACAGAATTATGAGGAGACTCCCCAACTCTAACAACGGATGGGGCGGGGACACGGACGAAGACATCTAATCGAATGCAAACAGAATAAACTTCACCAAAAGAAGCAAAAACCCTAAAAAATGAGTAACATAACACTTGACCTCACAATGAGCCACAAATAAACACCTACGCCCACTTACAATATACGATGATATGGTAATACGCTTCACTACAAAAGTGGTATCTCAGACTAAACCTCAGGCAAATCACTCCTGCAGCCCTTGGCGATAACATATCAAATATTCACCTGCAACAACTAATCTCAGAGGCATCTACACACCTACATTGATCTTCAACCACCCTCTACCGTAACTCTATTCCAAATGTCTGGAAATCTGCCCACTTAATAACCATTATCAAGCTAAATAAACCACCAAAAGGCCACGCATCAGATACGTTATCTCCCTACTATTCAACCCTTCCCAAATCAGGGAAAGTCTAGTACATAAGAAATCAGCACACCCACCCCACATGTCGCCTCCCAACCCAGATTCTGCGCATCGCAATCAAGCACTGCAGTCACTAACATCAATCATGTTACATATATAAGAAGCCTTCAACTAACCACCACGCAGGACAGTAATGACAATCATAGATATATGAAAAAAATTACCCACAATACCTACGTAAATTCATATCAACAAAATACTAAACATCACACTTGACTCCAACTACAAATAAATGAATTTCCAACTTCCTCACAAAGGAACAAACACAAATATTAGACCACGGCAAGCTATCATATACACAATGTAACCCGCCAGGTTATGTAGTCTGACGACACTTCTCAGCCTTTTTCCACGTGATATCTTTCCCCGGAATCGCAATCTCACCATCTACAGATATGCTGATCACACCCAAGCAGCTAGTGATACACAACATGACATCGCAAAACTCAAATGACCATCCCATTAACCCATGGTAAAGGAGGCGCCCTCTAGGGGTACGTAGGGAAAGAGAGGGGTGTCCCGCAGGAAAGTGTCCTCAGTGTCACTCTTTTTATTAGGAGCATTGGTATCACCTTTTGCTGCCAGAATTTGCTCTCTCCAGATTCTACCTAGAAGATTTTTCGATTTCTTTTGTAGCGATTCGAAATTCTAACCTGGAGTGACTCCCACAGGACCTGACCACGTTTATTGTCATGCCGTATCCCTTTTCTTTGGTCAAGACGAAGGTAGTGCATTTCTGATGTCTTCGTGGGCGTCCAACAACACAGATCTGTTACTAAATAGGGTGCACCTAGAGTAGTTCACTTGCACCAATTCCTTGGTCTAGAATCCTACCGACGCTTCATCTGACGCGCACATTCGCAGTCTTAGGTTCTCTTGTGCCCGAGCCATAGATATTCTACGGCATGTGACGTTCATCAGGTGGAGATTATAAAAGCGCTACATTACTTCTTTATTCCCACCTATTTGTGCGCTCAAAACTTTACTTGAGTTATAAAATTTACTCGTCTGCATCCAACGTCGATTGTAGATGCTGCACTGAATCTACTCTACCAAGCTGGTTTCGGGTAGGGCGACTGGTACTTTGCGCACGTCTCCCATAGATAACATTCGTATCTATGCAGGAGATAAGCCGCTCGCTTTAATTCTTGCGCATTGTATGATGCACTTGTACGCGAGAGTTCAGTCTTTCACAGTCAACGACTTTCATTTCATTCGCGGTCAATCCTGACGATGCCTATGTATATCAACGAGGGCCTCGAACCATTGCACTACAACTTTCGAGTTCAGGGGTAGGAAACTCCTATACTTTAATAAAACTCTCGGGCCCTGTCGCTAAAGATTCTGACCAAGAACCATTTAAATATTTGTCGCCAAGCCTCTGCTCAAACATCTTTTACATGTCCGGTACCATTGCTTTCTCATTTTGGGGATCCTGTATCTTGTCACAATGGAGCCGTGCTGGTATACACAAATGGTCCCAAGTCCGAAGGCGAGTTTGCTTCTATACTATCTTACTCATGTTTGAATCGTGCAGATCTTTGTCTGTCTTTATGGTAAAGACCTTTAGGCATTGACAGTTCCACACCCATTGGTTCGCAGTATCCGTAACGCAATGTATGTATGTTGTGAGTCTGGAGGACATCGAATTCTCTATATCTGAATTCACAGACATGTAAGGGTTGCTAAGAACGAGTACACTAGTAATGAGGTAGCCAGTCTAATGCAAAGACAGCAGCTAGCCTAGTTTTGCTCTGCATTACACTAACTAAAGGCATAGATCAGGTCAACCATTTGGACTGCAAGTAAAGAAAAGAGAAGACAGCGCTCTGGAATATAAATTTGCGTGTTATTGCGCGCCGACATTTTCCGTGGACCTACCTTCCAATGGGTCGATGGCACCGAGTCATTTTCTGTCGTTGCCTTTGAATCGAACACAGTCGCGAAACACATTGCCACCTGATAGAACGCTCCCCCGAGCCTTTCTGCTAAAAGTGTTTGGTCTCACAGATTGTAGGCTCTAATTAGATCGAATGTCATAAGCTGAAGGAGCTTGGGAATCTAAAGGAGGCGTGTTTCCTCAAGGCACCACAGTGCGACTCTTATTGCTTCTGTTGATAGTAGAAATTTTCCTTGTTTTTATCTTTTGCTATTTTTCTTTTGTTTGCACTTCTTCTTGCTGGTGTTCTTATTTATAGGTTGAATTTAGGATTTCTTTGCATTTTCGGATCCTTCCGCTGATACAACTCTTACCCCTTTTCTTAACCTTTGTGGTTCGCTGTTCCCATATTACTAAAAATCGAGGCGTCCCCGCTGCGAGTCGTCTCTGCTTCCTCCGTAAGCTTAGCCGTATCCGCTCTCGCTTTCATCACAATAGTTTTGAGGTTGCCATACACGCTTTCTTTACCTCCCACCTCCGCTACTCTAACCTCTTTCTCGCTGGATCCCTCACTTTCACACTCCAACCCCCTTCAACTTGTTCATAACAAGTTCCTCTCGAAAGAGGACTTTTCTTTAGCGTAACCTCCATGTTCTGTGAACTGCCCTGGATCTACATCTGATCTAGAATCACTATCAACGTCTTCTTTCTTAACTACAAGATTATAAATGCAGTCTTAACCCTTTCCTCCTGAACCTCTCCTGGCATACACAGCTCTGCGTTCCAGCTTTGCCCACTTATTGCTTGTTTCATGCGATCGTACCTCCTGGATCGGTGATCGTGCTTTCTCGATATTTGTTCCTAAAAGGTGGAATGAGCTGCCTGCCTCCCTTCTTTAGTGACTTCAAGTCTTTCTTTAGTTACCACACAAGCTGGTGATGGTTCATGACTTTCAAAAGCGCCATATAAAAATGTCTATTAATTATTATTTACTAAAAAAAAAACGAGGCGGAAAAAGAAGGAAGGTAGCTAAAGGTATGTGACGAAAGGTTGGTGAAGTTAATAGAAGTGAAAACGTGAGATGGTCGATAGCCCCCTGAAGGCTTTGGGGTCTGAACGGCACGCAGATCCTCTAGATGTCAGATGCAGCATGGTGAACTAGAGCCACTTCAGTTTGGTCATGGACGCAAAAGCACAATATTGAGTGGTTGTAATAGTATTAGTAATATTTGTAGCGAGAGTAACATTAATAGCAGTTTAATTAACAATATTGATAATAGTTTTTGTGGTAAAAATAGTAAAAAGCTCAAGAAATTTTAACATTAAAAGTAGTAGTAGGAGTAGTAAAGTAGACGCAAAATTAGAAGTAATTGTGCTGAAGAGTAATAGCAATAGTAATAGTAGTATAATTGTAAGATTAATTGTAATAAGCAATCCCGAACTCACCTCAATGGCAAAGGATTTTACCACAAATATGCAGTAGACATTAAAGAGCTGCGATATGATATAGGATATATCAAATAATAAAATATAAACTAAAGATTCCGCTTCTATGTAGTGAAAGTTGAGTACAATGTAGACCAGGGTGTTGAGTACTATGGTTGTCTTGCGGTAGTAGATCCACATCCACAGTAGTTTTATATCTTCCTGAAAATGACAGACAAGATTTAGAACTTAGACAGTTCAGAGTTTAAGTTCTAACGTGTACGAGAATTCGATATAAAAGGGAGACTCGTTAAAAACACCTAAATAGTAGTGTCAGGGGGGGGGGTTAATGGACAACCAACGGAACACAGCAGGAAGCAGGAGGTAAATTCGTGTTGGAAGATGCAAGCTTGCGCAATGGTTGTTTTCAGGGAGGGGAAGGGGGTGACCTTTTTGTTTCACGCTGGATTCTAGAAGAGACTTCATCACTAGAGTAATAAGCAAGATGCATAAGCCAAGCTGACCTTATTATGCTTTCGTTTATTGATTGTACATTTGTTTATTTTCTAAGATTATCAAAAGATTATCTGTATCTCTAAGACGCTCGATTGTGCCTGTGGTCATAACGTCGTTCGCTCCTAACTAACGGTCATTCACGCGTGCGCGTAAACTGCCGGGCGGGCGGTGAAACGTTTACTCATTGTAGTTATATTATATGATATTTTATGATAGGGAGAGCGCGTAGCTCTCCTGAATCTGCCTTTACCCCGCAAATAATAATAATAATCAGCAGGTAAAGATATTTTTGTACCATAGTATAACAATTTCAAACCATATGCCTCTGTATTTATTTGTGACATGACTTTTTATGTCGGGCAACGGCCGGGTTCCTGTACTAGTTTCTAAATCATATCTCTGTTGCGAGCGTTAAGCTCATTCTGTCACCGATCCTTTATCAAGGCCGTTGATGTAGATTTTATTTAAAAAAGCTTAACGCCTTCTTTTACTCGTTATTGGGTCTATCAAGGAGTGGAAATGATAGTGGAAGATTTAAAAGAAGTATAAAAGATGAGTCGAGATAGAGAGAGAGAGAGAGCAGAGGTTTCTCATGGGGCACTGAGGACAGGAGGGCGTGTCTTTGGTCCAAGTTTCAGTTAAAGCATGGGTTATACCCCTGTTACATGATCCATCCCCCATTGCGTGAATTTAATATAGATGAATAATACAGGGTGACCCCCCCCTTCCTCCAAAAAAACCGGCGCCCATTAGTCTATGAGCTTCATTTCTTAATTATCACTAACTCTATAATTGTATAATGGGATTTTTGAAGATGGGTGAAAAAAATTTCCTCAGTGGACAAATTTATATCTAATAATTCTTTTATAATATCCCCCCAAAATGGTGAAGTTCAGAAATAAATATAAGTATCGAAATTTTGTGAAATTTTGAAAACCCAAAGAATTACAAATGGTGAAGTTCAGAAAATTTATTTTTATATATCTTCTTCTATAACTATATTTTAGCAACGTGATATTTTGAAAGGGGGGAAATTTAGTTTAGAGTTCCTTTTTAAAATTATTATAATTGCCGAAGTTCAGAAAATTTCTAAAATTTAACCATGGCTGTTTTTTTTTAGATTTTAAATTTTAATCTTAGTATCGAAGTGAAAGCTCCCCCCGTAGGGGGGAGTGGCGAAGCCATTGCCTGGTTAATCCAATTAAGATATGAAGCCTATCGAAATTTGGGGTCCGTTTTTTTTAGAGGTAACCCTGTAATATAGGAAAGAGTACCTACCCCTGCAGAACGCTGCTAGTGATCACAACCAGTCTGAAGTCTGACCACCTACCACAATCCTCTGCCTCTTGTCCTACAGTGAATTCTCCTTCCATTTCACCACTTCTCCTCTCAACAACCCCCCTTTCATGTGGGGTACTTTATCAATAGCCTTTTTAAGAGCAAAATAAAGTAGGCTCCCTGCCAGGTACCGTTTCGTTGGAAGGAGGTATCAGGTTTAGCTTGTGCAATCATCCTGCTATCGACGTCTGGAGGATTGCCTCCCCTCTTGATCCCGAAACATACAGCTGGATCTGCGGGTATATATGTATATCTTCCTCAGATTCTCACCTCCATCTTCACCACTTTCTTCGCAGATTTTCCCTTACAAATTTTCTGGTGTAGATGCCCTCGTCCACCATCTCATGGAAAAATTCGATCTAGCTCGTAAGACACGAATTCTTTCGATCAAACCCATGCGGGCTTCCTTGATCAAGTAATTCGCTTCCAAATGCTCCATAATTCGATCCGCTAAAAATTTCGCCCGCTAGTTAACTTGTGGTTGCCCGCTTGGTTTCAGTCTCCTTTCTTGTGGATGGGAGTCATACCATCCAATGGCAATTCGCTGCTTTCGAGCGAGTGGTCAAAGACCTTCGCCAAGGAGATTGGCTACCACATCTTTAAGCTCTCAGGACGCCCGTAGCATAAAGCCATCCTGGCTAGGAGACATAGATGGTTTTAATTTTCCCTGACTAGTTGGCAATCTCTACGGCAGTTGGGTTATATTTTTCTAGAGGGTCAACTCATGCTACAAATTCATCACGGTATTTCAGTGGACCGATACGCTAGAGTGCAGGCCTTTGGCTGTTCACGAAGCGAAAAACTCCAGGTTTTCTTTTCAAAGAGAGACCACACGACCTTCCTCGTTACCTTTGTCTCCTAAACAAGCGCCTTTCCCCGAATGTAGAGTGTAGTGTAAGTTCCAAATCATTGGGGATGCGACTTGCCTTCCACTACCTTTCAGGTGCTATCCTACCAGCGATTCCTTTATCAACTTCATGCTGCACTATTTCCGTTGGCACCTGTTAGAATTAGCCGGTATTATTGGCATGAAAATGGCCAGTGAATCTATGAATCAGTTGTTAACACCTTGGGATTTAGCTTCAGCCTTTTCACCAACCAGCAGGATTTGATTTTAAAAATTAATTAAATTTAAAGCCAAAACCAACGACGACATCTCAAGCATAAAATTTGTCAGGAGAGATTTGTAAAGACTTTGGTGATAAAGAAAACGAAAATTTGTCAAAGATATATAGTGCGTTCTGTGAGTCACTATGTATCACATTTCATTCTCCGAATAGGTTGTGAAGGCAGACGAAGCGCCTGGAATATCCTCACTGGCTCCAAACAAGAGAGAGAAGGCGTGGAAACCGACCATCTCTCCGAATTTGGAGATATCACCACACATTGACACGGATCAAGCCGACACGACGTGTCCACCGCAATACTGCCAGGGTTGTAGGAGCCTTGGAGACAGAGGCGTGGTGACTAACTTTCAGAGATGGTAGCTTCCTGGGTGGGTTCCTAAGCAGAACCAGCAACGTGTTACCCGTCCGAAAGGTACGTCAAGCTATCGTTTGGTCTACTCAAAACAGTTTCTATTCTTTTTTCTCTATGAAGTTAATTCGCAGAAATATTGTCAGAATATTAATCAAAGTTCGAAAACATAGAAAACAGCAATAAAATAATAAATATCTCAAATATTTAATTAATAACAAGAAAGGTTTTTTAAAAGTAAGATTCAATCATGACGGCAACCATGAGGGGCATAGCTACCACAATACCTATTTATTCCTCATCCAATATCTAAAAAGATCCAGAAACATCTATTCATTATATAAATCAAAGGTCTACCAAAAATTAGACAAACAAAAATTAACCAATGAAAAACAACAAATTAGAAAGAACAATTATGACATGACACAGTCACCTGAAGGAGACCCGTCTCCCTTAACGACTCGAGTGTAACGAGAGCTAAAACTAACTTCTAGCTCCAAGAACTCTATGGCACTTCGAGAAACAGAGGGTAACATACCTAATCTTCTCAGTACCGAGACAAGTACCACGAGCGAAGCTCCTTACAGACAAGGAGATTCAACCAAAGAGTGGTAAAAGGGTTCAAGGGAATAAGCCATCAGATGGCGCCTGCTCCAGCGAGTCTGTCCGATTCGGAAGCGACATTAAATGACTGAGAGAGGTCCACGGGAATAGTCGTGGCGCGATGTCTCGAAACTTTAAATTCTTGAGCGTAGTCTTCCATCTTTTTTGCCATCCAACTGAAGGGATGTTCTAACCTACTAAGCGTAGAGAAACGCCTGCCCGGTAGTTTAGACAGCCGAGACGCCTCATTCTGGTTCGTTCTCAGCAACTCCTATATTACCAGAGACCTAGGAAAACACAATCTTGACATCGCTCCTACGTGTAATAGCAGTGCTGCTACAAATAAACGAACCAGGGGATGCATCAAGAGCACTTAGCCGCTAGAGACTAAGAAATGATATCCGAATGGGGCACAGCAAGTAATCTCGCGTACCGAGCATTATACAGGGGTTGGACAAAATAACTGGATCACGAGTTAAATTCAATGAATATTTATTTAATACGGAGTTGGTCATCCTTTTGCTTTCTGAACAGCGTCGATGCATCTTGGAATTGATTCATACAGTTCCTGACTTAATTGAGAGGAATCTTGAGCCATTCTTCTTGCAATACCCGCTCCAGCCGTTTCATACACGACGGTGGAGGGTAACGACTTCTGACTTGTCGCTCCAAGACGCACCACAAATGCTCAATAATATTAAGATCTGGAGATTGTGGGGGCCATGCCATGTGTCATAGCTTACTCCTATGCTCTTCATACCTTTTCTTAACCACATGAGCGGTGTGTATTGGGGCATTATCATCTTGGAAAAACACTCACCATCAGGGAATGATGCCTGGACCATGGGATGGACTTGATCTCCCCAAATATTCAGATATTCGTAGCTGTTAATCATACCATGTAGGGCAACGATTGGACCAAAAGAATTACAAGATATGGCTGCCCAAACCATCACTGACCCTCCTCTGTACTTCACTGTAAGAAGAAGGCAGTCAGGATTAAAAGCTTCCCCGGGATGCCTCCACACATAAACTCGCCTTGCAGTGGCGAAAAGAGAAAAAGTGGACTCGTCGGAGAATATTACTTGCTTCCATTGGTCTGTCAACCAGCCCTTGTGATCTATACACCAGTTCAGCCTTTTCTGAATGTTTGATGAGAAAGCAGAGGTTTCTTGTTGGCGGCTCTTCCATGATATCCGGCTTTATTGAGCTCACGGCCAACAGTTTTGGTAGAAACGGGGCCAGTGAGATGTTGATTCAAGTCTGCAGTCACTTTAGGGGCAGTTGTCCGGGGATGTTTCATCACAATGCGTTTCAACATTCGTCGGTCTCTTTCAGCGAGCTTCGAAGTCCTGCCTGAATTACTCCTCAGGCTCGAGGTTTGCCTTGCTTCTTGAATTTTGTCCTGGTCCTTGATATGGTAGCTCTTGAAAAACCATGGAGTTTAGCTGTTCTGGTGACAAAAGCTCCTGCAATTCGACCTCCAACAATTTACCCTCTTTCGAACTCAGTGAGGTCACGCATCTTAGCATCTATACCACGATCTGAAAGAGAAATACAAATAATCATTAAAGTTGATAAATAAAAATATGTAAATAAAATAAATACAAAACACTCACAATGAAATTTGGATGGATATTCGTAATATAATGCTTCATTGAAATATTGGTGTTAAATTTCTATTGTTCCAATTATTTTGTCCAACCCCTGTTTGTCAACCAGCTCATTTAAGGATTGATGCAGTCCCAGGAAGAGCCCCATTGACCTCAAAAGAGGGAGAATAGAAGCAAACCCCCCCCCCCTCTTTTTTACACTACCAGGGTCGGTTCCCATGTGTCAATGTATGCTCGAAGAAATACGACCACACAAGTCCTAGTGCAGTGGAAGTTCTGTGGGCCAAGAGACAAAAGAGTAAAACCCCTTCTTCCTGAATAGACCAGTGATGAATGATAAAAGTTGGAGGACGACTAGCTTCGAATTTATCATCGACCATAACAGATATGTAAGTTCGAAAGGAACTTGTGAGATAAAGAAGAAAAACGGTAATAGGAAAGTGAATGAAAGGAATAAAGGCCAAGTAGTGATGGGGCAGTGAGGCCAGAAAGGCGCCTCTCTTCAACTTACCATAAATAACAGCCTACTTCCAGGATTTGGGGCCCCAGGCAGATAGGGGAGGGGAGGCTCCATCGGACACAACATCTCGAGGCGTCTCGGGAATCTTGACTGTGTTCTCCCAGGCTAGCAAATCACCCACCCCGCCCCTCTCTCTCCCAGAGGGTAGGATTGTAAAAATAAACTTAGATTAAATTGTTTGTGTTAATTTAGGGTTAAGTTAGGTTAACTTTGGGTTAATTTAGGTTAAGTTAGCGTTAAATTAGGGATAGGTTAGAGTTAATTAGGGTTAAGTTATGGTTATGTTAGTGGTAAGTTGGTTGTTAGGTCAACCCTTTAAAGGTCTATGTTGCCATGTGGAACCACAATTTCAAGCCACTTTGACTCATAATAAGTATTGACTTAAGGATTATTATTATTATTATTATTATTATTATTATTATTATTATTATTATATTATATATATAGTCCAATTTCGGGCATCAAAGGGTTAAGTTAGGTTAGGTTTGTGTTAAATTAAGTTTTTGTTATTGTTGAATTAGGGGTAAGTTAGAGTTAATTAACCCGGTGCGGTTAATGTAGTGGCATTATTAGACAAATGCTCTACTTGAGGTCAAGCGTGACACACTTCGTCCTCGAACTGGAAGACAGCATTTAGCGAATACTTCTACAGTGCCCAAAAAAGCACATTTCAAAGTATCTCCTTTATGCTAGTCTCGTTTACCGTAGTAGAAACCCGTTTTTATCAATATAATCACAGCGTTGTTTAGTCAAATAAATTTGAAATACATCCACTGAAAAATTAAGAGGATTCAGAGTCTTTTCTGATACCTGCAAAGCTCATTTTTGTAAGTGAATATTCATGGCATAATGTTTATTTTCCTTACAGGAGGAACTTGCACTTCGCATGTAGAACTTCTTTCTTTAGGCTATTAACTATCCGTCTCTTACAACGGGCTTTTGGTCATTTAATTTATAAGGTTTCCAGTGCATATCTCCTAATAATTTACTTTCGTGTATGTTTGTTTTTTTTCAGATCTATGCTTATATTCAAGGCCATTGGGTAAAAAAAACCCCCACTTTAGCGGATTCTTTTGAAATAGAGAAAGAATAATTCTTAGAGGTCTTCTTTTTTTTCATCTATATCTGCTTTTATACACGAAAAAATACAAAAACAGCCATGCCTTAATTTTAATGCATTTTATGAACGACCTGATATATTTTCTTTAATTCGAAAACATTCGATAATCATTTATTTTTTTCTGAGCTCTTAGAAAGAACTTTGATAAAAGCTTCAAAATATACGAAAAACCAGCCTCAAATTTACTAATTTGAGAAAATCTCTAAATCTCTCTCTTTTACAAAAAATATTCTTTAAAAGAACTCTAAAACAGTGAATCCTTTAATTTCGAAAAGTTTCATTATGTTAATTTTTTTAATAAAATTACAATAACATATGAAGTTGAACTAAGAGGATTTTTTTTTAATTCAAACTGTTCAAAAAAGTGCTTTCCTAAAATCCACTGTTAGGGAAGATATAATAGATTTAATCAATATTGCATTTTTACGCTTGGCAAACCGCAATATCAAAAGTTTGTAAACATTTTAATGCACCTAATCGACAAAAGTCGTGGCACTTGAAAGCTGCAAAAATATTTGGGGATTTAGAATTTTATTGTCATTTTTTAAGAAAGAATCTTTGAGTAAGAAAATATTTAATTAGAAAATCAGGCAATGGCTTCGCTACTAAGATTAAAATTTAAAATCTTAAAAAAAGCAGCCATGATTAAATTTTCTAAATTTTATGAACTTCGCCAATTATAATAATTTTACAAAGGAACTCTAAAAACTAAATTTCATCCCTTTCAAAATATCACGTTGCTAAAATATAGTTATAGAAGAAGATATATAAAAATAATTTTTCTGAACTTCACCATTTGTAATTCTTTGGGTTTTAAAAAATTCAAAAGATTTCGATACTTATATTTATTTCTGAACCTCACCATTTTTTTTATATTATAAAAGAATTATTAGAAATAACTAATAAAAAAACAAGTCATACCAAAACTAAGATGAAATTATTATTCAAATACTCAAAATTAGAGTTAGTGAAGTGATGATTAACTTTATTATCAAAAATAGCAAAACGCGGTGACGAATTTGTGTTAATAACAGCAGCCATAGGATTAAATATCTATTTTAACCTCATTTAGGTATATTAAATAGTTTTTCTTCGGTCCTTGCTACACCTTAAATTTGTAGCAAATGTCATGCACCCCTCCCGGTCTCATGTATACTCCTCAAGGAGGTGTCTCAGGTGTAGCATGCCATCGGTTTAATTTCGCTTTAAATTTAATAAAAAAATATCTCAATGGCAACCTAGAGGTGTCAAGGGGTTCCCACTACCCGACACATTTATCTACCTCTAAAGAGTAGAATGGTAGGTTGGCTTCGAGCCAGGCGAAATGTATCGGAGAAAATTAACTATACCACTTCCACTGAAAATCTCGTTTCGGAGACTTCCTGCCAGAAATTCCACAATTCGTTTTGGCCAATATTATTAGTAGTAGTTGTGGTGCTTACCTTGTCCATGGCGACTATGAGAAGGATGGAGAAGATCATGTTCAAAAGACTACCGAAGATAACTTGTAGGATGTGAAAGTTGGCTGGAAAGAAGAAATCTGCCATTAATTCTCGTCAAACTGCCGAGTGTGTCTATATTGCTCAAGTGTTTACTAAACAATTTACGCTTTCTTGTTCAGGTCGATGTTGCAAACTAGCAACGTCATGGTGTGTTTCGGCCATCACGCGCTGATGTTCTGTCAATACGCGGTTGGTAGTAGTAGAGTAGGTAGAGAATAATAGAGAGATTAATAGCAGTAAGAAATAGAGTAATAATAGTAATAGAGAGAAATTAATAGAAGTTCTAGATAGAGAGTAATAATAGTAAGATATAAAACGCATCTTCTAATGTCACTGTCCTCATTTGGTGTCATTTTGTTATGAACACTTTACACGTATTTCAAAGTCTAAAGATAAGTTAAGCTTCCTAAGGACAATTTTAAATTTAGCTGTCTAGTCGCCGACCAACATTCGTCCATTCATCATATTCGGGACAGGAGAGGAGAGAAGCTGGTTCACCTCTCCTTCTTGGCCTTGGTTGAGGTGTTAGTTTTTAACATGCCTCTATTCTTTCCCCCATCTTTTCTTTGTACTTAATTACCATCAGTCTTTTAATTATCTCTCAATTTACGCAGCCACAAGATATGACATCAACCTTACTACAGCTGACATCTGGAGTATTATATTTACGCTCCCAGCTCTAACACCTACAGTTTTGCTCCATTCCGGCCCTAATTGTCTGTAGAAGGATCTGCGGCTATGTATTCCTAATATTTTCACTTTTTCCTTATGCTTTACTTTTATTACATATCACTCTAGAAATTCTCTACATGATACGCTCTTGTTGCTAATACACCTTAAATTTGAGGGGTAAATTCCCCTTGGGTAAGTCCTCAAGCCTTGTGGTTCATTCTACTTTGACAGTTGATCGTTTTGTCTCCTGACTGATCATCACGGAGGAATCTAAAAATAAATCCTTCAATCTTTTCTGTTTCTTCTGTAAGTTTCCATTATCACGTAAACTTCTCTCCAAGAAGGGAGAGGCGTTCAATCCCTCCCAACCCTGTGGAAATACAAAACAGAGCCTGCAAGCTTACCCCGTAGCACAACTCTGGATCTAGATCGTGGCCAGAAAAGCAACTGGCCGCTACACCTCACAGACACGACGTTTCCTTATAGCTTTCGCTCCCGTTCTTTATTTGTCTCTCTTTTAGCAACTTTATTAGAAACTACGCCCCAATTATCAATAAAACTTGAGAATCCCTAAACGGCCACAATCTGAACGCTACACGCAAAGGTTTGTCACGATGGGAGCATACTGTATACGAATTATCTATTTTTTTTAATTACAAAGATATCTAGAGTGCATAAGAATAGAGATAATGGTCCTATCACAAAGACAGACGGCCAAACGGTTCTCACATCAAAACCCTCCTCATTTTCCACGGATACTCGTCCTCACGGCCATATACAAAAATGTAAATCTGTTAAGTATCTGGTTAAAGAAATAAAGTTTTAATTTAGTAAAATTAATTGTGACTGCCGTAAGCATACAAATGTTGCAGGTGTATACTTTTGTGCGTCCCATTTACAGATCGATGTGGAGCTGAGATTTAACAGAAAAGCATCATTTCGAGATATGATAAAATATAACAAGAAAACTACTAGAACGTGGAAAAGACACATGCTACCTCGAATTCTTCATCAACCATGAAATGAGGGAAGGGGAAAAACAGGAAAACGACAGGGAACTAAAGGTCAAACCAATTTCTTGGTAAACAAATGCACGCAGTTTAAGAAACAAATTAATTGAATATAACACTTACGTTCTTAGTGAAATCTTTGCAGCAATCGCTATAACTGAAAGTTGGTTGGACATGGCGAATAAAGACCTTATTGTCAAATTTACTATCGATGAGATATGCTGCCCTATTGAATGAAGAAATAAACTCAGTAATTGTAAATTTGGAAAAAAAGATATTTAAGGGGAATTATTAGTCACTGAGTTTAAGTCTGCTAGAAATAAAATTAATATTTCAATTGCTTCAAGCCACGGGTTCAATCTTAAAACAATGATAACAGACTTTATGACTGTGTCTCCTTTATTATTAAAAGAAAGATAAGGGTTATATGCATAAATTTTGACTATTCAAAAGTTGCCTTTTTACCGAATACATCGGATAAAGAGAGAAACTTAAAATTTATATGGATCTTTCTCTTTCGAAAGTCGAGGAACCCACTCGCGGCCAAGGCATAGTAGATCTAATTCTTACCACGAAATAGTACTTGATGAGAAACTTTCAAGTAGTGAGCCCCTCCAGAGACGTGATTATTAAGTTAGAATCCAAATAATGGCAACAACACAATCAATGCAACCGATCAATTAATAATGCTTTACGAGCTGTGATTTTGATGTTTTTCCTGATCGTTTATGAGAACAAAAGATTGAGGTATCTCTTTTAACAATAGATATACGTAACAGATGGATTTAGAGTTGCAGTGAATTAGTGAAGTAAGTATACAGATAACACTCTAATCAATGAGAACCTCCTGGATTAAGAACGAAATCAAGAAATCAATACGACAGTAAAACACACACTGCCAAGTTTTATATAACGACTCAGGGGTAAATCAGCAAGTTATTATATCGTAGATTCGTCAAGCGGAACGTTAATAAGACAAAAAGAATTATGAAAAAGACCTTGGACCAAATTCCAAACATGTTCATTCTAGTTTCTATAGTTATCCTAATAGAGGAAAACCCATTGAGGGGAAGTTCTAACTTGACAATCTAGAAGTCATAGAAATAATTTTAGAGCGGCATTTCTGAAAAGATTTTACTGTTGAGGATTTGTCACTGCTATCCGCACTAGGCAACTCAACTGACTTAGGGGGTACGAGAAGTTCTCACCCGCACGGAAGTAAACGAGGTAGAAATAAATACCTATTCAAACAAGAACCGATCAAAGGCACGGGGTTAACTGCATTTACTCAACTCAATTTACTTTTGTTGCCGTCAGTTAAGGTTCCTCCCATATGCCGGCAGCCACGATGAATCCTGCCGAATGGACACGGATCTTTCAGCTTTACTTGTGTTAGAAAGGTTAGAAATATGGGCTAGACTGTGTTTGTTTTGTTTTTAATTCCTCTTATCGACAGGCATTTTTTTTCTTTCCTATTTTCGACAGCCAATTTTTTTACCTTCCTATTAATTATCGACAACGATTTTTTTTCCCTATAATCTACAGCCAATTTTGTTCTTTTTCGTTTTGACACCGGGTTGTTTTTTTTACTTTCCTATTATCGAAGGCCTTTTTTTTACTTTCTTATTATGGATAGCCAATTTTTTACTTTCTAATTTATCGACAGTTTTTTTTTTACTTTTTCCTATTGACAGCGATTTATTTAGGGTTTTTTACTTTCCTTTACCGACAACCAATGGGTTTGGCTCAAGAATTTTGTAGACGACGCCGTATTCGAGTCACTTTTGGCAACAATGAAAATGTTCTGGCCTCCAGAATCTCAAATTCAATTGAATTATTGGTGTTTCTAGAATAAATATTTTGTTTGACATTTTTTTCAATAATCTAAACTAGCCTACTTCCATAACCTAACAAAGCTTACTTGTTTAGTATAGAAAATTAACCTAACTTAAACTAAACCTTTAGGAAAAATTAATATTCTGTTAGGTTAAGTAATTTTTTTCTTAAGGATTAGGTTGTTAGGTTGGGAAGACAAGCTAGGTTAAGTTCTTAAAACAAAAATATAAAAATTATATAAATTTCACAACACACCAATAATTCAATTAAAATTGATAGTCAATAATAGGAAAGTATAATATTGGCTGTCGATAATAGGGAAGTAAAAAAATGGCTGTTGATAATAGGAAAATAAAAAAGTTGGCTGTCGATAATAGAAATGTAAAAAAAATGGCTGTCGATAATAGGAAAGTAAAAAATAAATTGACTGTCAATAATCGCAGAGTAAAAGAAAAAATGTCAGTCGATAATAGGGAGGTAAAAAAAAATAGCGGTCGATAATAAGGAAGTAAAAAAATGGTCGTCGATAATAGGAAAGTGAAAAAAATTGTGTGGGTAATATGAAAAAATAAACAAACAATGGTTGTCGATAATAGAAAACTAAAAAAAAATTGGTTATCGATAATAGAAAAGTAAAAAAAATTACCAATCGATAATAGGAAAGCAAAAAATAATTGGCTGTCGATAAAAGGAAAGTAAAAAAAATTTGCCTGTCGATAATTAATAGCAAAGTAAAAGAAATCGCCTGTGGATAATAAGTAAAATAAAAATTGGATTTATAATAGGTAAGTAAAAAAATGGCTGTCGATAATAGGAACTTAAAAGATAGTGGGTCAATAATAGGAAAGTAAAAAGACATATGCTGTCAATAATAAGAAAATGAAAAAGTCTCTTAATAATAGGAAAGTAAAAGAAATGGATGGCGATAATAAGAAAGTAAAGAAAAATTGCCGGTCGATAGTAGGAAAGTAAAAAAATTACCTGTCGATAATAGGAAAGTAAAAAGAATATGCTGTCGATAGTAGGAAAGTTGAAAAAAGGCTGTCGATAATAGAAAGGTAAAAAGAATGCCTCTGGATAATAAGAAAGTAAAAAAAAATGACTGTCAATAATAGATAAGTAAAAAAATGGCGGTCGAAATTAGTAAAGTGAAAAAAAATTTCTAGCAATAATAGGAAATTAATTAAATGCTGTTTATTATAATAGGAAAATATGAAATTGCCTTTATATAATAGGAAAGAAGTAAAAGTATTCCTCTCGATAATAGGAAAGTAAAAAAAATGCCTGTCGATAATAGGAAAATCAACAAATTTTCCTTTCGATAATAGAAAAATAAAAAGATTGTCTGTCGATAATAAGAAAGTAAAAAGACTTGGCTAACGAAAATATGAAGTAAAAAAAACAACAACAATAGCTGTCAATAATAGGAAACTAAAAATATTGTTGTTGAATACTAAAAATAAAACAATGCCTATCGATAATAGAAAAATAAAAATTACTAAGCGATAATAGGAAAATGAAAAATTTCTCTCGATCATAAGAAAGTCGATAATAAAAAAATAAAAAATAGAACAATAGCTATGGGTTAATAAGAAAGTAAAAATAAAATGGATGTCGATAATAAGAAAGTAAAAAGAAATGGCTGTCAATAATAGGAATGTACAAAAAAATGGTTGTCGATAATAGGAAAATAAAACAATTGATTGTTGATAATAGTAAACTAAAAAAAAAAATATTGTCGATAATAAGAACTAAAAAAATTGATTGTCGATAATAAAAACTAAAAAAAGCAAACACTGCCTATCGTTAATAGGAAAGTAAAAATAAAATGGTTGTCGATGAGAGAAAAGTAAAAAAAATGGGTGTTAATTATATAAAAAAACAATGGTTGTCGATAATAGGAAACTAAAGAAATTGTCGATAATAAAAATCTAAAAAATCAACCAATGCCTATCGTTAATAGGCAAGTAAAAATAAAATACTTGTCGATAATAGGAAAGTAAAAATAAAATGGTTGTCGATAATAGAAAAGTAAAAATAAAATGGTTGTCAATAATAGAAGTAAAAAAAAAACCCAATGGCTATCGATAATAGGAAACTATTCTAAACCCTAACTTAACCTACCTTAACCTAAATCCTAAGGTAACCCCTGACCCAATCTAATTATATTTTACTTCGCTCGGGCTCTCCGCCTACTCTTCTCTTTCTCGGTCGGGCATTGAGACGACCCTAGCGTTTTTGTCGGTCTTCATCTTCATCCTCACTATTCCTTCTTCTTTTATTACTACCCTTATATCATCTATCGCTTGCCAATAAGGCATATTAGGCGCACATCAACGCCTAACTTCCATTCCATATTGTGCTCGGATAAACAAAATGGGCATCTTCCTCCCAAAGGTGAAGTGAAAATGAGTGGAAGATACTATAGCCTAAATTTGAGGAGGGAGTGATAGGAACCCATTTATCCATCTTTGTTTGGCTTTTGTTGATTATTTCGGATTCATTTACAACCATCTCCATATTCTGTTAACTTTACAAGTTATTCATTTGCATTCACTTCCTTTCATTTTAATTGCTTGGCGTCAGAAATTAGCCATTTGCATTCATTTAAAGGCGTTCACAATTTTGCTCAGCGTTTCAACCAATTAATTTACATTCACTTCTATTCATTTCACTCTTAGCTTGAGTATACATTCGATTCATTTGCATCCACTTCTAATCTTTTACACTCATCTATTTCTTTGCTTGGCGTTACAGATGACCCATTGAATCCACTCCCATTCATTTACACTCAGCTACATCATCTTTGTTTGGCGTTGCAAATGATTCATTTTCATCCATTCCTATTCATTTTCATTCACTTCAATCTTCACTCTGAGATACTTATAATTCATTTACAATTATCCCCATGTGTATCTCCGTCACAATTATGCGTTTACCAGTTAAATTCTACCATAACTCTATTTCCTGGCGCGATAAATACAGTCCTGATCATAAGTATAGGACCAGTTGAAAAACTGTAAAATTGGACATTTCGCAACTTCAGATTTGTATAAGGTCTAAGTGAAGCTTCGATATACTAAAAGCTAAATTGTAGCTGAGTGAAACAAAGGTATTTTAAACAAATTGAACAGAAAAGACAGCTTACTCAAATGAGCTACTCATCAGCTGATCAAAAGTTTAAGACCAATACCCCTAAAACATGTAAAAATCCTTTAAACAGTATTAATTAAACCTTTAGAATAAGGACTAAGTAGTGAGTGGTTCCGCCATTCTTATTGATCACTTAAAAAATTTGACGTGGCATGCCTGATGCGAGGGTTTCTAGGAGGGATGAGGGAACATTGTTCCAGGTGGTAAAGATGGCCTTACGAAGCGCATCCACTGTCATGAACTGATGTCCATTTTTGTAGACTTCCCTTGCCATCCATCCGTAAATGTTTTCAATTGGGTTTAGATCCATTGAACACGCAGGGTGGTGTAAAAGAGGGACGTCATTCTCCTGGAGGAAGGTCTTTGTCAGGCGTGCATTTGTGAATTGCCGTATTGTCTTGCTAGAAGACCCAGTCATTACCACACAGACGAGGGCACTCCGTCGTGAGGGATGCCATCTGCAGCATCTCTACATAGCCAGCCGCCGTTTGACGCCATTGCACAACCTGAAGCCCCATTGTTCCATTGAAGCAAAAAGCCCCCCACACTATGATAGAGCCTCCACTACTGTGTCGTATGGAAAACGTCTCAAGTGGGATCTGCTTGTCATGCCAGCAACATTGGAAACCGTCAGAACCGTCAAGGTTAAATCTTTTCTCATCACAGAATAAAAGTTCCTCCACTTTGCGATTTCCCATGTGTGGTGCTCCCTGGCGAATTCTAATCGGGCAGTTTTGTGACGTTGAAGCAGACGAGGCGCTGGAAGCCGTTATTTATCTGTTTATGTCTGAGATGACGTCTAATGGTTATTGGACTGCAATGAGCATCGGTAAGTGCCTTAATCTGACTTGAGGACCGTGCTGTGGCTTGACGGACAACCTTGTTGATCCTCCTACTTGGTACTGGTGTAATTTCTTTCAGTCTACCACTTGACTTCGCTATTACATAGCCCTCGGGATCTTTCAGAAAATTGCAAATCACTGTTTTACTGCGTCCAATCTCAGCAACGATGGCACGCTGCGCCAGGCTTTGCGTATGCAGTTCAACGATCCGACCACGTTCAAATAATGAAAGTTTACCCTCTCTAGGAATTATGACGTCTTAACACCGTGAGCTGCAAACGATAAATGACACAGAATCTGAGAATTTGCGCAAATTTAGACTATTATGCGCTGTGGTCTTAAACTTTTGATCAGCTATTGAGCAGCGCATTTGAGTAAAATGTCTTTTCTAATTTGTTTAAACTACCTTTGTTTGTCTCAGCTACAATTTAGCGTTTTGTATATCGAAGCTTCACTTAGAACCTTATAAGTATCGGAAGGTGCGAAATGTCCAGTTTTACAGTTTTTCAACTGGTCCTATACTTATGATCAGGACTGTACATATATTTCTTGTTATCTCTGATAGGAAAAATAGTTATGGTACATCAATGCTAGATCAACAACTTTGAAAAAGAATAATAACAACATTAATAATTTGAAAGCCTTAAATATAAAAATGAAAAGTCCCCTACACCTCTATCTAACCTGCAGAAAAAAAGACGCAAATCGTAAATTTACAGGTTTATTAAGTTTATTTAAATTTATTTTGAAACAAATTGTGGACATTTGCATTTTTTAAAATCCTGATCTGCATTTTCATACAAAAGAGAGAGGAAAATGGGTATTTTTTCAAGGCTCAGATGAGCCATAAACCTCCTTCCCGGCTGCTAGTTTTTACCAATACAAAGTCGAGACAAATAGATTTTATTTATTGTTTTATTTTTTATATTATTTATTTAGTTAGCTATTTTTGTATTTATTTTTTGCTTGTTTTCATTTATTTGTTTAAGAAAGCGGAGGTTTTTCACCCGTAAAATTTACTTAGAGTAAATTGGTAAAGTTAGGGTGAGCAAACACTTGATAAAGGTACAGTTTATGGTGTGAAGTACCCAGAGGGCAAGATAGTCTCGTAAACCTGAGCCCCCCCCCCCCAACGAACACCCTCCATGAATGAAAACAAGTCCGGATCTTACCTGGGAAGAGAATGACTGCAGCTATAGGCCCGGTTATGCTGAAGATCTGCAAGGAAAATAAAGAAAATTGAATATCAATTCGACAATTCTCACGTCGAGACAAGTTAAGAAACATAAGGTATGTTTAGTCTCCGGATGGGAGGATCGATTCGGAGAAGAAATATAAATCCCCGTAATGTATGGGGCCACGCGATTATTTAGTGTAACACTACTTAACTTGATCGAAGTTAAGAAACAATGACTATGGTTGAGTGATAGATGGGACTTCAGATTTGGTAAGAGAATGAACACAAATCCTTCACTCGAAGCTAAGCTACAATGAGCATGGAGAGAAGCTGGATAAAACCCCGAATCAGGAAAACAAAGTTTTCTATAGCAACTAAAGCTAAGCCACATCGGGTGTGGATGGATAGTCAGTGGATGGAGTTGCATTTCGAGTCAACTTCGCTTGGAGAATGTAGTGATCCGTGGTTCGAACCACACGTCACACTATAGGTCACCGCTGAGATTGGTGTGGTATAGTGGGAATCGGTAGTAACTCCAGAAGTGCAGTGTTGTCAGAACTCGTTCTATCTTATCTTCCTCAATTAACCTACCCCTCTGGCCGTGTATTGGTTGTACAGGGTAGGTCTTTTTTCCTGTATAGGTGATCCTGCTTTCTTGATTTTTGCTCCCAGAATGTGGAATAACCTGCCTGCTGCTTTCAAGAGTGCCTGGAAACCTCTTTTTTGTTGCTTTTTTCATCCTATTAAAGAGTAATAGCAGCGAGGACGAATTCTGAAGAAAGGTTTCCAGGGATATGTAAAGAAAGTGGTGAGGATGGGGGAACTGAAAATGTGTGGAAGATATATAGTCCCCTGATCATACCGCAGGCGTTTGGTGCGGGAGGGGAAACTGTGGGGTTGGGGCCGGGAGGGCACACACGCATACAGATGTCACTTGACATCTTTTAGTTGCGTAAATGGATAGATACGTAAAAGAAAAATGAGGGGGTGGGTAGTATGAGAAAAGTAATGCGGACATGTTCAGCCCCTCCCACTCGGAGCCGGTATTCTCATGGTTCAAGGTTCTTAAAACTATCCACCTAATCTCATTTCTGTATACCTAACGATAGGAATGTATGTGCTGTAACACATCTCCACTAGGGGCTCATCCTTGGGCATAAAACCACAAGTACACCTTTCAATTACACCTTTCACAAGCCTGTTATAACCCTCCCAGATGCTTCGGGGTCTTCCTCGCGATCACACACCTCAACACTCACTCTATTATATGCTTTTTACGTGTCCATTTCAATCCGTTCTTCTTGCATCCACGTACCTCCTCAGAACACTCTAGGTTACGACTTCGTTCACACCCTTCTTCACATCCAGTCATTCCTCACTCTATCTACCTTTCGCACACCAAGCCCGCCTCGCCAATATTCTATTTGCCCTGCCCTCAATCAATTTCTTTACTTCTCGTTCCATCAACCGACGTTATCACAAACATACTATTCTGCAACTTCCTACCAGCGGGCCTTTATCAGGACTTGAAATTGTGGATGGATGCAATGCATACAACTTCAAAGATTTCTATATAAATACTTATGGGAACGTAAGACGACTTTGCCGTTTCCTCAATGCAACGGCAGACATTGGATAATCCATACATCAGATTCAATAAATAACATAACGAATAGCAAATTTTATATATATATATATATATATATATATATATATATATATATATATATATATATATATATATATATATATATATATATATATATGACGAAAAGGAATCAGGAAGCAGTAAATAACATCAAACTTTATTACAGAAATCAGATGTCTACGGCCTATAAAATAGACGAAAAAAAGATCAAAGACCGTAACATCAAAGTTAAGAATCAAATGGAGAAAATTCAACTTATTATATATATACTATAAAACGACAAAAGTTAACAATCTCCCTATGAAAAACAACAGCTGCCAAAGCTCCTCGAATCTAGAGTCAACCAACATAGTTTATGAGTTTATCTACCCTAATGAAGAGTGCAAGCTTTATAATAACTCAAAATATATTGGCATGACAACCAACACCCTTTCGAGGCGTTTAACCATAAATCTGCAAAGCGGAGGGCCTAAAAATCATATGGAGAGCACGCATAAAATCAACCTAACTAGAGATATTCTAGTTGAAAACACCACAATTAAAAGAAAAGAGGGAAATATAGCTAGGCTGAACATCTTAGAAGCCATCTTAATAAACGAAGAAAATCTGGCCCTCAACATCCAGGCTACGAGCTAAAATCGAAGTTGTTTTAAAAATCCCACTCACAGGATTGGCTCGTTTGCCTTGAAATTACGCTTAGGCGAGGAGGAATAAATATCCCCTAAAAACCGTTTTATTTTCATTCACCTAGAACTACTATTCGAAAGAAATAGAGTCCGGAGAGTAGGACCTGACTTCCTAACTTATCTAACACACTGTTCGGCGACAAAACCGGACATTGTGTTGGTAAGCCCGGAATTCCCCTTTAGCATCACCAACGCCCCTGGCCCAGTGGTCCCGAGCGATCATGTCCCAATCATCACCACCATTTCCCTTGCGCCAATGCTCAAGCCCCTCCCACATAGGAAAAGTTACGCAAAAGCTAACTGGGAGCAGTACAGAGAGATGCTCAGCACCTATCAGCCAGCTGACCTGAATGACGCAAATCTTGAGGAAATTGATGAGGAGATTGATAATATCACCAATCTCCTCATTCAAGCTGACGAAAGATGCGTCCCCAGAATCTCGTACAAAATGCTCCCACAACCTAGGTGGACGGACGAAATGAGGGACATCGCTAGGGAACACAGGGAAATCTACGAAGAAGTCGGTAGGACAGGCCCGACCCGGGAAAGGAAAGCCCGAATGAGACATCTAAGCGAGGACCTAAAAAACATAATCCTCGAGAAAGAGAAGGAAATCTGGGGCGATATCATAGGCAGACTAGACCGGGAGACAAATCCTGTAAGTTTTTGGAATAGCATCCGAAGACTTAGGGGATTGCCTCCCAGGCCTGGGATTAAAATAAAAGAAGGCGACATCTTCATAGAGGATCCGGATTCCCTGGAAAGGAGATTCAGGGACCACTGGAAAGAGGTCTTTGCGATCTCACCTGAGGAGAACGACGATTTCGACCAGGACTTCGAATACCAACTGTTCGAGGACCTTGGAGCGATGATACATAGGACCCACCCACAACCGCAAGTGTCTAGAGAGAGAGAGATGGTTGACCACGGGCGCCCTATCACTGTTGAAGAGACCATTAACACCATAAGGTCCTTCAAACAAAGGGTACCAGGTTCGTCTGGGCTCACTAAGAACCCAGTGAATGCCCTTAGGAAAATTATTCATGGAATGGTAAACATCATGAATGCATCCCTGAATACAGGCTACTTCCCAGACGGGTATAAGGTGGCAAAAATCATCTTTATCCCGAAACGGAACAAGCCCCCAGAGCAAGTGGCTAACTACCACCCAATCTCTCTCCTAGAAATACCCGGCAAGATCTTCGAGAAGATTATAGCCAACAGGCTACAAAATCAACTCGACGAGTTGAGAGCGCACAACCCACAACAACATAGGTCTAGACCAAAACGGGACACTGAAACGGCCCTGGCGCTCCTAACAGAAAAGATCGTGCAATGCCGAGCGAAGGGTTATTATGAATACATCGTGATGAGGGACGTGCAGAAGGCATTCGACAAGGTTTGGCTGAGTGGACTGCAATACAAGATCCTAAGTCTCCAGTTAAACCCAGTCCTGGAAAGGATTCTTTGTGACTTCATCGTGGACAGAAGGGCGCGTATCATGATCGAAGAACACAAAGGTCCAGAATTCGAACTCAAAGCGGGCGTTCCCCAGGGAAGCTGCCTGATTCCCCTGCTTTACCTAGTCTTTACCGTCGACCTCCCTATTCCAATGCACAGGGACACGATATATCTGCAATACGCAGATGACATCACACAGATCGTCCACAGTAGGGTTAGGAAAGCAAGGGATCAGGCTATCAACACCATCGCAGAGATCTCCAACATCAACGAATTCGAGAGAAAGTGGAAAATCCGGACAAACAGGGAGAAATTTAAAATTCTCCCGCTGTGCGGTAAGTTGACGTGGCCCATTGTAATTGATGGGAGGAGATATAGCTACTCCGCTGAAGGCACCATCCTGGGCCTAAAAATCGCCGAGAAATCTCTAGACTATATAGGTTCAGTAATCTTAGATCGGCGAATATCAGGAAATTATACCTGTCGTTTATCCGGGCTAAGCTCATCTACCCTGCAGTAGTTACTCAAGCGGCTAGCAAGACCGCTATGAGGAGGCTCCAACGAGTGCAGAACTCTGCATCCCTCTGCATAAACAAAAACAGACGAAGAGAGCAACTTCGGCAGAGGGACCTGCACCGAAGGCAGAAACTGGAGCCAATAAACATCGCAACCATGAAACTAGCCAAAAAAGTCTGGTCTACAATGGCCAATGATATCATACCATAATTAAGAAGAACTGGAGGCTGGATTAACATCCCTGCCAGACTGCACGGGAAGGTCGATCGAAGCCGGCGATTCCAAAGCACCAAAGTCTGTTCCGAGGAAAATATACAACCAATCTACACTTAAACATCAACAACACAGAGTATGACACAACAACCTACATAACAATAGCAAAATCATGATCAACAAACAACGAGAGAGCACACGAGGTAAAACACAAAAATTGTACACTACTAAAGGCTTGAAAGCTTAACAATATCAATACACAAATAAATAGTAAATCAGACAAGGAGTAAGAATAAACAGAAAAACAGTAAGAAGAATAAACACAGAGAAAAACACGTGACATAAATAATACAAAAAGGAAAAAATAAGTATCAAAAAATAAAGAATGCCTGCGAGGCCCCTCAAACAAGGGCAACTCCAGCATACCTCATCGGTAAAGGAGGAAAGAATACCTAGAGACGCACCGAAGATGATCGAATAGATCGAAAGCTCAGCAATTTAAGTTTGTTTTTTAGCAAACGCATTTACTAAAAATAGATATGAATATAGGACAAGTTATCTACCATCTACAAGATGGACTAAGAAAGACAGTGAAAAGAATAGAAAGTTGCCAAAGGAAATCGATCAAGGCAAAATATACTATGGTCGTCAACAAAATTTCCATCCAAGAAAAACTGCTACCATCTACACAAATTAATATATATATATATATATATATATATATATATATATATATATATATATATATATATATATATATATGAATCCATTAAACCACATTGAAAGAGAAAACGGAATAATTTTTCCTTGCAGTAATAATTTGATTACCTTTTTCGAAAAATCCGTGCAGGGAAGCGATTCGAACCAGGCACACTGAGGCAGCGAGCACCGCTTTGATTACAGTTAAAAGTATGCCGTTAGTACACTGCGTAGCGTAGTATAGTAACGGCATACTTTTAACTGTGATCAAAGCGGTGCTCGCTGCCTCAGTGTGCCTGGTTCGAATCGCTTCCCTGCACGGATTTTTCGAAAAAGGTAATCAAATTATTACTGCAAGGAAAAATTATTCCGTTTTCTCTTTCAATGTGGTTTAATGGATTCATTTCCATCATTCTCTCGTGCTACTTTGAGAGATATATACATTTATATATATATATATATATATATATATATATATATATATATATATATATATATATACACTAGTGCCCATAATATAAAGGTCAGTAAGAACAAGTGTATTTAAATATTTATTATAGAAGTTTAACAAAACGTTGAGGCCATATATTATACACATATTTATATATATATATATATATATATATATATATATATATATATATATATATATATATATATAATATCTATCTTTCGTGAAAATTTCAAGTGAATGGATTAAATATTTCGCAAGTTATGATGAAATAGACAAATCATCTTCCAAATGCAGCGGCCAAAAGTTAAGGGTGACTTAGAAAAAATTAACTACCAACCGAAGTATTTGTGTTTAGGAGACTATTATGGGCTAACAGTTACTTCTCATGATCATACATTATTGGAACATTCAACTGTCAACATCGCGACTTGTGACAGACGACCAGTGTCCTGTGATGAAAAATAAAGGATTGTGTGCCTTCACCAAGAGATCAAATCAAATTTTGTGATAGCAACTACTGTATGAAGGTCTAGAAGTGTTGTGCAATGAATTGTAGCTTGTTTTAAGTTATCAGGATCGACAGATACTAAACCCAAAACTGGTACACCGTCGAAGATGTAGCGAAAGGTTACCTGGTGCATGTAAGAAAGAAGACAGTGGAATATGGAAGAGGCAGTGTAATGGTATGGGGAGTGATCTCTGCTGCTGGTCTTGTTCCACTTATTCCCCTACTAGGGACTGTCAATGCTGAAATTTTCAAACAGATTCTAAGACAGCATGCCCTTCCACATCTCCGACCATCGTTAGTTCGACCTCCTATTTTCGTGCAGGACAACGCTCCCTGTCACACTGCGAAGAGAGTCAAAGATTTTTTGAGTGATAAAGTGGATGATCTCATGGACTGGCCACCTCAAATTCCCGATCTCAACCCCATAGAGAATGTTTTGAAGATTATTGGAGATGGGGCACAAAGGATAAATCGAAAGAACCAAGATGAAACGTGGTAATTATTGAAAAACGAATGAAACTGAAATTAATTCAGTCCCGTGGTAACATGTCGGGAGATCATTGCTAGTAAAGAGATGTTTACAAAATATTAATAGTAAGGGTTTCATTTTTGTTTTTGTTCTATTTGATATTGTTTTTCTAAGTGACCCTTATTTTTGGCCGCTGCAATTTGGAAGATAGTTTGTTTATTTCCTCATAACTTACGAAATATTTATTCCATTAACTTGCAATATTCAGGAAAGATGGATATTAGATATATCTAAATATGTCTATACTATATAGTCTCAACGTCTTGTTAAACTTCTATAATAAATATTTAAATAAATTTGTTCAAACTGACGCTTATATTATGGACGCTAGTATATATATATATATATATATATATATATATATATATATATATATATATGCAAAGGTTAAATAACGAGAAATTAAAGAAAACAAGCGAGATCCCGAGCACTTTGGTTTATTACATCAATCTTCTAGAGATGACAGCAGACAAATTAATATGGAAAGAGAGAATGGGGTCTCACCAAAAAAAATACACTCGCTGACGTGTTATAAAAAGATGGCAGTTTGGAAAATTACTTGATAACAGAAGTACAAGAAACTGTACTTAGAAAGAATACCAATGCATTGTCAGATAAATTGTTATAAATTAATAGACGGAAGTAACATCTACACACATAACCAAATATACTCATATACGTATGGATAAAAATATATGGGTATGGTAACAATATTTGCGAATGGAAGTTAAACAATATATATGTACGAGAGGGCTCTGTTCTTTCTTGTGGATGTCCAACGAAATAAATTCGTACTTGGATTTTTATAAACAACTTGATGAAAATATAACTTTATTTTGGAATTTGAGGTTCTTATAATGAAGGGCTGGAGCTTGGTGATCCATCCACCGAAGTGGAACGGATCACGACGAGAAAGAAGTGTCGTCGATTTTTTCTACGGCTGATCTGGATTCCTGAACATAATCTCTCGTTTTATAAAAAGTGAGTGCGACCAAGGGAGAGAGAGAGAGAGAGAGAGAGAGAGAGAGAGAGAGAGAGAGAGAGAGAGAGGTCGTGTGAACCTAACACAGACTCTCGAGGGGTCAAGGGCCAATAAATACTGGTTACAGGGCATGCGCTGACAGAGCTTCAAGGGGAGATGAATGAAGGCTCACATCGTCGCTTAGGCGACGCCTAAATGTAAAAACATGATCACTACATATATATATATATATATATATATATATATATATATATATATATATATATATATATATATATATATATATAGTACAAGAGAAAATAAGAATTGGACGCGAATGAGCAAATGAGACAAGAAACCGGAGGTTTTTTTAAGGCAAGAGAGAGGGACATTAGAAGAATCCAGAATCAAAGGGAGCAGAGGGCGGCACAGTGAAGGCGATCCTTTACCGAGAAGACAGAAATAACGCCAGGGGAAAAAAGTTTGAATTCCTGGCCGAGACTCGAACCCGGGTCTGCTGATTGCCGGTCAGATGCTTTACCGCTAATCTACCAGGCACAGTAAAGGGTCGCCTTCACTGTGCCGCCCTCTGCTCCCTTTGATTCTGGATTCTTCTAATGTCCCTCGCTCTTGCCTTTAAAAAAACTCCGGTTTCTTGTCTCATTTGCTCATTTGCGTCCAATTCTTATTTTCTCTTGTACTATATGTATTTATAGTCAGCTACACCAGGTTTCTACATCTTTCCTTCTGTCTTCAAATTTTATTTGAAAGACAGAAAATAAAAATGGCATAGCCCTGTGGTGTTTGTATTATCACCTGCAGATCCTGTAGTTGCTTTCTTTATATACATATATATGGTGCGGTTAAGGTAATGGCATAATTAGACAACTGCTCTGCTTCAGGTCCAGCAGGTGATCCTATCCTCCTTGAACTGGAAGACAACACTTAGGGATGACCCATCCATCAGCCCTGGAAGACAACACTTAGGGATTACCCATCCATCAGCCCAGGAAGACAACACTTAGGGCTGATGGATGGGTCATCCCTAAGTGTTGTCTTCCAGGGCTGATGGATGGGTCATCCCTAAGTGTTGTCTTCCAGTTCAAAGAGGATAGGATCACCTGCTGGACCTGAAGCAGAGCGGTTGTCTAATTATGCCATTACCTTAACCGCACCAATTTGTCTTGGATATTTTTCCATACATATATATATATATATATATATATATATATATATATATATATATATATATATATATATATATATATATATATATATATATATATATATATATATATATATATATATATTGGCGATGGGGAAGGGGAGTTTCTGGCGAGGCGCAATTTACAGTTGCGCGCATATCTATTGGCAACACATCTCAAATTTTGTAATTTACGAATTTTTATACGTTGCTAGTTCGAAATGTACATATTTATATTATATTTAATTATATTAGCCTAAAAGCAATATATTATAATATAAAAATGATAATAAAACAAATTATTAAAATTGAACATGATGTTTATTTGAAAAATACAGGAAGCAAAAGTATTGGCAACATTCATAAATATTACATATATACAGGGTCACCACCCCCAAAACGGGCCTGCACACACTTTTTGTGATATATCCTTCATTCATTCACTAATCACCCTTAATTTGCAGGACATGACAGAAGCAATGCCTGTGAACACAACTAGCATTCAATGGGAGCTTCAGCAAAGTATATACTGCGTCAAACATTACTACAAGAGAGGCTCGTTCAAGAAAATGCAGGACACTTTCGTGCATCGGTTCGAATTCAGGACTGGGTGGACCACTTCGAGAACTATAGGAGAGTGGAGAACTTTAATGCAGCCAGTGACAACCGTCCGAGTCCTTCAGGGATCCCCAGGAAGAGTACAGCTGGGCTGGTCGAGAGCGTGAGAGAGTCAGTTCAGCAGAGTCCAAAACGCTCTGTGCGCAAGCGAAGCCAGTTCTTCGGTATATCCCGTGAGAATTGCAGGAGTGCTAGTAATGGATGTAAAGGCCTACCCATACAGAATACAGACGATGCAGACCCTTACACCATCAGACAAGGAGCAGAGAAAGGCTATGGCAGTCAAGATACTGGAGAAGATTCAGGAGACCCCAACTTTCCTTAACCTCCTTTGGACCTCAGATGAAGTTCACTTCCATCTTGAAGGTAAGGTAAACTTCAAGACAAATGTCTTCCGGGAGACATCCAGACCAAATGAGGTAGCTACTAAGCACCTACACTCCGCTAAGTGCACGATACGGATTGCAATTTCAGCCAGAGGCATCATCGGACCATTCTTCTTCGAGGAATCTGGCGCGACAGTGACAGTCACCAAGGAGCGGTATGTTGAGGTCCTCAAAACCTTCAAGAGGGAGCTGCAGACCACGTTTCCGTCGCTTGTGGGTAAGTTCTGGTTCTAGCAAGATGGAGCAAGCTCTCACACCTCAAACCTGTCCCGAGATTGGCTGAAAGAGAACTTTGGCAGCCGTGTCATCAGTCTCAAGACTGTTTTGAGTGGCTACTTCACAGCCCAGACATTAGCCCCCCCAGATTTCTTTTTATGGGGCTAGGTTACCTTAAAGACAGAGTGTACGCAGGAAGACCCAAGACCATTATGGAACTCAAGGAAGCCATCGGGGAGGAGATCAGAGCCATTAGTCGGTCGGTTTGTAAAGACGTCATGGACAACTTTGTGCTGCGTCTCAAGAAATGCACAGAACTAAATGGAGGTCATCTCGAACACGTACTCTAGAATAAAGAAGAAAAGTCCAAAGAGTCTCATGTTTTGGTATGATGTTTTTAAACACAATAAACGAGTTATCATCGAAGTTTCATTCAATCCTTGCAGAAAATTCAGAAATGAGGCCTATCGAAACTTGGTGCCCGTTTTTGGGGGGTGGCCCTGTATTATTGGCAATTATAAATTAATACTTGGTATGACATCCTTTAGCAGCAATCAGACGTTTCTTGTAGGTATGAACAAGGTTTCTACTAGTTTTAGTAGGAATTTTACTCCACTCTTTCACTGCAAAAGCTTTTAACTCGGCGATGTGCTTGGTGACCTCTTATGAACACGTGACTTCAGTTCTTTCCATAAATTTTCAATTGGATTTAAATCTGGATTTTGATAAGGCCATTTCATCACTTTCAAACGTTTATTGTCAAAAAGTGTTGATTTGCTGGTGTGCTTGGGATCATTATCCGGTTGGAAGACGAACCCTCTGCCAAGACTAAGCTTCCTTGCCGATTGTTTCAAATGTTCATCCAAAATTCACTGATATCCCTCGGAATTCATAGTGCCTTCTATCACACAAATTGAGTCATTACCTGCAACAGAAAAATACCCCGACAACATGATGGAACCACCTCCGTGTTTTACAGTAGGTATGATGTTCTTTTCCAGCAGAGCTTCTCCAGATTTTATCACAACGTAATGGTGGTCGTTTATGCCAAACAGCTCGAGCTTAGTCTCGTCTGACCATAATATTTTAATAAGTTCTGCTTCTGTGTCATCAAGATGTTCTCTGGCAAACTCTAAGCGTCTCTTTTTGTGAACCGTCTTCAACAGTGGTTTCCTTATTGGTACACGTCCACGATTGTTCCAATGCTAGCCAGATTTGCTTTGAATTCTTTAGAAGTGACTTTTGGATTCTTGTTGACAATTTGAACACACGAACGCAAATCTCTGTCAGTTAATTTTCTTGGTCGTCTTTTCTGCACACGATTAACAGTAGTACCATCAGCCCTAAATTTTACAATAATATTCCTTAAAGATGAAATTGGGATATTCAAACTTGCCGAAATTTTTCTACATCCATTTTCTTGGTTTTTGCAGCTCAATTATACGCTTCCCTTAAGCTTCTGAGTGTTCGGATGTCTTCACCATGTTGCTATTTCAAAATTATTGTAGAGATGGTTCTTGAGCAGTGTCTAATACCATAATAAACACCCAAAATGGTTAGCCGTGCAATCAGTATTATGTAAACGTTACCAAATACTCTTGCTTCTCATGTTTTTTTCTAATAAACACCATGTTTAATGTTAATAATTTGTTTTATTATCATTTATACATTATTATATTATTCTTTTAGGCTAATATAATTCATATAATATAAATATGTACATTTTAAACTAGTAACGTATAAAAATTCTTAAATTACAAAAGTTGAGATGTGTTGCCAATAGATACGCGCGTAACTGTAATTTCCAAGATGAAGCCAATGACGAAAAATAATCCAAGCATTTTTCTAAATTCATTTATCGAATAACTGACAAAGCAAAGTAGCACGTGAGGTTAGCAATGATTGCAATGTCCCTCAGGAAAAAGGAAAATGTGTTTGCAAATATTTTCCGACTTTATTCAGTTCCTTATCAAGTATAACTACAAGTGAAATTAATATAAAAAGGGTATATATATATATATAAGATAGTAAAGAATAAAAGACCGTCTCTAAGACAAGAAATCACCAATGAAGAAGTAAATTCACATTAAGATTTATCCGGAGCAGGTAGCAAAGTCAAACGAAGAGGCAGAAATGGTAAAGAACAGAGACAGAGGGGATAAAAAGATTAACGGAAAAGGAGATAGTCTAAAGAAGAAGATTAGGAGAGACATGAGAAGCAAGCAGCTACGTTAGGGGGAAGAGGCAAGGAAAGTGAGGGAGAGAGGTAGAGAAATAGAACAAAGTTAATACAAAAACAATGAAATAATTAAATTCACAAATTGGGTACCCTTAATTATGAATATTGCAGACAAAACTAAGAACATAAGTCAAAACTAATTTCTTTAAGAATAACTTTTTAGATTACAGCATCAATTTAAAAATGCCAGAGAAAGGGTAAAGTTATCGGAATTACTTATAAATGAACATTCAACAATATTTCTTTTTATAACGTCATTAGAGCGATAATTATATTTTGTCGAATTCCAATTAATTAAGTGGTCATTTTCAGAAATATGTACAAAAACGCACTATTGTTTTCATGTCTCCTAACATTGTATTTATGCTGATTAATAAATATTTACTTGAACCAACAGAACATTCGACTGAATATTTACTTGAACCAACAGAACATTCGAATGAATAGACTCCACCAATATTATTACAATTATTGTGAACCAATATATTCTTAATAGACGACTCTTATTTGAAAGCAACAGAAATGTTAAAGTCTATTAAAAGACGGAGAAGGTCAGTAAAGCAATCGGAGAAGACTAAAACCAGAACCAGTATTCGGAACATGTATAATTGGGAACGTTTCGAACATTAGCTATGTTCATCTTCAGATTATAATGGAGCAAAACAATATGATTATCAAACAAGCAAGCTTAGAATGCATATAGAAATCAATGATACGAGGGGTGGTCAATAAGTTTTGCAATTCGGATATAAGGAAACGAGATATGAGGAAAAGTGTTTTATTATTTTTCAATATAACTACCCTCGACTTCAATGCACTTGCGCCACTTGTCCCTGAGGCTTCGAATTCCCGACAACCAGAAATCTCCCGACTGCTGTTCAATCCACTCCTGGGCGGCGAACTGGGCATCTTCATCGTCCCCAAACCGGCGTCCACGCAGTGCAGCCTTGAGCTGGCCGAATAAAAAGTAGTCGCTAGGGGCCAGATCTGGACTGTAAGGGGGATAGTTGAGCTCATTGAATCTGCATTCGCGCAGGGCAGCTTGAGCAACTCTGGCCTTGTGGACAGGGGCATTGTCGTGGAGGAGCAGGACACTGCGTGTCAACTTACCGCGCCGCTTCTGAAGGATGCACTTCTTCTACCCAGCCAGTTCCTCGGCTTAATATTGGTCTGTGATGGTCCTTCTACGAGGCGCATAGTCCACCATCAACACTCCCTCAGAATCCCAGAAGATGGTAGCCATGATCTTCCCGGCTGAGGGTTGGGTCCGGAACTTGATGAGGGTCGGAGAGCCCCTGTGCTTCCAGGCCATGCTTTCGAGCTTGGTCTCGGGATCCCAGTGATGGACCCACGTTTCATCACCTGTCACTATGCGTAACTCGAATCCCGCCGGATCTCGGTTGTACAGGAGCAGCAGCTCCTCCGAACTTTGACGACGTTGAAGTCGATCAAAGGGCGTGAGGTTTCGTGAGGTTTCTAGGCACCCAACGGGCAGAGACCTTGGTCATGGCCAAATTGTCGGGGATGATGTTGATAACACTTCCATGTGATATTCCAAGTTCTCGCTCGATTTCTTCGACCTTCACCCGTCAATTTTCAAGGATCATCCTCTCCACACGGGTCACATTGTCATCGTTGGTCACGTCTAACGGGCGTCCTGGACGAGGGTAATCTTCAAGGGACTCACGACCATGGCGGAACTCCCTATTCCAGCGAGCAATGGTTGCATAGGAAGGGGCGGTGTCGGTGTACACTGCAACCATGCGTTCATCGATCTCTTTTGCATTCTTGCCTTCCTTGGTCAAAAATTTTATCACTGCGCGGTGCTTAACCTACTCCATTGTTGGAAAATTTGTGACTGACGATCTGCGATCAGCTACTGCTTCTTAAATAGACGAAGCAAGAGCGTGCGGCTGCAGGTCCTGACTTGTCCAAACTTGTCCTAACTTGTCCTAACACTCCCACAAACAGCCATCCCCCTTCCTCTGTTTTGCCCTACCGATTCACAAAACTTATTGACCGCCCCTCGTAATATATATATATATATATATATATATATATATATATATATATATATATATATATATATATATATATATATATATATATATATATATATATATATATTAATGAATGACAATCAATTTAAAAGTTTGGTAATTTTTTAGAGTAAACAATGCAAAAATTACAAAGAAAAACTGCAAGAATTACCAAAACAAAACTTAGAAAACAACGCAAAAATTAAAAATAAATAAAAACTTACCAACTTGAGAGAGGGACAGAAACCGAATGATTTAAAAGGTGGAAAATTTAAACAGATAAAAATGGACAGTAGTTAAAAATTACTGAAATCATGGGCAACTAAATAATAGAATAATTTAACTATCGGTTCATTGAGTGGATTGTTACAAAATGGTAGTTAAAAATCAATTAGAATTCAAACTAAAATTTAAATTATTTGAATTAAGAAATGTGGAGTAGGGTTGAAGACTGACTAAAATTTAATTCTGGATTTACCATCTGGATAAATAGTGATTCAAAAATGTTGAGATCGACTGATTTATCAGCAGAACCCAAAACCTTGAAATTTGAAGGGGACAATGACGAGGTGCAAGAATCCAAATGATTCCTTATTGAAAAGAATTTCGGTTTAGCAATGGGTCTCTCTGTATAGTGAGAACCCTGCTTATGCTTGCAGATCCTCAGCTTCAATTGTAGCGTAGTTTTACCTGCGTAGCGAGATTGGCAACTCGCACACATAAATAGATAAGGAAGCGAGGACCTGAGTATCAAGGGTAGTCTTTCTTTATGAGACAAGTAGGTGTTAAGAGAAACAGTATTAATCGGGATACAGTAAAATTTGATTTGCGAATAAACTTTAGATAATAATTGCTGAATTTGTAGTGAGCCTATGTAAGGTATTTTGACACACATTTTCTGTTTGGGTACATCAAATTTCACGACAGGAAACTTTTGATTAATTTGTTAGGTAATGATGCTGCGAACAAATTGAATTTACAAAGGTGTTTGAGAAAAGACATCATCATCATCACTATCTCTATAATTAAAGAAGGGAATTTTTTGAGTATTTGAATAATAATTTCATCTTCGTTTGGTTATGACTTATGTTTTTTTATCAAAGTTATTTCTAATAATTCATTTATAATATCAAAAAACAAAATGGTGAAGTTCAGAAATAATTATAAGTATCGAAATTTTGTGATTTTTTTTAAAACCCAAAGAATTACAAATGGTGAAGTTCAGAAAATGTATTTTTATATATCTTCTTCTATAACTATATTTTAGCAACGTGATATTTTGAAAGGGGGGGGAAATTTAGTTTAGAGTTCCTTTTTTAAAATTATTATAAATGGCGAAGTTCAGAAAATTTATAAAAATTTAACCATGGCTACATTTTTTTAGATTTTAAATTTTAATCTTAGTAGGGAAGCGCAAGCTTCCCCCCCCCCCCCGTAGGGAGGAGTAGCGAAGCCATTGCCTGGTCTCTTTACGAAAATAATTTCAATCAGAGCATATTTGAAAAGAACGGTTTATTCTACAGCTTACATATGATATTTTAAAGCAGTTTGGTAAACATGAGATTTTTTTTTTTTTTTAATTAAGGGGCTATCTGGCGACTGCCGACTTAGGCATTGGTAAACATGAGAAATAATTAGTGACATACAGAGAGGAGGTGGGATTTCTGTATAATGAAGTGGAATTTTTGTTATCTGAACGAGTAATCTTAATGTCTAGAAATGAAAGAGAGTTGTTAGTTACAATGCTCAAGTGTAAATTTGACGTTCTGATGCTGGGAATTTATGTAGTTTTGAAAGTGGGAAGCATGACTCTTATTTTTAAAAAGTATAGGTTTAAACTGTTGTAGGCAATTGGACATCCAGTCCTGTTCTAGTTTGCACAGAAATGCATTTGCAAACGATCGACCCAGAGGTGAACCCATTGCCATGCCATCCCTTTGTTTATAAAGGCTGTTATTATTGTGTAGTTGTAAAGGCACGTTGGATAGGCAGAGAATTAATAATTGTAAAAGGGGGCAGACAGAAACCATCCCTAAAAACACCTGGTAATTGATATTTTACGGGGATTTTCTAAATGCAAGTTCACGGATTATTTTGGTAATTATACATTGATCAATTGAAGTCTTGGGAAGGATATGTGCTCAGAAAAGGAGTCTCAAGAAGGACATGTGCTCAGAAAAGGAGTCTCAAGAAGGATATGTGCTCAGAAAAGGAGTCTCAAGAAGGATATGTGCTCAAAAAAGGAGTCTCAAGAAGGATATGTGCTCAGAAAAGGAGTCTCAAGAAGGATATGTGCTCAGAAAAGGAGTCTCAAGAAGGATATGTGCTCAGAAAAGGAGGCTTGTAAAGAATGTTTGCTAAGAAAGGAAGGCTTAGTAAGAATATGTAGTCAGAAAAGGAGGCTTGGGGAGGATATGTGGTGAGAAAAGGAAGCTTGCGGAGGATATATGCTTAAAACAGGAGATTTGGAGAGGATTTTTGCCGATAAACAACTGGTTAACAACTATTTGAAGAAAAGGTTGGGGCAACAAGCGGTCAAAAATATTTATCTTTGTTGATCAGTTTGATTCTCTATTTATTTTAGAAATAAGGCGAAATCCCGCGAATACCTCCCAAATGTAGACATTTAATGGCTAAATTGGTGAAATTATAGTATGTGAAAATCTGCGAAGATACTTACTTCTAGCAACCATAAAGAGGAGATTACTTAAAGGAGATTCAACTTTTCCGAACCTATCTCTTTGAGAGTACGATCCGATTTTGTGGGTGTCATGTAAATTACGTAAAATCCAAGACTGGATCATTTGATCTCTTATAATTTCGCCTTTACACAAAGGCATCAAAATGCGGAACCGACCCGCAGAGTTGCGCGCAAGACACTTGCCTTAAAAGGGGGCGCAGCATAAAAGTGACCGAACGGGAAACGCGGCGTGATTTCAGAGGCAGAAAACCCAGTTTGTCCAAACCCACTAACGAGAAGGTGCCGATTGATACCAACTTCACCACGGACAATTTTCACTGCGCCCACAAATTTAGATGTGTAATCACAGAGCTGGCGCTGGGGGAGGATTAAACTCCGAGAGTGAGTATATAATTATTTACTTAATGAGTGATAGTTACTCAAGGAGAGAGAGAGTTAGAGAAAACCAACGAGGGAATCTCAGATAGAAAGTTTTAAGGAGAGATCTTTATAGAAAGTGGTGAAGTGAGCGGAAGTGAAAATGTGTGGAATAGAACCGCAGTTCCTCCCGCAGGCACTGAGAGGAAATGCAACAAACCTTCACACATTTTCACTTTCGCTCAGTTCACCACTTTCTATAAAGATCTCTCCTTAAATATTTGTTGCTGAGATGCCCTGGTTAGGGTACGAGGTCCTCAAGATATCACCCGCAGCCCGGTTACCCCTGTCACCCTACAGCAGAGGGAAGCGATTGAGACAAGTATGTAGTAAGCGAGAAAGCTACAGAGGGCATGAGGTAGTGGGTGAATGAGGTAATTCGTTAGTGAGTAAATAAGATAATGCGTTAGTGAGTAAATGAGGTAATTCGTTAGTGGGTAGATAAGGTAATTCGTTCGTGAGTAAATGAGGTAATTCGTTAGTGAGAAAATAAGGTAATTCGTTAGAGAGTAAATGAGGTAATTCATTAGTGAGAAAATAAGGTAATTCGTCAGTGAGTAAATGAGGTAAGTCGTTAGTGGCTACATAAGGTAATTCGTTATTGAGCAAATAAGGTAATTCGTTATTGAGTAAACAAGGTAATTCATCAGTGAGTAAATGAGGTAATTCTTTAATAGGTACATCGGGTAATTCGTTACTGAGTAAATAAAGCAATTCGTCAGGGAGTAAATAAGGTAATTCGTTAGTGGGTAAATAAGGTAATTCATTCGTGAGTAAATAAGGTAATTTGTTATTGAGTAAACAAGGTAATTCATCAGTAAGTAAGTGAGGTAATTCGTTAGTGGGTAAATAAGGTAATTCGTTAGTGAGTAAATAAGGTAATTTGTTATTGAGTAAACAAGGTAATTCATCAGTAAGTAAATGAGGTAATTCGTTGGTGGGTAAATAAGGTAATTCTTTAGTGAGTAAATAAGGTAATTCGTTAGTGAGTATTAAAGTATTTTGTTATTGAATAAATAATCTATTTAATTAGTAAATAAGTTATTTCGTGAATAACAAAATAATGTATTTCATTAATGAGTAATAAGGAATTTCGTGAATGAGTTATTCATTTATTTCATAAAAGAGGGAATAAATTAATTAATTATTTATTTAATGAGTGTTTGGTCGAGTAACTTATTTATTTAATTAGGTAGGTAAATAGTTGAGGAGAAAGGAAGTTGCCCCCCCACCGAAAGGCCTTTCAAGGAAGTTCTTAAAGTGGTGGGATCATGAGAGGCAGAAAATTGGACTTAATGGAGTTTGATGTCCTCTATCACGCTTGATCGGGTCTATCAAGGGAGGAAAGGAAAATAGAACAGGAGCAGAAAGGAAGAAAAGATGAGTGGGAATAAAATGAGTTAAAAAAGAGGTTGTTACAGCAAAGGCCATCATCCTAAAATGGTGGACAAGGAAGGCGTATTTAAGCATCCAGGATTTGCAGAGTACAAAAGTGCTCGCTCGGGATTATAAAACGTAAATAGTACGGATCTTGTAAAGATAAGGCACCCTAAGGTTTTTCGACCCTAATATAACCTAACCTAACTTAAAATAACCTATTCTAGACTAGGTTGCTTGGGTTAGGTTAGGTTATACTGAGGTTGAAAAAACCTTGGAATGCCTCATCTTTACAAGATCCCATAGTACAAGGACCCGAAATTACAAGGACTCGAAAGTACAAGTTTAAACAACCTTGTTCGTGGTCGGTTCGGGTCGAGATATAAGAGCAGCGAAGAGACGAGTGTGTACATTACTAATAAGTTAAGTTATAGTTAGTGATGTAGGTGCTACCTAAGGTCAGGTTAGGTTAGGTTAGGTTAACCTGATGTCACTGAGGATAGAGGTAAGTTTAGGCCTCATCAGAGGACCAATACGAGATCGTACACTTAGTACTTCTTAATGGGCAGTGAATAAACACGGGCCTTTTAATGATTCTTAAACCTTAGGAGAAAAATATACATAAAATCAGAGGCCCAAAGTAAACAAAATAATGAAGGAATACGTAAAGAAATGGCCACAAGGTAAACAAAAGAATAAACAATACGTACAGAAGAGATGATGCAAACAAAAGTACACAAAAGAATAAACGAATACGTAAATAAAGGGGTGCAAGGTAAACAAAAGAATAAACTAATACGTAAATCAATGGCCCAATGGTAAACAAAAGAATAAAGGAATACGTAATGAAAGGGGCACAAGGTAAACAAAAGAATAAACAATACGTACAGAAGAGATGATGCAAACAAAAGTAAACAAAAGAATAAACGAATACGTAAATAAAGGGGTGCAAGGTAAACAAAAGAATAAACTAATACGTAAATCAATGGTCCAATGGTAAACAAAAGAATAAAGGAATACGTAATGAAAGGGGCACAAGGTAAACAAAGAAGTAAAAAATACGTAAAGATAGAGGTCTAAGGTAAGCAAATGAGTAATCAAATAGGTAAGGAAAGGGGCCAAGATAAACAAAAAGCTAAAGTAATACATAAATAAAGAGGCACAAATTAAATAAACAAATAATCTAATATGTGTTTATAGGGTTCATAGGATAAACAAAATAATACATTAATATGTAAAGTAAGTTATAAACTAATATGTATAGAAAAGGACAAAAGGTAAACAAAAAAATAAAGAAATGTGCACAAGGTAAATAAGAATAAACGAATACGTATGTGAAAGGGCCCAAGCTAAACAAAAGAATACGTATACAAAGGGGCCCAAGGTAAACAAAAGAACAAACCAATACGTAAAGAAAGGGTCCCAAGGTAAACAAAATAATAAACTACTACGTAGATAAATGGCTCAAGGTAATCAAAAGAATAAACGAATACGTAAAGAAAAGGGCCCAAGGTAAACAAAAGAATAAACTACTACGTAGATAAATGGGCCATGGTAATGAAAAGAAAAAACGAATACGTAAAGAAAGGGGCCCCAAGGTAAACAAAAGAATAAACGAATACGTAGATAAATGGGCCTAGGTAATCAAAAGAATAAACGAATACGTAAAGAAAGGGGCCCAATGTAAACAAAAGAATAAACGAATACGTAGATAAATGGGCCAAGGTAATCAAAAGAATAAACGAATACGTAGATAAATGGGCCTAGGTAATCAAAAGAATAAACGAATACGTAGATAAATGGGCCAAGGTAATCAAAAGAATAAACGAATACGTAGATAAATGGGCCTAGGTAATCAAAAGAATAAACGAATACGTAAAGAAAGGGGCCCAATGTAAACAAAAGAATAAACGAATACGTAGATAAATGGGCCAAGGTAATCAAAAGAATAAACGAATACGTAAGAAAGGGGCCCAAGGTAAACAAAAAAAATAAACTACTACGTAGATAAATGGGCCAAGTTAAGCAAAAAAATAAAAACATGTAAAGTGGCTAAACTTAAATGAAAGTATAAACTAATCAGAATTTTTTTCCCCCAAATTAAAACAATTTAATCAGTGAATTTCCCGCTAAAAGTTTGTAATGGGAGACCTGTAAAACGCGTTGGATTTCTGGCGCAGAGGCACGGGTTCAGTTCCAGGGAGCGAGGACACAAAACCTTTAGCAGTATCACAAGATGGCCGCCCATTGGCAGATCACGCACATAGCCAATAACAACACCGCTATCATTTATATTATCATCTTCACAGCACAACATATCCATTCCCCACCTTGGTTCCGGAACCTTGGCAATGAATACTATTATCTGGGGGGGGGGGAGCACTCATACCCAGATACCCCTGATGCGGAACCACGAAGGGCTGTATGATTGCTAGATGATGTAAAACACAATACGACCTAGATACTTGCCCCTCCCCCCTTCCCCCTCCCTCCTTCCGATTAAGGAGGACAGTCCTGATGCTTTCAGGCTCACCATTGTCATTCTGATCTTTATATGCATTTCATTAACCCAAAGGGTGATCTCGTCGACTGTGCTAGGGACGGATGGCACAAATTACTAGTAATGGGGGAGTTATTAATTAAAATGTATTTTTAAAGGAAAGTAGGGCACGTTTTATAACAAGAAAACGCGCCGAAGATATGTAGCTGTAGATTATCAAGCGAGCATTAGCTAAAGAAAATGAGATTAATATTATTTCGTTTAAGGCGTAAGATCTCCTCCTATCGAGAATCCATGGAAATCTCTACTCCTGCTCTACTCCCAAATCGCTCTTATGTTCAGGCAGCTCAATCCTCCTTGATTTATGATAAATAATCTAGGCCAAACCATCCTCTGTCCCGCTATCAGAGAAATCTAGTCTCTTCTCTGAGATATCAGCTTTAGATGCCAAATCAAGCCACATGCTAAAACTCATTCAACTTCAGAACCAAAGAATTGCAAATTTTGAAAGTATAGTGAACAAACCTCTGCCTGGACACCCTACCCGCCTACCCCCCCACAAACCTACCCTCCGTGCAAGCTCTTTAAGAGAGATTAAACAGCCAGGCTTTCAGGAATTTAGTAGCTGGTATCTTTTCTATATGTAAACCCAAAATGATCCACAATCTACATATAGTCACAGAACGGACTACCTTTGAAAATAAATTTTCCCTAGTCAGAGATAGAATAAAAACATGATTTACGGATTTCAGATAGCAATGAATTATTATTTATTTTATAGTTAAATGTATCAGACAATGTCTCAATTTGACGTTATACAGTGGAATATCAAGGAGTCTCTTGGTAAACACCCCTCATTACAACATGTAATATGTGAAACACAAGCTTCTGCAATAGCACTACAAAAAAAACTTCCTTTATCCTACCTTTACTTTCCGTTTCAGCAAGTACTGTTTTCTAAGGAAGGTCAGACCCACTAAAGGTGGTCGAGTTGGTGCTCTAATCCATGAATCACTCTCATTCATTAGCCTAAACCAAGCATCTCCCCTGTATGGAATTGGGATACTAACTTTAAGAGTTTTCACTCTTTGTTCTGTTTACATCCCATCAAATTTCCACCTATAAGATTATCACCTCCGCCACTCAACCTCGCAGATATATGTACCTTTTCTACTCGTGGGAAACTTTAATGCCCACCATTTTGCATGGGGATCTTCACACTGCAGTTCTAGAGGGTCTCTTCTAATATCTCTATTAGATGACCTTTCTGCTAACCTCTTGAATAATGGCCAACCAATCTCTCAGCCTCATTCAAGAGGATGACCTCTCACCTAGATCTGTGTCTATGCTCATCAAACTTCTGACAGTCTTGGGAGTGGTCGGTATATACATATCTCATGGATAGTGATCACTACCCGATTCTCATATTACACTCCTGTGGGAGGAACCCATCACTGGAACATCAATAAAGCAAACTGAACATCTTTTATTTTCAATATAGCCCTTTCCTCTTTATTTATTCAACCAACCCCTGAATTATCACTCATTGAAAAATTCCTTTCATGAGCTTCCTGATTTCAAATGCCTCCAAAACAAAGATTATATCAATAACAAACATCCCACACCCTTGTGGGGCCCTTCTTGTGAAAATGGAAAAAGGGCATTTGATCATTTTAAGAAAAATTGCAAGTTTTATCATTTTATTTCTTATAATTTGCGTAGAACTCCCCCAAGATATAACGTTAATTCAGAAAAAAGGAAATACTGGAATAACTTTGTCTCTAAAATAACATCTTATCATTCTCAAAAGTATGGCTGGGATTAGACACCTCCGAAGACAACCTACTCGGCAAAAAATTGTCATGAAAGAAGGCATCAACCCAACTGTCTTTATTGCCATTTTGCTTCTATTAATAGTATCAGAAGCTATACAGAACCTTTTGTCTACTATATGGCACTCGTTGATCTTACAACTATTAACTTCAATGCAACTTCTTAATTCTGGTACAACAAACTTTTCAGTATCCGTGGACTTTTCAACTACATAAAAGGTGCCAAAAACTCTGCTCCTGTACTGGATGGTATCCAAAAGCAATAACTATTTTGTTTTTAATAAAGTTAAGCAGTTTTTTAGTAAATATATTATGTTTAATTTATTTAGTAAAAAAAAACTCCTTAACATTATTAAAAACGAAATAGTTATTAGTTCGTAGAATTTCTTTTTTTAATCTGGGCTGGGGTACTTTTAAGTGCACCACCCTTACATGGAAGGCTTTCCAGTGGATAGTTTAATATTATTTTTTTAATTCAAATCCATGGCGCAATCTTATTTAGGCTTATTAATAATATATATTTATATCCAATCTCAATAGGTATGTACTATCCTAGTCATGTATATTAAGCTCCCTACTTTGATTAAATGGAAATCACTCTCGACATAATTCTACCATTGTCAATTTTAAACATAAATTACTAGTCATGTATATATTTTCAAATTTCTGCATACACCTCAACACTTTAACTATCCATCCTTTTCATCAGTTCATAGTGTACGACTAACAGTCTCATCCCTCTTAAGTGTAGCTAGAGCAGACCTAGGTACTTAAAATTTTGTGGTGGTCACTTCAAATCATTGATCATACAAGAGCATTACCATTTTGTATCATTAAGATCATGGTGCTGTTATTGTTTTTACTAAAATAATGTCCTTTGTACATTTTGTAATTTTAAATACAGTATCAATAACCCTGGTGGTTGACATCCACTATAAACGGACAAATTCATCAATCAATCATCCGAGCATTGAGCGCGGGATGACACTCAATCCTCCAGATGCGACCATTAGCATAGCTTCCTTGCTACACCTGACTCCCTGTTGCGCGGATTAATAAGAGATTAATTAATTATCAATTTGAAGTGAATTTGTGTAATGGTAGAGGGTTAGAAATTAATTCCCCGGCTGCAATGAACACGGACGATTGTAGTTGACTGCAATGGTTAAAAGTAAATTTAATTGAGTTAGCAATTGATCACATATTCTATAAAATAGAATTGCGTAAAATTTATTGATTGACCTTGATGAAATTGATATGTCCACGGGAGAAGTCAAACCTCACGATGATGACGACTAGTCAAGATAAGCAATATGATATTACCGTGACGATATTATCAGCAAAGACCAAGGTTTCACGGAAACATTATTGAATGCAGAGGACTGGCAAGTAGAAGAAGTGGTGAGATTTCGGTACGGGAAGAGAAGTCAACCGAACAGGTGGAGACGTTTGCAGATGGGAGGATAGACTCAGTTTGAAACTATGACGTAGAGGTTATCCATCCCGACAAGAGATTAGCAGGTCAAAACATTGAAGTGAGGATGTTTTAAATCGTAGAGGCAAACTACAAATCAGAGCGAATAATGCCAGCTGCTGTCCACCATAGTATTTAAAATCTTCTATTAATGAAACTTTTACTTTGAATAGTTTCTAATTTCCAAACAGATTCCTCACCGAACGTAACTACTCATTCAATAAATGGATTATTGAGGAGTTTTCAGAATAGGGTGAGAGAAAATTTCAGCATCGTCTTTGTTTGTCTTTATCAGCTAATGAATAACCGATACACATGTTTAAGTTTATTATCAGTTAAAAAGTGATTGGAATAGCAAATGATTAGATAAATATGTAGAATTCCTTAGAATTTTTTTTTCTAAATCGTTTTCAAATTATAAAGAAAACTTTATGGACACTATAAGAAAGAGTCAAAAAGGAAATACATTTTGAACGATGAAAGTTCCTTATTACCTTGGGGACTTCCATTTAGTGTCTCTTAAAGCTCACAACTCGCCTATGCATAAGATTAATAAGTTCTGAGATTGCAGCTTGTGGTATTTCTGCCCATGTTTGTCATATGACATTCAGCAATTATGAACATGTTCCTGTTTCTATTTACTTTTTGTTTAAGTTTTGTCGAGTATTCCCCAAACATGTTCTATTGTGTTCATGTCATAAGACTGACTGAAAAGGAATATGCTTGATGCTGTTTTACTCCTCACATTTTTCGTCTATTCGGCGGGATGACATGGAGCCCCATTTTCTATAAATAAACAACTCTCTTTTTGAAACTGACCACTTTAAAACACTGGTAGAAGTCCCTTTTTATGAATAAAATGTACTTTTCAAAGTTGATATTGCTAACACATTCAACCTGCCGTCATTACAAATTGTCCCCTACAATATAGCAGAGAAACCACCATGTTTCATAGGTGGTTTTAACATGTTTATTATGTCAAACTCCTGAGGGAGTAATTTCCAAACCTATACCCGTCCACAGTCTGAAAATTAAGTAGGCTTTGGTTCGTCAGAAAACAATTATGTTGTTCCAAAATTCCAGAATCTCTCCCTCATTTCTAGAGCCAACTCAATCCTCTTCTTAATATTGGTCATAGTTAAAAGAGGTTTCCACTGGCTCCAACTCCCTAATATTCAATAGAGTGAAGGCAATTTACTCCTATTCTTGTGCTGATTTGGAATCTCACTGTCACTTTCATTTTTAACTGATGATTGTTCTCAAAGGATATTTGAGCAGCATGAAATCATCTTTCAGAAGGCTCTGGGCGACCATAAATTGACTCTTGTGATGTTTAACCAATTTTCTTTTAATGCAACAAATGGGAAGAAATGAGTATTCTAAGATTCCGAGAGATTTTGATTGGTTTCCGAATTGGTTTTATCAGGATTGGTATTGTTTATAGTATTTTGTTCACTTCTGCGGAGTTTTATCTGGTTTTGTTAAATTCGCTCTTGTTTTATGTTTTTAAATGTTTTTTTCAAGGTTTAGAAAGGTTTGAGTGGGATGTTTGAGGTTTTGCAAGATTTTGCATGGTATTACGAGTAAATGTCAAATTTCCCTAGTTATTATTAGGGCGTAGAAGAATTGGCAATGTGTTCTTAGAGGGTTTGAAGGTGTTGTCATGTTTATGATGTTTCGCAAAGTTTGTCCTGTTTTGTTAGCCTTTGCAAGGATTTCTCCCGTTTGTGAAGTTTTTCAGGTGTCAGGAGATTTTGTAAGGTTTTCTCATATTTTGCAAATGTTTTTGAAGTTTTCTAATGTTTATGGGGGTTTCTAAGGTTCCAAAATGTTTTCTCATGTTGTGTGAGGTTTCGTGACGTCTTGCAAAGTTTTCTAAGGAGCGGATTTTTTTCGACATTTCTCAGCCAAGAGCTGCCATATTTATGAGAGAAAGCAGCGAAACTTCCTCACTGTCTGAGACTCTCCATCTCCGTTCTTTCTCTTTCTGTCTGGGACCGTGTGCGCATCTGTAGTACATAAATGCATACAATAAACATTTATTACACATGGGGTTTTCTTTTTAGCACTTTAAATCTTCATTTATCGGGGAGGGGGGAGGGCACTTTAAGAGTCTTGCCATGTTGGTAATTTTCTTTCAGTTTCCGTCGAATGACAACTTGCAAATATTAATCTCTGATTATTCAAAGATCAGAGCCGACCAAAAAGTAACCAAAAGTAGGTAAATGCGAGGTAACTTGGGGGTTTGGGGTTGGAAATCAAGGTAAAGGTGGGTGCATATTGTTAAGCAAGTCTGTTGTGCTGAGGAGTGGTAATGCGCATGTGAGTGCCAAAAGGAACGTTAATCTCCCCAATAGATTTAGGAAAATCTAGGAACTAAAGAGAACATAGGAGAGCCTGAAAGGGTTCCAAGAAAAACATTACAATGAGATTCCCCTTCTCCCGATCAGCCTGAAAGGATCCTAATAGCTTTCCAAAAAAAAAGATAACAATGAGATTCCCCTTCTCCCGATCAGCCTGAAAGGCTCCCACGACCTTTTCGAGATAAATGATTATCATAGGAATCCCCTTTCTCCAATCAGCTGAAAGGCTCCCAAAACTTTTTTTAATAAAAAAAGACGAAAACGAGAATCCTCTTCTTCCGATCATTCTGTAAGGCTGTCAAGAGTTTTTCGAAAAAAATGACAATCAGATTCACCTCAATATCGTTCCAAGAAAAAATATGACAATGAGATTCCCCTTCTCCCCATCAGTATGAGAGGCTCCCACGACTTTTTTTCCCGAAAAACAGACGACAACGAGAAAACCTTACGATCAGTCTGCAAGGCTCCCAAGACCTTTATGAAAAAAAATGACAATGAGATTCCTCTTTCCCCTGAGAGGCTCCCTCGACTTTTTCAATAAAAAAAGACGACAATAAGAATCCGCTTCTTGTAATCAGTCTGTAAGGCTCCCAAGACCTTTTTAAGAAAATAGGATAGCCTGTAATCCTCTAAGAACCTTTTCAAGAAAGGGGACGAGAGTCCCATTTTTCCAATCAGCATTGAAAGGCTATTACGACCTTTTCAATAAAAAAAATACAACAACCAAAATCCTCTTTTCCTGATCAGCCTGAAAAGCTCGCACGACCTTTTTTGAGAAAAGACAAGGAAAATTCCCTTCAGACAGTGGGGACAGCCTTTTCCGATGAGCCTGAAAGGGTCCCAAGACCTTCCCCCCCAAAAAAATAAATGATAATGAGGTTCACCTTCTTCCGATCAGCCTGAAAGGCTCTTTATAGTTTTCCAAAAAAAAAATGAAATAAGATTCCCCTTTTCCCGATCAGCCTAAAAGCCTCCCAAGACCTTTTCAAGTAAATGGCGACCATAAGAATTCGCTTTTCCGATCAGCCTGAATAGCTTTTTAAAGAAAAATAATGACAACGAGTATCCACTTCTCCCGATCAGCATGAAAGGCTCACAAGACCTATACAAGAAAAAAAATTGGAAACGAGAATCCACTTTCTCCCGATCAGCCTGAAAGCCTATTACGACCTTTTCAAAAACAAGGTATTTTTCCCAAAAAGTCTCGTGCTCTCACGTATTCTGATTTATGACCTTACGGCCTTCAAAACTTTCAATAATTCCTGGACTAAACTTGGGAAGACCTTGGACACTATAACATTTGAAAAAAAAAATGTAAAACAACAGAAGGAATTTCAAATTTCGTTAGAATCCTTCGAATAGCTAGGATATTATTGCCAAAACAAAATAATTCCCGGGTTAACTTTGGGAGGACTTTTGCAATCATATCATTCGAAAGAGAATGTAAAACAAGATAAGGGTTTCAAATTTCGTTAGAATCGGACGAATAGTTACAGTGTTATTACAAAGGAAAAAAGCAAAACTGGCACCGACCGACTGACCGACATAGCGAGATGTCGAGTCGCTCGCGAATAAAAAAAAATATGACAACGAAAATCCCATTCTCCCGATCAGACTGAAAGGTTACCACGACCTTTTCGAGAAAAGAAGACGACAATGACAAACTCTTTCACCCGATCAGCCTGAAATGCCCCCAAAGTCCTTATCAAGAAAACATATAACAATGCGATCAGCCTGAAAGGCTCGCAATACCTTTCCATGAAAAGAATTCACAATAAGATTCTGCTTCTCTCAATCAGTCTAAAAGGCTACCACGACCTTTCCAAGAAAAAAACACAACTAGAATCCCCTTCTCGCGATCACACTGAAAAGATACCACGACTTTTTCGAGAAAAGAAGAAGACAATGAGAATCCCTTTCACCCGATCAGCCTGAAAAGCTCCCAAATACCTTTTCAAGAAAAAAAGACGGCAATGAGAACTCCCTTCTTCCGATCAAACTGACAGGCTCCCAAGATCTTAAAAAAAAATGAAGATGAGATTCCTCTTCTTCGATCAGCCTGAAAGGCTTCCAATATTTATCCAAGAAAAAAGATGACAATGAGATTCCCCTTCTCCTGATCAGCCTGAAAGGTTCCCACACCTTTTTCGAGAAGAAAAGACGACGATAAACAAAAAGGAGAATATTTTTAGCTTAGTCATGAATGCGAGACGGAGCGGAGCGTGATGGAGGCGAGCAAAATAAGAGAAAGAGAATGTGGGAAGAGTAAAAATATCAAAAGAGGAGAGTAAGGGATAATCAAAAGCGTTCACTTCGGTTTCACCTAAGATCCTGACTTGATCTCGTATGGAGGATGAACAAGTATGGTAGAGGACATATACAATGAAAGTGAGTCACGATAACAACACTTAAATTCATACCGATGGAAATAAATGAAAGGTGGAGAGCTCTTGGTAGCCTATTGGATACGGCGTTGGATTTCTGGCGCAGAGGCACGGGTTCAGTTCCAGGAAGCGAGGACACAAAACCTTTAGCAGTATCACAAGATGGCCACCCATTGGCAGATACGCTAATATTTACTCCCGCGAAGGCAAAAAGCTCTACACGCGCCATCACTCACATAGCCAATAACAACACCCCTATCATTTCTATTATCATCTTCACAGCACAACATATCCTTCCCTACCTTGGTTCCGGAACCTTGGCAATGAATACTATTATCTTGGGGGGGGGGGGGGAACACTCATACCCAGATACCCCTGATGCGGAACCACGAAGGGCTATATGATTGCTAGCTGATGTAACACACAATATGACCTAGATACTTGTCCCTTCCCCCTCCCACCCTCCACCTTCCGATCAAGGAGGACAGTCCTAATGCCTTCAGGCTCACCATTGTCATTCTGATCTTTATATGCATTTCATTAACCCAAAGGGTGATCTCGTCGACTGTGATAGGGACGGATGGCGCAAATTACTAGTAATGGGGGAGCTATTAATTAGAATGTATTTTTAAAAGAAAGTAGGGCACGTTTTATAACAAGAAATTAAGTATTTTTTACATTGTTTAGATCAGTGCCCCCTCCCCCCATCGCCACCCCTAATTCAGCTAGTAAAGAAACATCACCTGACCCCAAATTCAGCTGGTAAAAAAGAGCTACCCCGAGAAATGTCGATTTGTAGGTGTCAACAATTAAACTATTTTATATTCAAACAAACAACAAAAAAATAACATACGAGTGGCAATAAGATAAGACCATTAAAATGCCATCAACTTGACTAAAAGTTACGATGGCTCGCGATCCAGCACCATTTGTCCAGTGGAAAGTATTAAATGTCTTTCTTATTTCTTATCACATAAATTCGTGAAGATGTGAATTCAAAGAGTCACTTTTACATCTTTGCATACTTTTGATATGAACTTCATGCTTGGCCAAATAATTTCATCCAATTTATAGCTGGCAGTGGATCTCGAACTAGAGTGGTTTACTAATATATTCGTAGGTTGAGTGATACATAAATAGTGGTATTTACTATTAATTGTTGCGCAAAATGATTCAAACCCTTGTACTTGTGCCTTTTCAAGCCAGATAAATCCTAAGAGGCAAGAGGTTAGAAAATTCTCTCTTGTATCCTTTTAATTCTAAGGTTAGGAATCCTAACAAAAAAATATTCTCAATTAGCTTTCATATTGGAACTAGTGGTTACATTATTGGGTAACTACCTTGAAAATTACACTCACACAGTTGCACAAGCAAAACTTTCATGACACTGAAAACAAACACACTGGGGAAAAAGGAGGCCATTCTAGTCCAATCAAACCCAGTGCACTTCGCCATCTGAGGCCTGATGGGGACCTATTTATGCATGCTCCTGAAGGAGGATGAGAGGACCCAATTCCGCTCTTTGGGACCTTGAAATTGTGGAACAGCTATAATGCCCCAGTGAGAGGAAAATTGCTAGACATTTGAGAAATTAAAGGCTTGCTCAGAGACTGCGAGCACTAAGATACTAAACCGCACCTTAGGTAGTCTTTCCTTCTAAAGAGGACAAAGAGACACCTCGGGGACAAAAGCGTCCGTTCTTCTAATTTTCCTTAGCACTTCTTAAAATGATCAAACTCGACACAATTTTCTCGCAAAAGCTTCTTCTCAACAGGGAATCCAATGTAGACCCTTCTTCCTCGGCGCGAACTTAGAACTTTGGAGTGGGTGGCCACACATTTTAAGACAGGATCACAGGGAAGGGGTCTTCGCTTGATCTTGGAGATTCCTCTCTCATCTCTGCTGTATGTGTGATTGTACGAAAATGTTCTAAGCCTAAAGGGGCTATTAATAAAATTATATTGGTTAAAATTCAATACTTTTATTATACATGAAGGTTTTCATTTTAATAGTGTAAGTACTTATGTCCAAGTAGGCAGTCGCCAGATGGGCGCTAAAAATAATTAAAAAATAGTATTTTTTCTGGCAAACTAAATATTTACAAATTATTGAATTGGACATTGGACAAATTAAGACAGAAAAATATAGATTAGTAGGAGAAAAGTGAGAGGGTATAGTGGTGAAAGTGTTTTGAAAATAATAGTTTGAAAATAATAGTAAAGATAATTTAGTATGAGTTTGAAAGATGTGTTCCCTGGTGGAAGGGTATCTCCAGCAAAAATAGGTATAGCATATAGAGTAGCATAGTAAGTTAGTTGTTAAGATCCCTAGTCATAGGGTATCACTGTGTAGGGGAATCGATATCCCACCCTCAAAACAGAGGCCCAGTTAGGTAACCGCAACGTCCTGACATCTTGGCGGCGTAATTTTTTTTTTTTTTAATTAAGGGGCTATCTGGCGACTGCCGACTAAGGCATAAGTTGCCGTAAACAAACAGCCTAGTTTTAGGCTACTTTAAAAAATTAAACAGAAAACAATAAAAAGAAATAACAATAAAAATAACAAAGCAATAACAAAAACAATTACAAAAACAACAACAACAATTAAATCGGGTTAAATAAAAGGGAGAAGGCCGGCCTCCCCCAAAAAGTCAATAAGTCTACCAGTCAAAGTACACGCACTCGTCCCGAGTACAAGGGACAGGCGGTAGCGACCCCGCCCATCCCGGTACCGGGACAGGTGTCGTGCGCGAAGATCACCCAGACTGGGACATTCGACAAGAATGTGCCGAACAGTCTGGGGGACGACGCAGTCGTTGCAATAGGGCGCAGGCGAGCGCTCCATCAGACAGCGATGCGTCACACGAGTGTGCCCGATTCGGAGACGACAGAAAGCAACCTGAAGCCGCCGCGGCATTGGGGGATAGGTCCATGGGAACAGTCGCGGCGCAATGGCACGCAACTTTAAGTTCCCCTCGACCGTCTCCCATCTTCTTTGCCAAGCAGTCCGAAGAGCTGCCCGTATTCCTGTCATGTAGTCAGTGTGAGGAAGAGCGAAACGCTGGTCCGGTCGCAGAGTCCTCGCGGACTCTTTGGCGCGCTCATTCCCCGCAATTCCTACATGTCCAGGAACCCAGCAGAAGATAATCTCGACATCTGCCCGGCTCGCCAAAACCGTGGCGTCACGGATTTCGCGAACCAGGGGATGCGGAGATTCCAATGCCCCGAGAGCACTCAGGGCGCTTTGTGAGTCGCTATAGATCACAATCCGGTCTCCGAACCGGGTCTTGGCGGCGTAATCCTATTACTTAACCCCCCACCCTCTCTCTCTGCCCGCGCCTCAAGTATCACCAAAAAGGCCTTCGCCCAACCGCATAATGCACTAATCATCACATTTCGGGTCAGGCGGGCCTAACATTGGTTACACCAGCAATATTTCCCCTAAGAGAGGGTATTTAATTTCACTTCATTGACGAAATTAGAGGAGAGTTGACCAAATGACAGAAGGTGCCTTTGTGGCTAGGTAAAAGACGCTCTGAGAAAAACCGTTAGAAGAGACTTAATTCCCCCCCCCCCCTCCTTTCCCCTACCCCCAGTGGGGTGGCGAGGTATATAATCGAATAACTGCAGAAGAACGAGGAAGATCGAGTCAGTCATCGAGACGAGTCCGGTATAAGTGCCAGGCAAACCAACGAAAGGGATGTAGAAGAAGCTCTTTCCCCGCTAGTTACTGGTGGTCACACCGAAATTAGCATCGTGTCTCAGGAAGATCGAGTTTGCGATCGAGAAAACAAAGTCCAGCGAAGTGTCCAGCAACCCAACGAAAGGAACACAAAAGAAGCTCGTGCTGAGCTAGTTCCTGGTGGTCACAGCGAATTTTAAGTTAACTTGTATTGAGAAACAAGTTTAACTATTTCTCATCAGAGAAACCCCCTATCCTGTTGTACAACGAAGCTCAGAGATAGTCCTCGCCATTGAGGAATATCCCAAAGTAAACTCCCTCCAGCACTCCCCTTCGTCAAAGGATTCACTCTTTTGCTCATCGCTCGTCAGTGCGAATTATTCCCAGATTAACCCGAAGAGTAGAAAAAGCATACTTTTCCTGTCCCGTTGGTGAAATTATCTTACCAGGACAACGTGCTTAACGCCATCCGTCGCACGCACCGAATTCCCCTGTGGCTTTAAAGCTATCCCCCGCCAGACAACATCTGGAACGGTAGTGAAAACGTCCACGAGTCTGCCCGAAAACAACATTCTTGAGGCTACATAAGAATTTCAATATTAAAGTGAGCTTTGGGTCAATATTACGGTATATTCAATTGTTAAATTTAGTAGGTCTCACTTAAACTGGTTCAAATCAAAACTGTGTAGTTTATTTATTAGATTTCAATTTTTTGTTCATGTTTTAATTAAAGGTCTAGTTTCTTAGAAGTATTTAATTCAATCCTCGAAACGCTGAGCATGGCACTAGAAACCCTCAAAGATTAAAAATAATAATAATCATAATATAGCACTCTTAGAGGAAACTTAATCAAAGAGTTTTTGAAGTACGTAACAAACCTATACGTACGTACACCACCACTCGGTCCTTGCAATACTACGACACACTGGCATTGTACAAATGTATACTTAGGGTTTTTTGATGTCAAAGTCGGTTGGCATTCAAGCCTTTGTAGCTGTTGGGTGTAAGCCTGTCACTACAGTAAGTCAAATTTAGGGTTTTTTGTTGTAATTCGGGGTTATTTGGGGGTTCGTTATGTCAATATGAGTTGGTGTCGTGTTTCAGTAAGATTTTCTTCGCTTTACGGCTGGCCTTAGATACTACGCTCGCACTGTAGCGTAGTTGCATTTGGTAAGTACGTGTTTTATTCTCTCTCAAATTTAGCTCCTAGAGGGGAACCTAGTGGGGTTCTCCCATTGCCGAATCTTTTCTTTTGATACTTGGAGTCCGAGAGAAAAATGTAAGTGTCTGTTGAGAATTTGATGAGTCTTTTGAAAAGAGCCTGTTTAACTGGATATGCTGGTATGTCGGCCGTGTAGTCCCATTTGTACTGTGCGGCCCTTAGACCATCGACAATATCATCTGGGCCAGCCTCGTCCGGAAACTGGTTCCCTTCGGCAGCATATACCCTGGGGTTAATCATCCTCGAATAGTACATGTACCTGGGTTCCCGAGTTTTCGATGACGAGGACCTACTCGGTCGACGTGACTGCGAGGCGTATGTTCCACCTTCTTGGGCCTTACAGTTTGGGCTTCCTCCCGCTCGACCGGTGAAACTGTTTGTTTTCTCTGTTGTGTGTGTGTCCGTGTGTTTGTTTGGGGCATTCTGCCGGGCAGCCATAGCCTGGACTCGAGGATCCCGTTCAAGGGCATTACTCGAACCCTGGGTTTTTTGACGGTTCTTCTCATTCTGCGGTTGGAGATTTACTGTAAGGACTTCATTCGACTGAGAGTTTTCAGGAAACCACATTTCCTCCATGCCGTTTTTTACGAGCATGGTGTTCCAACTCCTTCGCGAAGGTACCAGGGCGGGTTAGGGTGGCAATGTGTGCATAGTAAATACAACATATTAATTTGGTTGATTTCTAGTTCTCGATTTGCAATATAGTAGGCTTTGGAGCCACACTACTTTCTGCGACCGCTGCCTTGGCAACCTTCACGTGGGTGGCGTTAACTTTTCTCTCTTCCTCTGTTTTGCCCTTTTCTTTTGCTGCTTTGATTTGTTCCTTTTTGACGGAACACATCATAGCCATAGTCTTATGGGGGCCACCACAATTAAGGCATTCCTGGATTGTATTGTTACAATTACGCCAATAATGGCCTTGTTGAGCGCACACAGAGCAGACTACAATGTCAGAGTTAGGGCAAGTGCCAGTGATGTGTTCGTTGTACCTGTAGCACCGGAAGCACATTTGCAGGCCAACGAATTCATCCTGTTCAATCTGCTCGGGGCAGACACGGACATTAAAAAGGAAGAGGCCAGTTTCTTTTGCTTTGATCGCCATAGTTGTTTCTGTCAAGACTACTTTAAAAACGTGGGTGTAGATATGGAATTTTACAACTTCGGTTAATTTCGCCCACGAGTGATTCATAATAATCTCCTCCGTTATCTCATCTGTAGAGTGTTCTCCAACCCAAGGGTCGAGACAGTGGCAGATAATGCTCCTATGGGAGCGTATTTGTGGTGGTGTTTGTGGCTTGAGGTTAATTTTGAGTAGTGCTTCCATGGCACGTGGGCAAGTGAGGACTTCAATGTCCACCTCCCTTGCACAGATAGCCGAATATCTATTGAGGATGTCGATGAGGCGTACGAGATCAATATTTAGCTGAGCGTAAATCTTTTCGAAAACCTTACACCTGTCCGGTTTTGGCCGGTCAGGTAAAGTTCTCAAGGCTATGCGCCTAGTCTCCTTCATCACTCCTTCATATCACCCAAGGGTGTAATTAGGAAGGTAATCGGTAGGAACGAGTTTCTGGGCGTGTGTATTTGTGTGTTTAGGGATCCGTTATGAAAAGGAAAAATTATGTTGGGAAGGTGGAAAAAAAATGCCTAATAAACAATACTAGCACTTTACCTTGAGGCAGCGAAGAATGGCTCACTTCCTTTCCCTCAACTAGCCTTCAAGGAGAAAATAGTCACTTTCGAACATATCACCACTGATAATATTTCCGGTCGCACACAGCAATGCGGTGTACCAAAACAAAACACCTCATTCGAATTGAAAAATTCAGATCAAATTTCCAAAGAATTTGACTTTACCGCACGAGTATACAAGAGAGCAATCCAAGCGACAAGCGCAGTCATTATTGAATTTTCTTTTAGATCTTATATTTAACAGACAACTTGTCGCTTATCAAGCTCTGCTCTTTCCTTGTTATCCAATTAATGCATTTGCACACATATACATGATTCTTAATAGTTTACCCGAATATATAAGGATGCATCAAAAGATTGATGTATTTTAGAAAATTTAGCGATAATACGTTTGTTGATTCATCTTCGGCACGAGTCAGTAGCGAGCTAAAGAAAAAAAATCATCTATGGTCAACTTTTTAGCCAAGTAAAACGATGGTAGTTTAAATGTTGTTTGGGGGACTATTTTGAACGTCTCCCCACCATAGCATGCATATGGGTCATTCTTAACCTTTGTCGTTCTTCTTCTCTATCATTTTCCAGCAAAACATTCCTCCACGTCAGTGGTTACTCTACTTTTTCTCGTACGTGCTCTGCTGAGAGAAAATATTTTGAGATTCCTAGTCATTTTTCTTTGGGTAAATTGTCGAATAATCGCTTCGTTGGAGGGATATAACAGTGTTAAAATAATAGATTGCAGCAGGATTGGTGATTTCAATGATCACGTTCCTTGAAAATGAAAAGTGACACCACTCAAGACTCAATACGAGTACATTAATTTTTAGGTCACACTTGGTTCCGGGTATACACAGAGTGTTTGAATTAATATGTACACAATGGAGGACGAGCGTTGCCGAACAAATTTGTTTCATTAATCGCATATCCACCATTTTATCAATGCTGGTCATTTCAAATCGAGAAAACATATTTCTGTTCGAAATACAAAACGAACAAAAATTCTAATAACAATAAATCTACTCGCTGTTACATGACCCTGCCATACACCCCTTAATTAAAAGCTCTAAAAACACTCACCTAAACATCGCGCTTAGCTTCCCTACCACACTGAAAAATTAATTAATAAAAACAACAACCACTCCCAAATATTAACGGGTGTATACTGTATATTGCATTCCTTGCAAAAATCGCAACATCATACGTCAGCCCGAACCCTGTGAAAATGGAGTAGTGAACACTAGTACTATGCCCGTACCGGCAAAACAACCAGGTGATTTTTAATCAAATATCCCTCTCAAATAATCAAATAAATTGGGACGAAGCAAAAAAATTTATATAGTAATTTAATCCACCCTAACTAATTCCCTACTCAATGTAAACGTACCCTTTGGAAACTATAAATTTAGCTGTACCATAAAATGATAAGTTTATTCTTTTTTACTGATTTGTATCACTTAGCTGCCATTGTTAGACGCGCTCGAATTTTCATCGTGTATACTATAAATATACATGGATGATGTGTGCGTCAATAAAGGAAATTGAAAGTTTCCTCTCGATTCGTTGTACTGTTACAATATGAGGCGGAAGACTCAAAAACTAGTTCGGTAGTGAAAAATAGACAATCTCTTTCAATCTTTATGTTTGAGACCAGTTTCTTTTAGGGATTCATGGAACGCCTCACTTCCTCACTATTTACCTTCATAACTATCTACACCCTACCAACACTAGTTTATTTCTTGATTGTAACTTGCCTCTTCAGTCAATTAACCAAAAGCCATAATCATCACTTCATTAAGTCCCAATGTTGGTCAAAGGTTTCCCTAAAAAGCTTCAACGAATTCACATTCCAGCGCTCGAGTCATACGTTAATTATGCCATTGCGCAAATTTTATCCTACACTCTTCTGCAAGAGCATATTTTGGTTCTCTATATACAGAGGTGCCCAGCTTATGAGTATTTTTTGCCCCCTTCGGCCGGTTCTTCTAGAAATGTGACCTGCCCATTTGCACTTCAAATATACTTATCCAAGTCTTTCTTTTATTGTCAGTGTGAATTATCTATATGACTTAAAGTAATGGAGATGAAATTCCAACTTGAGAATGAACTTGAATTATTCCGATTTGGATGTGATTCATTGAAATATTCAAACAATTGATTTTAAAATCCATCTGATTTGAGATAATTTAAGGGATGATAATGGTACTGATGGGAGTGAAGGCGTGCCCTTTGGTTCTCCTCTAAATGTATTTTGAATTAAAAAAAAAACAGAGGAGCCTGTGAGAGGCGCTTTCGGGATGTCTATGTTTGAGATAAAGAGACGGAGATAGCATATCTTGCCAGGGTTGGCAAAAAAAAAACTGAAAAAGCACAAAAAAACCCGGGTTTTATTTTGAGTTTATCAAATCTCGAGTTTTTCAAAAACAAACACTACAAGCATTAGAATAACATAGAAAAAGAATAGCTATCTCGATTTTTATAATATTAATAATTAATTAGTTTAATAATTATATTAAGGTAAGAACTGTGAGAATTGTGAGTACCCATGATAGCCAAAACCTGTAGAAGGAGAGATGAATTATAAGTCAGTATCAGAGAAATAACTTTAATTTGATACATATTTGTTGTAATTATAAACATAAATATTCATTTTGAATAAAATAATAAGTAGTTTCATTTCTTGAAAAAAAGGGTGTAATCTTTAAAAAAAAACAGTTTTTTTTTTTAATTTCACTTAAAAAAGAAAAAAAACAAACAACACGGTAATAAAACTCAGGTATTTTAGGGCTGTTTTTTTTTTTATTTGCCAACCCTGTATTTGCATACTTCCTTGCTACTCCTACACACCCCTTCTGAGGTTTGTCCGTGAAGCTCATTGCCGCCGTATCCGCGCTGATAACAGATACAATCCACATACAATGTTCAAGCTTCTTAATTGCTCCCCTCTCTCTCTCTCTCTTTCTCTTCCCTCTAGCACCTCTGCTGTTTCTCTACTTTCTTCTTTGACAACAAAGTTCATATTCGTTCAAGGGTTTCTTTTGATTCTCTCGCTCGAAACCGAGCAACTGGCCCCTCCCCCTTCTAGGGACTCCATTCTTATACCCCAGTGTTTCGTGCAGAACTGACAACTGAATTCCATCTGTTTCTCTTAGATTAAGACCCACGCTCGTCTCGACTACCCCTCTAAGTCTCTTAAGCTCAGTTCATCACTGTTTTCCTTTGCCTATTTGGTACTTTTAACACTTCCTAACCCTAAATAAACCTAACCTGAACTCAAACTACCTTGCAAGCTACCGGCAAATCTCTCAACTCCCCCTCCCTTCTAAAATCCTCGAAAAGCTGGTACCAGCCCGTATTCTAGTTCTTAGTCCTTTTCCAACATTGTTGAGACCTTCTAGTCTGGGTTCAAGGAAGGTCACAGCATTGAATCAACTCTTCTACATACTAGTGACTGACTTCTTCGTGCAGCTGATAATGGTTACTATTCCATTCTGGGGTTGGCTTATTTTCGCGGCAGCATTTGATACTGCCAATCGCATTTGATACTGCCAATCATAGTGTTTTTTCCACGCCTTTGTCAATTAATTTCACCTCTCCGCCACCTGTGACTTCCAACTTTTGCCTCCTTTTCTTGAACCAGGTTCCAGTGGATCTTAGGGTCTTTCGAGTTCGTAACTCTGGGCGGTGGTTGTATTATCGCCAGTGTATGTTTGCCTGTTGTTGTTGTTGCTCCCCAAGAACAGAAAACCTCTGCTCCCTCCGACCAGTTAAAGGGATTAATGGCGAAAACTTTTGATCCTACAGCATATGACGTAGGCTCCGTTACCGTTACCGCAGTTAAGTGGGGCCGCGCATTCTGGATACTGTCCTGAGGAACCAGGTTAGTGGAGAGAAGCTGTTGCATGCTATAGGAACTTTCTAGCCTCACTACACCTCCTGTGCTAGCGGTTCTTACAACATTGAGGAAGTGAGAGTTCAAGTGCAGCTTAACCTCATGGGGATTATATTCAAGTGTGGTGGTTCCACTCCAGGATTGCATCTAAGTGGGGTGGTCCTCTCATATCCACTTGGAAATGACGTGACCAGTCAACAAATCTATTCAGGGTGGCTGGATTTTGGCTGATTGTGTACAAAATATCTCAAAATTTTATTGGCAGATTTCGATCAGATTTTGTGAAAGGATCATTCTCGACCTAGAAAGAGTTTTTGAGAATTGGGGGAGGATCCAAATCCGGAGACGGATTCTAAATCATTTATTTTACTTTCTGTAACATTGCGAGTGAGGGCATTTTCTTACTTCTTTCTTTCCAGTCATAAAAATAATCGGCTGGTCAAATTAACAAAATATCCAGGCATATGTAGACAACTTACGACGTTCTTACAGCATACCCAATGTGATCCGGATCTGGATCTATGAGATCCAAATTTATATTTGTATAGGCAATTTTTCCGAGTTACCGTACAGCAGTGGAGTGGTATAAACCTATGACTGTCACAATGTGTAGCTGAGCGAATGTAGATTTAGTTAACTTCGAATATATTTGGTTTATCTCTTAATGGACAAAAGTTGTCTGGAAAATAGGAGATCCGGATTTCCCATTATGAAAAAATATGCCTTTTGTGCATAATTCACAAAATACTAAAGATAGACACATGATTCATAATGCGACGGATAGGTGTCTAGTGTGAAGGAATTATATGGTGTAATTTAATTTAGCTTATGGCTAATCCGGAATATAAATCCAGATTCATTCCGCCATTATGGAAAAAAGTTTCAATAGCAATGGCTTTGGTGGGACTATGCGCGCTCTAAGTACGTTCTAGTTATGTAACCGAACTTAGCTAGTTTCTCTCGAATCTAGTAGCATCTAGCACTCACTATATTAACATCGGGGCCAATATATCTAGGTGTGTTATGATGTTATGAATGCTTCGGTTCTCTCCTGCATCGTGGCTTATTTCCCGAGTATTCTTCTGCGTCGTCTTGGGCTATCAATTCATTTCTATGCCGATGGAAAATTTATTTCTCGTCCCGAGACTCGGTTGCTGAAATTCGGAGAAACACCATTACTGAATGGTGCTCGGAGAGCTTTTGGAAACTCAATCATGACAAAGCTGAAGTTGTATTGATGGGATACCACAGAGAAAGTGTCTCGTTGTAAAAGTATTGGTCTTTTTCTTAACCTTGCTGGCTCCCCTGTTACCTTTTCAAACAAGGGTAAAAATCTGTGTTTCACCCTTGATAGCTGTTTTGCAAAGCCAAAGATGATATTGTCTGAAAATTTCTTTTTTCGGATTTCTCCCTAATCTTAGCCGCATCCACAGTGATCAAAAAAGGTTCCTCCACTTTCTCCGTAATCACAGCCGCAGCCGCCTTCACATTGATCAAAATAGTTTTCCCTGCTCTCCTCATAATCTCAGCCGCATCCCCTACCCATATTGATCACGAGTTTCCTTCGCTTTATTCGTAATTTCAGCCTCATCCGCGCCCACATTGATCACGTTTCCTCTGCTTTATCCGTAATCTCAGCCGCATCCGCTCCCAGGTTGATCACAATAGGTTCACAATTTTCATTCCTGCTTTCATTCCTTCACACCTCGATTACTGTGCCTCATTTTGGCGGGATCACATGCCACCACTCTTCGACCAGACCTCTTCATTTAATTCAACTGGTTTACAACTTTGCAGCCAGAGTTGTTCTCCCCGGGATCGTTTCTCTCATGTAACACCCTGTTTTTGGATAAATCGATAAATCGCTTTTAAGGTCTTCTTACATATAAAATCGTAAACACCGCAGCACTCTCCGACCTGTCTTCATTCCTGGCCCAGTTCAGTCCCCCCAACTCGATTGATGTCTTAAAACGTGGCTTGAAGATCCACTTCGTCTCTTAAACTTTTCTTTAGTTAATAGAAAGACCCATAGCCTTTATGATCACCATACAAACTCCCCTCGTATTATTATTGGGTTTTAAGGTTTGGCTATATTAACAAAATAAATTTTAATAACCTGCAGTAAAGTCGATGAATTCTTAACAAAACAACATGAGTTTGTTTGTTTTTATATTTGTCTTAACTTCAAAGTTTTGAGAGCAAATCATTTGGTCTTTTTTTTAGCGCATCTCAAAACACCTATCAAAACAGGTATCGAACGTTTCAAAACGCATATCAAATACGTCTCAAAACACGTATCCAACATGTCTTAAAATACGTCCCAAGACACGTAGCAAATACGTCTTAAAAAACAATTAGAATACATATCAAAACAATATTAAAATACGTCTAAAAACACGTCAAAGGTGGAAACTCTAAAAGTCTCATTTTAACTAATAGGTTTTGTTTTACCTTTCATCTTTTGCAACCCATGAACGAAGGTTAGTTAATTGCACCACCTGGCCTTTCAATTGTGGACAAGCTCCCCGGATAAGACCATGAAATTCGCATAAGATAAGAATGACAATTGCTGGCAAATCCATCGGCACCAGGAGTTGGTCCTCGTAGGGGAGAGAGGAGCACAATTAGTACTGGGCTTTGCCACCAACCAGCAGGTGTGTGAACCCTGTAGTGGCTCAAGGGAGAGCTAGCCGTACCACGTCAGGGAAATGTGGACCGGAAACCACTTCGGCCATTTCCATAGGCGGAAAAGTGACGTGTTGGGAGGAAAGGAAGAGACAACGGTTTTGACATCGATTATGCGTGAATTGGTGTGTGTGGATGGAACTGCCTGGGCGCCTCGCACTCGGCTCATCGTCTATAGCTCCCTACGAGCGCCGATTTTTCTTTAGTTGTCGCTCTTGCATAGAATCGAACACGGTAGCTAAACGTGGAAATTCAGCGCTTTATCCACTTGGATAACGAGAGCCCCACGATTTTAATAAGTCCACAATTGCTGTAGAAATCCAAAAGTCCTCCATAGCCGGTGTGGTGTATAAGTCTACTATTACCACAGCGAGTGTAGGAGTCCACAGGCTATGTACAAGTCCGCAGCAAGTGTAAGAGTCCATAGCGTGCGTACAAATCCAACTATATGCTGAGACTCGCTGTGCGTTAATTGCATTTGAGGTTTCGACCTAATTTCTCTTTGACTGATTTCGTTCGGCGGTGACTTTTCATTTGGCGTCAATCTCGCGTTCAAGCCGTTACAAACGACTGCTCCCCACCAGGTCAGAACAGGCGTCTTCTGCCTAGTAATCCAAGTCTTGTTTTGGGGTCACTCGTTGTGGTTTATCAGACCCCGCAATTCAGGTCACCAGAAACGGAATTTCTATTTCGGTGCCCGGGTGGTACAAGGGTCCGAACGTAACCTCAGAATAAGTTGGAAATCAGCGTCTGGTGTCTGAACCTGGGACTTCGGATCATTTTTACGGTTTTTGCCTCTTCCATCCTTTATTTCCGTGTCGATTTTCCCTTTTTACGGTGACATTCTCGGGGGTATTAAAATAATGAAAACTAACAAGGGCATCTCTCCTGGAGAATTCTGGAAAGAGAGGCTCTCACCTAGGCTGGTAAATTTGGGAGAAGTGAAATATTTGGTGCCTACCCGTGGGTAGAGACCACGTGCCGTACCCTTCTTTGAGGGTGCAGTGTTATTTTGAGCCCCCCCACTCCCCCCCTCGTCTGTCTCAACACCTCCGTATTGACTTCCTACATTAGTGTATTTGTACTAATACGTACAAATCCAAGGAGAGCTACGCGTTGTTATTCCAGAAACGAACGCATTTGGAAGAGTTGCGCGTACTCCCAGGCCTGAGTGCCCCAAGTAGTTTCCTATTTACGATACTAGGGCCAAATCTAGCAAAAATACTCTGGGCAGTGGGAAATAGTGAAGAACTTGGGGCGAGAATTTTTAAGAGATCGCGTCTTCAAATGGTTTCCACGGTGTGGTCGGTGGGCATCAACGCCACGAAAAATTACCCCCCACCCCTTTTTTAAGTAATCAAATGGGAAAAAATAAAATAAAAATTAATTTATTAGGGTTTTTATTTAAAAAATTTAAAACCAACAGGGCATCTCCACCAGTAAATTGTAAGGAGAGATCTGTAAAGAAAGTGGTGAAGTTCGAAGGAGTGAAAATGGGGCGAAGATATAGAGCTAACGATCCTTCTCCAAGCATTGGGTCAGAAAGGCATTTTATGCTGGTGTTGGAACCGGAAGGGCACGCATTTTCCAGATGTCAGCTGCGGCACGCTGGTCCATCCTACACCTGACTGCCTTTGCATGGTAGTCACTGGGGTATGGAAGGCGCGGCATTCCTCCAGGTTTCGCGTGCAGCAGCCTGGGTTTTACCCCTTGGGGACTAGCTGTGATCTCAGTGGAAGGCGGAGGAGGGGGGGGGGGAGTGCTAAATAGGGAATAATAATATTAATTTAAATAGGAAATACTGTATTCATTTGAATAATAAAAACTAGTATTCATTAAATGAGTATAAACTACTAGTATTCATTTGAATAATTAAAAAACTGGTATTTGTTAAATGAGTATGAACTAATAGTATTCATTAGAAAAATTTAAAAACTGGTATTCATTAAATGAGTATGAAATACTAGTATTCTTTTAAATAATTTAAAAAACTGGTATTCATTAAATGAGTATGAAATACTAGTATTCACTTGAATAATAAAAACTGATATTCATTAAATAAGTATGAAATACTAGTATTCATTTGAATAATTAAAACTCGTATTCATTAAATGAGTAGGAAATACTCGTATTCATTTGAATAATTAAGAAACTGGTATTCATTAAATGAGTATGAACTACTAGTATTCATTTGAATAATTAAAAACTGATATTCATTAAATGAGTACGAAATACTGGTATTCATTTGAATAATTAAAACTCGTATTCATTAAATGAGTAGGAAATACTCGTATTCATTTGAATAATTAAGAAACTGGTATTCATTAAATGAGTATGAACTACTAGTATTCATTTGAATAATTAAAAACTGGTATTCATTAAATGAGTACGAAATACTGGTATTCATTTGAATAATTAAAAACTGTTATTCATTAAATGAGTATGAACTACTAGTATTCATTAGAAAAATTTAAAAACTGGTATTCATTAAATGAGTATGAAATACTAGTATTCTTTTAAATAATTTAAAAAACTGGTATTCATTAAATGAGTATGAAATACTAGTATTCACTTGAATAATAAAAACTGATATTCATTAAATAAGTATGAAATACTAGTATTCATTTGAATAATTAAAACTCGTATTCATTAAATGAGTAGGAAATACTCGTATTCATTTGAATAATTAAGAAACTGGTATTCATTAAATGAGTATGAACTACTAGTATTCATTTGAATAATTAAAAACTGTTATTCATTAAATGAGTATGAACTACTAGTATTCATTAGAAAAATTTAAAAACTGGTATTCATTAAATGAGTATGAAATACTAGTATTCTTTTAAATAATTTAAAAAACTGGTTTTCATTAAATGAGTATGAAATACTAGTATTCACTTGAATAATAAAAACTGATATTCATTAAATAAGTATGAAATACTAGTATTCATTTGAATAATTAAAACTCGTATTCATTAAATGAGTAGGAAATACTCGTATTCATTTGAATAATTAAGAAACTTGTATTCATTAAATGAGTATGAACTACTAGTATTCATTTGAATAATTAAAAACTGGTATTCATTAAATGAGTACGAAATACTGGTATTCATTTGAATAATTAAAAACTGTTATTCATTAAATGAGTATGAACTACCAGTATTCATTTGAATAATTTAAAAACTGGTATTCATTTAAATAATTAAGAAACTGGTATTCATTAAATTAGTATGAAATACTAGTATTCATTTGAATAATGTTAAAAACTGGTATTCATTAAATGAGTAGGGAATACTATTCATTTGAATAATTTAAAAAGTGGTATTCATTAAATTAGTATGAAATAGTAGTATTCATTTGAATAATAAAAACTGATATTCATTAAATGAGTATGAAATATTAGTATTCGTTTGAATAATTTAATAAATGGTATTCATTAAATGAGTATGTGTCGTGGTATACGGCCGAGTATGTATGTACGTTTGTTCCGTACATGAATAACTCCGTTCCACTTTTCTTTAAGAGTGCTTAATTTAACTTTTGATTCTTTAACCAGGGAGGATTCGTAATATTATATATCTATTGCCATTTGCAGCGTTCCGAGGATTTAATTAAACAACTAGGGCAAAAATATACTTTTAATTACATAAAACAATGAAATATTAAAACTTTAAATATACTAATGCTAGAATAAGAGGATCTAAATAAAAATTAATACTACCAATGAGTACTACACGATAGTTGACGCAAAATTCACTTTAGCACGGAATGGTAACTAACGAACATGAATAAGTTTTGGATTCCTTTTACCTTTAAGTAAGAGAAAGTCTGAAGTTGTACGACCTAGATCGAGAACCTCCTAGATGAGATGATTCACTGGAGCTTTTCTTGCGGACGTGAAATTTACTCGGAAAACAGGTGATTGTCTCTTTGGGGGAATGAGACGCTTCTTGAGGCTATTCGGGAAGAACAGCTGATGCTTATCCCGAGGTAAGTGGGGAGCGCGTGGCGATGCTTCTTGACTTGAAAATATAAGCGAACGAATTATGGATGTATGGGTTATTCCAATCCCTGTGTTACACTTGCGGGCTTCTCGATGATGAGACTTGACCAAGAGGTGAATCTTTTCTAGAATGGGCATTCACGTTGGTATTACTCAATGGTGAGGGTTATCTCTGTTTTTATTCAGAAAAACGGAGATAGGGGGTTTCTCTTAACGAGATTAGTATGAGAGTGGTTCTCGATACCACTGGTCTATTATTCTAAGGGACCAAAGGAACGGCCTCGGGAAGAAAAATCAAGCTCGGTTCCACTGTCTTCTTGATTCCAGGTTTGCCTCCGGGACTCGTCTTCTTTTCTCGATTGCTACTCCTATTCTCCTTAAATTTATCCATTCGAACTATATATACGTCGATTATCCCCTGGGGGAGGGGAGGGGAGACTAGGGCACACCTTTAAGCCTCTCTCCTAGGGCATAAATTTTCAACGTTGTGACCATTCGTCCTTCTGGTTTACGTACGGAAAAAGTGAAAATTCGTCTATTAGGCGAAAATAGACAAACAATCGGAGGGGACAGTGAGCCTGTTCATAGACTTTCATTCTAAAGGTTCTCACACCCTCCTATGTTTATATTAACGAACTAAAAAATCTGCTGATTGTAATCCTTCTTTGCGAGCGACGCTCTCGGATCTTTGGGGCAGCGTGTCAAAGGGGACCATATGGAACATAACCGTTGACGCTGTATAAACAAACTAGCGTATGTTTGTCCTGGTGATATGTATTTCCCCATAGTATGAAATACTAGTATTCATTTGAATAATTAAAAACTAGTATTCATTAAATGATTAGGAAATACTAGTAATCATTTAAATAATTAAAAACTGGTATTCATTAAATTAGTATGAAACACTAGTATTCATTTGAATAATTTAAAAACTTTATTCATCAAATGAGTATGACATACTAGTATTCATTTGAATAATTAAAGAACCGGTATTCGTTAAATTAGTCTGAAATACTAGTATTTATTTGAATAATTAAAAAACTGTTATTCATTAGATGAGTATGAAATAATATTATTCATTTGAATAATTTAAAAGCTGGTATTCATTAAATGGGTAGGAAATACTAATATCCATTTGAATAATTAAAAACTGGTATTCATTAAATTAGTATGAAATACTAGTATTAATTTTAATAATTTAAAAACTTTATTCATTAAATGAGTATGAAATACAAGTATTCATTCGACTAATTAAAAAACTGGTATTCATTAATGAGTATGAAATACTAGAATTCATTTAAATAAATAGGAAATAGCGATATTCATTTGAATAATTAAGAAATACCGGTATTCATTTAAAAAAATATCATTGTATTCTCATCGAAAACAGTATTGCAGAAAAAACAGGCTTGTTTTTAAGCGTAACAGAGGTGTTGTAATTAATTGCCGGAGGATACGAGCCAAAGCGCATAATTTTTCGAGGTATTGCTGCCAGTTTCCATCGAAAAGAGCAAATACACCAATACCCATTCTAGGTTAGCACAGTTAATGAAGCGAGTTAAAACTTCACGACATAGTGAGTGGCCAAATGTCTTCATATTTTGATTGATATTACGAAAACCTGAAAAATCGCTGGGAAAATCACAAAAGAAATGGCGATAGTGGTCAAACTTGTGGAAATTCTCGAGAGGACAATAATAATTAAAATGATAAGGTATCAATTATAAAGGTTTTAAATGATTAATAGACAACTTCCTTCTAAGCTACCGATTGAAACTTGCATTACTGAATAGTAAAAAAATAATAATAAGGTTATCCCCGCAACCTTTTCTACCTGCACATTCTACCCGGAGAACTGTTCCCACCTGGACAGAGTTCGGTTCGCTAGCCATGGTGTCTTGGTGGACTGCATGCCATCATGGGAAAACCTAGCACCAGGGTATGATAATAATAGGTGATCACCCACCCTACTCGTTAGTGTACCCGCGTATCTCTATTTCTCTTTTTTACATACACTCCTACTGCTTTCCGAACTTGCTCTTCTATCCGCATAGTTTCTGGATTCAGGGGCACTTCCGTCTTCTATGGGTTCTTAGTCGAGTGGTAGTTTATACAGTAAAGTCACTCCTTGCTGTGAGGGGCGAAAGCTCAATGGCTAAGACAAGTATTAGGCACGTGGTGTGTTGGGACGTTGAATCGACTCACTTTATTCCAGGGGGCATAAGGTAGCTACGCTGGTACTAACTTTTATGGTTAAAGCTCGAGAACAATTTGGCCTAAATGGCGGGCCGGAGTGTCAAAGGCCATCTTGGCTGTACCCGCAGGCCGGATTATCAAAGGCCATCTTAGCTGTACCCGCGGGCCGGATTATCAAAGGCCATCTTAGCTGTACCCGCGGGCCGAGTATGTGCAAATGATCGCATTCTGGAATTTTTTGATCCTATGGACTTTTCTCTTAACCTCGCAAGGCATTGGGAGGTCATAGTATCTAGGTACTTTACATACACTTCTCTTTCTTTTCTGCTGTAATTAGGGCGACAAAATAAAGTAACAGTGAGAGACCACAGGCGCCTTCAAGCCAATGGCGACTCCATCTCTCCATCAATGGCAGTCACCCATTTTCTCTGAGAGGAAATTGCCAGGAAAACATGTAAACAACCCAAAATCGACGGTTCTCGTTGGGAGCGCCTCGAAAGAGAGACACCCCCCTAGGGGTCAAGTACCCGTTAGTCCGTGCTCACTACAATCATGAAGTCATGCATTCCGAGTCTGCAGGGGGTCGGCGTGCCTGCTCCCCTCACTTTCCCGATGGAGCTCAGTTCGCCGAACAAAGAGAGAACCAAAGACACGACAGTCCTCGATGGGGATAAGTGATGCCTTGGTGGCGGGGGGGAGTACATGGAGGCCCACCCTGAGCTGGATATGATCCCGGAAGTGACTGGATCCACCTCTGTGCAAGTTTCTCATCACGTAGCTCGGGCACCCGAGGAATCATATGGAGAGAATGGACCTCCTACACCGGCTGGTGCCCCTTTGAGAGCTAAAACATTCTTCATTTCAGAGAAGGATCTTGCAAATGCCAGTCCGTCCAGCCTAAGGGCTTCTTCCCTGCGTGAAGAGAAGCGGATAAATTCCACACCCTCCTCTAGTAAAAAGAAAAGAAGAGGAATACAATGAAGAATAAGATTTCTCTTCTTCACCGGGTGCTCTGGGGATGGACGCGTACACTGCCGTTTCAGCAAGCGACCAGGCTATTCGCTTTACATATGGCAGAATGTTGTCCAAAAGCAACATGATCTATCAAAGGAGAGCGGTAGCTAGCTTAAATTGGTAGAGAGCCGAAGGTGACCGGTTTCTAAGACGGGAGCTTTATTGCGAATGCGTTATACCCTTCTGAAGCAGCCATGATTAGTGCCCTTCGGACACTTAAAAGGGGTGCAGAAAATTGTCAGAGCATGCAACAGCCTCTCTGCGCTCCAACCTGGTCCCTTGCGAGTCTCACATAAATCCCAGCTTTCTCCATTAATCTACCTAGCGGTCGGAGGGAGCAGATATTATCTGCTCCTGAGGAGCAATGTAAAAAGAACGCCATATACTCGTGCATATATTCTGACTCCCTCTTATTTACACTTTATCCTGATGGGGTGGAGATATAGGAGCTATAAAGTCTGTCACATTTACACGAGTAAGTACTCACTAAGAGTGTTCGATTCTAAGATGTTTATGAATGAAGTCATTTAAATGTTAAAATCACAGTCAGAAGCTGGCGGTTGGTAGCCTGATATTATAGCATTAAAGGGAATTATTGTTTCTTATTTCTTTTATTTAGAGCTACCTCACATCTTCATAGCCTAATATAGTGGGCATTAAAATTCGTTTTCCCTCGGTGCTTGTACTCTTTCGTAGAGATTATAGAGGGGTTTATCCAATCTATTGCTAAACACATTTACAGATGGACTACAGGCTTGGGATGGTGCTCGTTTGCATGACGTGTGTCTAAGAAAAAAATCTCTGTTATTTTTTGAGATCTATTGCTCAAATTTAGGTCAGTTTCTCTTTATGACAGGTTATGTCGATGCCAATCAATCAACACACTTGTGGCCTCGATGAAAGCCTCTAGGCGACCTCCGAACCAGACACAGGCCTTTGTCATTATCTCCCGTTTTAGGTCCCTGAAGGCCTTGGTAATCTTGGTCATCAGCTCGTCCTTCGTGTTGCAGCTGGATTTGTTGGTCTCTTATTAAACTGCGCTCCAGACAAAGAGGTCGAGGGGGTTGTAGTCAGGTTAGATGGTAGGCCAAATGCCAGGTACTGTGTGATCGAAGACATTCTCCGAGAGCCAAGCTTGGGTCTTCTGGCTGGCGTGGAAGGGCGCAGATTCTTGCTGCCACACGTTAGAGCTCCCAAAGCTAACCAGTCGATCCATAGCTTCACAAACCTGCTCAGAACACGGATGTCATGAGGTCGTCAGGGAAGAAGTGGAGTGGCATGACATCATCTTCACTGCAGAAGACACTGAAGACCATGATTTTCACTAAAAATTTCATCCTCGTGACTCTGGGAACGTCTTTGGTTGCGACAGCAAGGCACATGTTCTTCTGGGAGTTGATTTTCCGGTCTTGACAAAAATTCTTTTTGGAGGAGAAGAAACACAGCATGTGTGACTGCACCGGGTGTTTCAACATTTTGGTCATCTTCTTGGTGTACTTGAGTCGTTTTTCCTGTATCACCTTGGACAGAAATTGCCCCTTTCTCATGGCAGAAAAGAAGCGAATGTCCTTATGAACCATCAGCCTGATGAGATTTTTATTCACAAGTTTCTCTCTTGCAAAGGCACGCACCGACTTTCTGGCATATTTTTTTAGGATCTCCTAGATTTCAACAACGAATTCTGCCGTTCTGATGACGTCAGATCGTCGACCATTGGTTTCCCTCTCTGTTGTCGCCTCGTAGTAGAATCCTGAAACTTCTAGCTCCTTTCTGAACTTTACTACCATCCTCCTGGTGACATTGAGGAAGTCTGAAATCTCCTTGTTTCTCCTTCTAAGGAGAACTTCATACCTCTCCCACAAATTCGGGGATTCAAAATTTTGCATAGGCAACTATTCTTTAAAAAAAAAGAAGCAAAAATGGTTATTATTTGTAAGAAGAAAAAGGCCGATAACGAAGGACAAAAATATGCAGAAAATTAGCAGTTGAAAATTTCGAACGAATACCGTCCATGCCCTGTACAATCGCTGGGAGAGAATTCCATTTTTCAGCTATCTTATAAGTAAAGAAATTTGCCATGATTTTTTATTAAAATCGGTTTTGGTTATATTAAAAAACATTTGCTTTGTTATTACATTCAGGCACTTTGTCGAATTGTAATTCAAAATTAATATCACCTGAGCCTCTGATAATTTTACACACCTGAATCAGCTGAACACGAAGCCGATGATCCTCTAGAAACAAAAAACAAGTTTAACGCTTTACGACTTTCATCTCACGGTAGCGTACGTTGTTCTGGAGTACGTTTAGTTCTTCAACGTTGAAAGCTCTCCAATATATCGATATACACAATGTATATCAATCACTTTATATTTGTTTATGTTGAACTAAACCTGCAATATATTATGCATTTATTTAAATCCTGCTGAATTTCTTCTCCATCGATTCTGTAATGTACTTTTTGCCATTTTTTGGTACCATCCGCAAAAAATACCTAGTTTCTTTAACAAGTAGCAGACGAGATCGTTTATGAAAATGAGGAACAGTACCAGGTCCAAGTTCAAACCCTGCTGGACGCCGCTAGTAACAGGCAACCATTCATACTATTAACCGCTTATAACTACTTTCTACCTGCGATTTTTAAGCTAGCTGATTATAAATCTATGTTAAAAGTTAGCCGCTAATTCCAGGTTCTCTAAGTTTCTCTAGAAGTAGTTTGTGAGGAACCGAATCAAAAGCCATTTTGAAGTCCTGCTAAAATACGTCTACAGCCTTAGAAATATTATAAAAACGGGTCATGTATTAAGAGAACTCAATTAAATTTGTTCATTAAGAGAGGCCCCTCCTAAAACCGTGTTGTTTACTGTTTAGTAAACAAAGATTTTGAAAGTGGTGACCTTTTTTATCCCTTTTTGATAATATTCTAAGACTTTACCAACGACCGAAGTCAAACTAATAGGTCTATAGCTTTTTAATTCTCATTTATCCCCTTTTTGAAAGTTGCCTTAACATTTAAGAATTTAAAATCATCTGGAAACACCTTGATTTGGAGACTCGTTGATAAAAAAGCGATAGTAAAGTAGTAATCTCATTGTTTAATTCCTTTTAGTGTAGAGAGGGGGTATTTCATGATGTTGACCAGGCGATTTAAAAACTTCATTTTATTAATATAAAGCAGCAACTAGGTTTACGACACCCTAATATCATTAAGTGGTTATGTGTCATCGAACTCTTTTTAACATCGAGAAGTGCGCGAATGGATGAAGAAATAAGGTCAGAATGAAGTAATTGCGAATGTCAAGAAGGGCTTCCAGGCATATATGTTAAATCTACATAACATCCATGTTTACTCCAATACAAACCGTATTAATTATAGCAAGTACAGTGACCTTTTGTTTTTACTTCACAAAATGACTAATGTAAAAATAAAAAAGCCCGCTCATCTAAAATGTTGGCTAATCCGTTCATTTTCTCAATTACGACATTAAAAAGTTCAATAATAATAATAATAATACTGCATTTGTATGGCAATCATGTGAGGCTGGAGCTCTAGCAGAGCGATTATCATGCAGAGAAGGCTTTTGACTAAAAAGGTGTCTTCAAAGGATGAGAGGATCCTCCAATCCCTTGACCGCCTTGCAAAGATCCCTTACTCACCTCAATCGAGGGAATTTAATAGACAATTTTGAGGCAGCCTAACTCCCTCTTTAGTCATTGGTTGAGAAAACTAAATACCATAGAAAACGACGGAAAAACATGAAAAAATTCTTGTTAATTACTTAAAACTAAAAAAAAAAAACAACGAGGGCATCTTGCGCAGAAAGCTTGAAAGGAGAGAGCTATAAAAAAAATTATGAAGATGAAATGAAAATGTGCAGCATGCAATCCTCCTGATGTCAGCTGCAGCATGCGCTATATATGTACATCTGACACCCCGTTGCGAGACAGGAAAAATGAAAACAGGAAAAAGTCAAAACCGAAAAATAAAAATGAGGAAAAAACAAAAACAGGAAAAGGTGAAAATAAAACTCCAGATCTATGAAAATAACAAACAAAGAACAATCCCAAAACATGAAAATGCCCAAACTAGAAAAATAATCAGTAAAAGAAAAATAATCCGAAAAAAATCACAAACAGGAAAATCAGAAATGCAAAAACAAGATAACCAGGAAGAAAAGTAGATATCAAACATGAATTGTTAGGGTCGCCCTCCCCGCTTCCTGAAACAAATTCTTACAAAGAATAGAATAATGGAGATACTCAAAATAACCACCCCGCCTCCCTCGAGACCTTTTTGTCTGTTAAACTACTTACGAGGCCGAACCAGCCAATAATTTTCCGGCCGCTCCGAAGACTCCATTGCACCAGGGCGTCGCTTAAGCCGAGCCGAGAAAGCATCTGCCGAGAGAAATGACGTCATTAGGAAAACAATAATTCGACAAAGGAGCGTCGAGTTAATGCCATTAGATTTAAATTAGAAAATTTGTTCTTTCAAAATGTCTCTTATTCTTTTAGAAATATTTATTTGTGGGAATTTGGAATGCTTCTGAAAATATTGAAATCTGGCCGTTTCTCTATTTTCTAACATCACTACGTTGTACATGGAAAATATCCAGATATGGTTCACTTAAACGTGTAAAGGAAATCAGATTCATTTTTTTTGCCAATGTGTCAATAACCCTTTTAGGCTTTTGCTCGTAAAAATAGATAAAATAAATAATACATGCTATTATCCGCTGTTCTCGATAATTTAAAGCGATAGTGAATATCAATAGTAAAGGATGTTTCGGGTAAAGTACCCCCGAGCCTTTGAATATTAGATTCTTTTTATCAGTATTATCATTTTTCCATTTGCATTATAAAAAGTTTTATTTAATCGAAGTTAATCTAGACGATATGTCGCTGTCAAGTCTGTGATAGTCTATTCTATGTGGATTAGTCTAAGATAGGTTGAGCTATCCTCGGCTGATTTAATCTGAGTTGGTCTAGCCCAGGCCCGGGCAACCTTTGGCACGCGTGCCAAACGTGGCACGCCAACGGCTTCTTACCGACACGCGAAGCCAAATGCTTAACTTAAGAAAACTAAGTAAATGTGTCTCTAACTTCTTTTATATCGCAACCGCATGCTGTACAATCTCTTATAAATTATCTGTTTTATTGATGTAGAAGCAGAAGTCTCATTGGTGGTAAATAAATAAAAACTCCACAATTTTTCTTTCTCTAGTTTGGCTTTGTTCTTTTCCTCTTAAAATCATAAAGATTCAATTCTGTTTAATATAATATGTAATTTTTTAGGTAAAATAACTATTTTTTCCTTGTAATCTTTAGGCATCATACGAGTTTAAGAATGAATAAAAGAATATCTTTAATTTCATGTCCTTTTATTGTGTTTTGATCAATTATTGCCACGTGAGAAAATTTTGTATCAAAGATTTGGCCAATTTTGGCACACCCACTTAAAACGTTGCCCACCCCTGGTCTAGCCTTTTCAGAACTGTTATTACCTGGGCAAGTTCAGTCTTGCCTACTCTGGATTGGTCTAGTCTAGGATATTCTAATTGTACCGGAGGTGACTTTGATCTTCAGGAGTAATGATGGGGAGAAAATAGAGGATATTTTAATTATAAAGGAGATGGCATAAACAGAAATAGATAGAATCTAACTTAGTTAAGCACCAAGCACTGTTAAAGTTTTTCTTAGGATTTTAAAGGAAATAAAGATGTGTTGTCCCCCTAGCATGACTATGTATAAAACCATTAGAAACTAGTATTGTACCAACAGCATGGAAGAAAGCTAATTAAGAAGAGGGATAAAACAACTATGGCTAATTAGATAAACATAAGTTGATTAATTAATCTCAACACAGCTTTACTAGGGGTAAATCGTGTTTGACTAATTTACTGTCTTTTTATAGAAAGGTGTATGATGCTGCCGAAAGAGAGGAGAATTATGATATTGTTTATTTGGATTTTAGTAAGGCTTTCGACAGGGTGCCACACCTACCACTTTTGAATAAAGTTAAAGCGCATGAAATCCATGGACAACTCCTTACTCGGAATTTTGATAAAGTGAATTTCTGCGCAAGAATTGTGAATAGTGTGACTCGTCTCGAGTAGTGACAAAATATTGGGAATAGCGAAAGCTCGATCGTTCGAAAAGTGGACCACTGGCCTTCTTCGATTGAAGACGGTTTACGGACGGATCTTCACTCTTTCGTGGAGACAGGATTGAAACTTCATTGGCTCACTCGCAATCTCCAGAAGCAAGGAAATTATTGAGGTAAAGTGGTTATTTTTTACTTGGACATTGGCCCTTTGTTCTCTCCCTCTCTTTCACCACATTTTCTTATACACATAACCGACTTTATGAATATTGACCATCTAGTGTACGGTAAGATGCAGAAAAAATGAGGGAGACGCTTTGCATCACTCTTCGGGTCCTCTCGGAGGGCTCGAAACCGGACAGAGGCAAGGTATTTGAGCAGATATATGGAAACTTGAAAATTGCACTGGTAAGACTAATTGACATTCAGAATGGATACTCTGCTATTTGAGCGAGGGAGGCCGATTGTGAAGCCTTGACCTCAAGCAAAGCAGTTGAATGCCTGAAGACAGTTAACCTCAAACCCCACACACCCCTTCAAATCAAAACACACCGTAGGGTCATCTGCGGGCGCCTCGACTCTTGGGTCAGGAGCCACTCGGCAGAAGACATAAAGGATGAAATGGAAAGGAACCACCCTCGGGGAAAAGTAGCGGAGGTTATCAAATTCAAAACCTACACGCACGTCTTCAAGGTCGTTTTCGAGGATACGGCAATGGCTCAAAAGGCAAAGGATCTCGGACTACTTCTTTTTAGCGTAAGAGTCTGCCCAGAGCAGATTGAAAGGAAAGAGTTTGTCGACTTGCAAATGTGCTTTCGGTGCTACAAGTACGGAAAACACACCACTTCAAGCTGCTCTGAAAAAGAGCTTACACTATGATCAAATTGTGCCGGTCGCAACCATTTTTGGCGCGACTGTAAGAGTACCTCTCCAAAGTGTCTTAACTGTGAAGGTCCCCACTGGACTATGTCCATGGCATGCCCAATCAGGAAAAACGAGATGCAAAAGTGGCCAAAGCCGCGATTGCCGAGACGAACAACCCGAAAACTTTTCTCCACATCGAAAATGAGCACTCCACCAAAATTATGTGTTGCATTTATTATGCACATATAGCAAACATTACTGGCCCAGGTACTTTTGCCACCGAGGTCAACCGCATGCTCGTAAAGAACGGCCTGCAGGAGATGTGGTTCCCGGACAACCCTCCTTCAGAGGAGGTTATGCGAATAAGCGTAGCCCCTCAGTGCCCGGAAACGTGCCAAAAGGTACCCGCACTCTAAACACAGCCACCACACGCAACCCACGTCTGAACAAAGCCAAACAAACTTCGCAAACAGAAAAACAAGCGCCACTTACACCCAAAAAAATTAACACCGATACACCAAAAAACACAAACACAGACCAAGACACCTAACAAGGAAGCAGTGCGACCAAAAGAGACCAGGTCTTCAAAGGCGAGAAAAACTTCAAAAACACGTGGTCCCAGGTCAACCTCCTCATCTCGAGGCAGGGAGCACCAATTAAAATATCATGCGAGAGGCTTCAATCTCAACCTATATGCCGACGAATCGGCCCCCTTCCCAACCGAAATCGATTCCCGCCAAGTATCGGAGGGTCTTAGGACCGGAAGATACAAGTGGGAATGCTCAGATGAGGTTCCGGAACGGCAGGTGGAGGAGGCTCTCTCCCAAAACATGATTAAATTGACCGCCGACTGCTTTCACACAATCACGGACACAGAATTCAGAAAAAAACGAAACGGCAGGGAACGCACCCCGCCCAGTACACCTCATGGGGCTAAAGTGGATCGCGAATAAGAGTCCACTTTAATCCTACACACTAAAAGACCCAACATTACACAAAATGACCAACAGACTTACGATTGTACAAATGAATGTCGATGGATGGGACAGAAAAGGTTCCATCTATGGCAATATTTTGCGACAAAGTGACCCTGACATTGTACTTATCTCCGAACACGGACTGACCGCGCAAAAAGAGTTAAAAATATTTCAATACGACGTCATTAGTAAAAATCATAGCCAGGAACGGGATGAGGGCTAAGCAATAGCCGTCAAAAAAGGACTAAAATACAAAAAACTACCCGACTTAGATGAATCTTACCATGCCATTGAGGTAAGCATTACCCTGGGGGGTCTGGTCGTGGCCACAGGGTACCAACCCCCAAGACGGGCTATGTATTCATGCACAACCTTCTACAGATTTTCAGCCATAAGAAAAACGTCATCTTTGCTGGATATCTGAATGCAAGGTGTGCAGCGGCGGGGTATAACCTCCTACAACAATGCAGGCAGAAACATCGAAGTATTACTTGACAGACAATACGTGACAAGAATCGGACCAGAAATCCCGACATATATAACACGAAAAGCAGCAACGAAACCTGATATTGTGTTATCCAATATCAGGTTTTCCTAAGACTACTACATTGAACCGGGCCTCATAATTCCGAGTGACCACCAGGCTATTAAAATTACAGTTGGTGTAAATCCCATTCAAATTGCAATCCCAGAGCGCAAAAGCTACAAGCAGGCGAACTGGGAAAGGTACAGAAATTACCTTCTAAATTATATCCCAGACCCTTTACTCGATGCCAATTTAGAAGAGAGATAAAGAGCTAGATAAAATCACTGACCTCCTAATTAAAGCCGATGAAAATAGTATTCCCCATATCAAGTATAAAACCCTTCCAGTTACCTATTGGACCCCTCCCATGAAAGCTCTGGCCCAGGAATATAAAGACCTGTCCAATTTAGTAGCGCTGATAAGCCCCAACCACAATGCCCACAGAAGACTAAGAGAGATTAAAGACGAACTCTAGACACTAAATACGGACCAACAGATACTCACATGGGACAGACTAATAGAAAGACTCGACATTGAAAGAGACTCACATACTTTCTGGCAGACATTTAAACGCTCAAAAGGAAGACCTCCCCAAAAAAGAATCACACTCATAAACGACGGTATAGAAATTGACGAGCCTGAAGAGATTGAGGAAATGTTTAGGATTTTCTGGTCCTCAATCTTCACAATTACCCCAGAAGAAAATGACAATTACGACCTCGAATTCGAGACTGACATAATCCAACAACTAAACAGACAAATACACAGAACCTCCCCTCATCATTGTGTATCGCAGGAAAGAGTGATGGGGGGCTATGGTAGTAAAATAACTGCCCTAGAACTCTCCGTCGCTCTAAAATCCTTTCGTCAAAGAGCACCGGGTACCACGGGGCTGACCAGGGAGAACTTCATCAAGGCCCCGCCTAATGTTTGGAGTGGGCTGCTTAACATCATGAATGCCATTCTGAACACGGGCTACTTTCCCGATCAGTGGAAAGTGGCCAAGATGATTTTCATTCTCATATCGCGAAAGCCCCCGGACTGCCCTGCCAGCTTTCGGCCGATATCTCTCTTAGAATTTGCTGGCAAAGTCTTCGAAAAGATATTAACCAATAGAGTCAACTTTTTCTCGACGAAGCCAACTTGCATAACGAGCAACAACACGGCTTCAGAAGGAAAAGAGAGACTGATACGGTACTAGCCGTTATCACCGAAAAGCTCGCTAAGATCAAGGCAGACAAAAGGCAAGCCGACCTGTTGCTCCACGATGTCAAAAAGGCTTTCGATAAGGTTTGGAAGAGAAGACTACAATTTAAGATCCTTCAAGTAGGCCTCAACCCCATTCTTGAGAGGATTCTATGCGACTACATAATGGAGAGGAGAGCATATATACATATCAGAGGATACAAAGGCCCCGAATTCGAGCTCGAATCAGGGGTCCCACAAGGGGGCTGTTTCAGTCCCCTTCTATACAACATATATACACGTGACCTACCACAACCACTATCCGAAGGTACGATATACGTTCAGTTCGCTGACGATATATCGCAAATTTGTACAGCCGCTTACGTTCACAGGGAAGTTATGGCGCGAAATATGGCTAGGAAGATTTCCAACATCAACTCTTTCAAGAGGAAATGGAAGATATCAACCAACCCCAAAATTCAAAATAATTCCCATGTTTCGCAAGACCTTCAACGATATACGGGTAGAAGGGGAGCGAATCCCCCTACTGCCTAGAAGGAACGGTTCTGGGGCTCAAAATCACCACAGGGGGCTACAAGTGTCATATCGAACGAACAGTGACCTAACTCGCTTAAATAAACTCAAGATATTCAATGCGTGCATTCGCTCGAGACTCTTATACCCCCCGGTGCCGTTGAACGCGAGCGCCAAGACCCACATTGCGAAACTACAAGTCATCCAAAATAAGGCGGTTTTGCTTATTACAAACACCGGAAGAAGAGAACATAAACGACTCGGTTGGATTATCTCCAATCAACGTGAGCGCTAAGAGGAAATGGCAAGCCATTGGTGCACGCTTGACCCCTGAATTCCCTCGGACACACCTAGTCATCAAAGCGGACCGACAAATAAGACCATTTAAAAGCAGCAAATTACAGTCTGACGGTGACGTGACTCCCAAATACACATTACAGAATCGACAATAGACAAGAATCGACTAGTGTAATGCGCAAGTTTTTTATTAGTGAAAAATAACTGTGATAGAACGGGTTGAAGCCGCATTAATTTCAACCCCTATCCCATGTTATTTAAAAACCACGATGCTTCCGCGTGCATCTTCGCTTTGAAGCTTGGCGCCTTATCGCAGCCACCTGAGTCAATGTTTAAACAAGGAGGTTTATCTTCCCCCGTTCGCCCCCTTACGCCGACCTCGCCAGATTGAGTTAGGCTTATGGGCAGATAAGGCATTGTTCCCAGGCTCGGCTGTGCATTCCCTCGAAGCTCCCACTCCCTTGTCCCCCACGCCAAGGGGAGTGTCTCGACTATTTAGATGGAAACTTTACCACTAAGAGCAGATTGGAGATCCAGATTTTCGTCGCGAAACATCACCACGACCCTCTCTCACTTTGTGCGCCAAGGGACTTCGACCTCGAGATTCACCATCACTTGTCCAGAAGAAGGACAATATCCCTTGAGTGCCAAGGTTCGAGCCTTTCGTGACGCCAAGTCCACAAGGCTTCCCCTTTGTTGTTCAGAAAGAGAACAACGTTAGAACAGCCATTGTTCGTTCGAGCCCGTTGACAAGAAACGGTTCTCACCCTTTCCCCTGTTATTCAGAAGAGAATAACGTAGAACCGCCATTGTTCTTTTGAGCCCTTCGCCAAGAAACGGTTCTCACCCTTCCCCCTTGTTGTTCAGAAGAGAACAACATTAGAACAGCCATTGTTCTTAAGCCCGTAGACAAGAAACGGTTCTCACCCCCCCCCCTGTTGTTCAGAGGAGAACAACGTAGAACAGCCATTGTTCTTTAAGCCGTTCGTCGAGAAACGGTTCTCATTCACAAGACGCCACGTCAGGATCCTTTTATCCCTCCACCCTTCGGCTGGAACTCGCCAGCGGACCGAAAATTCCTTCACGTCGACTTCCTCTGCACCACTAGTATAAAATTACGTAAGCCGAACGTTACCTTTGAGTATTTAACCCTTTTATCAATTATATCCTGTGCTTTAAATGGTTTAGCGAACCATCCCATCTCTTTAACTTTATATTTGTTTTACCTTTTTAAATCTTTTAATCCTCGGATTAGCCCAAGCCCCCACGACCCTTTCCATTCTCTGTTTATGTCAATATTTTCCGTTTGGTGTATTGTTGATAGTTATTATTAATAAAACTATTTTATTAATGATAGCAATATTATTATCCTTGAGCTCAGTTCCACTTCTTAAGCATATCGAAGATACATAATATCGGCCCGCCAGACATCCACGCACTCTAAAGATAATTAAAGAAGTTCCCTCAACGAATAGTTATATATGGTATATCGTCGAGAGTCCATTCTACGACATATATATAAATATATATATATATATATATATATATATATATATATATATATATATACTATTTAAATTTGGTATCAGGTGTGTAAGGTTTAACGCTATATCTTTGCAAACACTGGTCTCAGTCGAGTAAAGCATGGTGTTATTCGTTATAATAATAGAGTATAGTAGTTCCCTTTTGTTTTAACGATTGCTATCCCCTTTTTTGAAACTTAAGAAGCTGGAGTAGCTCAAGGAACTGTTATAATAATTTGTTTGTGTTTTTTTTTGTGATTTTAGTCAGTGGTTATTTAGATCGAGAAACCAAGTACGAATAGGTCAGTGCCCATATTTAGGTAGGCTAATTCTTTAGAAGGCATAAATTCTTGTTGCAAGGAATTTTAGTTGGTTGACTAGTGCGCCCCCAAGTGCAAAGATGACTCAGTTCGAAATCTTTAAAGCGCAAGGAGAATCCTTGGGACTTTCCGGAAAAGAACTAATTGAGTAGGTTCAAGAGGAGCAAAGAAAAGAGCGTGAAGAAAAAGAAAAAGAAAGAGGAAGAGAAATACAACGAGAAGAACGAGAAAGAGAAATCCAACGAGAAGAAAGAGAAAGAGAGGAACGGATAAGACAAGCTGAGCTTCACCATCAGATTGAATTAGCTCGTGTTGAAGCAGAGATACAGTCCGCCAGTTCCCGTTCCGAAGCCCCCCCTCCAATCTCTCACTAAAGCTCCCCACTTCGAAAAGATCCTCGAAATCAATAACATGGATCTGGAGGCTGGAAGGTGTAGCCAGATTACTTTCCCTGTTAAATTGTAAATTGCGCGAAATTTTTATATCTTTACCATATGAGTGTACAATAAACTACAGCACCTTAAAAGCTGAGTTATTGGCCGCTCATAATATGACTCCCGATTTCTACCGCCAAGAATTTGGAGGAGGTCGTATTAAACCCGGACAGACGTTCCGTCAATTCAGATACATTCTTCAGAGGAATTTTAAATTTTGGTTAGGATCCTCACAGGTTGATCCGAACTACGAGTCCTTAACAGACTTCGTGTTGCGAGATCAATTTTTGGCGTCTCTCCCGACGGAGATCCGCGCGTTCGTCAAGGATCGTCGGTGCCAGACCTTTAAAGAATGTACCGAAGAAGCGGATTTCTATGCCGCAAGCCATAATTTATACCCAAAGGAGAATCGGATTTCTCACCAATCCCCCTACAAGGAAAGAAGGAAGGATTCGCGCCCCTTCACAGGAAAGCCGACGAAGTTTCCGAGCCCCGTAAAACCCCAAAATTTCTTTCCCCAAAACCAACAACGGGACTCCAAACCTCCCGTTAAGATTTCTCCTCCATCTCTCTTCCGAAGCGACCAATCATATGCTTCACCTGTGGTGTAGAAAACCATATGAGCTGGAATTGCCCCCAAACTTCTAGGCTTAAAAGCGGACCAGCCCACCAAGTTCACCGGATTAATGCAACCCCGGCTTCCCCGGTGGTGCAGACCCAAGCAGAAACTTCTCTCCCTCCGTCAGGCCACCAGGTAAGTTTTATTTTTGATAAAAGTTCATCGGGAACTTTGAAATTTGAGGAGGGCAGCGTGAACGGCTGCCGAGTATCGACTCTCGTCAGGGACACAGGATGTACGTGTTTCATCGTGTCCGACGAACTCCTCCCCCCAGTGGACCCTAACCGCGAAAAATTTGCGGTGGTACATGACTACCTTGGGCGGGCGAACCAATTCCCCGTCGTTAGATGTTACCTGCAGTATCAATATTATGATGGCTGGGCTGAAGTCATTTCAGAACCCATACAATTCTGTTCCGTACTTATAGGACAGAGCCCCCAAGTAAGTTCTGACCCTGTGTCTCAGGCCGCCCTTCCTCGAGGCCGAGCTAAGAAAGAAGCCCAGGAGCCCGTCCCCATCAGAACCCCGATACCGTCCGATTTCTCGGAGAACCCTAACCAGGACTTTAGGACGGCACAAAAGGAGTGTGAATTACTAACACTCTTAAGCGATAAGGCCCAAGACAAGGACACGGAGACTGTCCGTGGACCCCAAGAAAAAAAGTACCCCCAACGCGCCCATGGAGATACCTTCGTAGAACTGGACGAAACTTCAGCGCTTGAAGAAGATTACCCCGCGGAGTCCCTTAATGTAATTCAGAAGTGTGCACCAAATCTGATGCGGATTACCCTCCTCCTTCCCTACCAGGCGAGTCTTTGGAACCCTCTGACCTGGATATTGACGCGCAGCTGACACCACATCAAAAGAGTCAGCTACAAGAACTATTTGAATGGAGTCACCATTTAACCACCCTATTAGCTCTTTTCGAGTGACTGCGCGAAAATGGCCTCACCATTGACCCCCGCAAATGCCATTTTGCCCACGAAACCATAAAATATTTGGGTTTCAAAATAGGACAAAGCCCGTTGGGTCCCCAAGAGGATAAGATTAAGGCAATCGCCGACATGCCCCTCCCGATTACAAAGAAGCAGTTAAGATCGTTCCTAGGATCAGCTTCTCACTATCAGCGATTTTTATCCGAATTTCGCTGCAATTTCGGCCCCCCTCAGCCCCCTTCAAAAAAATAATTCCCCCGATCGTTTACGTTGGAATGATGTCGATATTTCCCATTTTAATCAGTTCAACAGTAAGCTCATTTCTGGCCCTATTTTAAAATTGCCCAACCCGGAAAAATCCTTTGGGATTAAGACCGACGCGTCCAACGAGGGCATTGGAGGTGTACTCCTTCAATACGAGGATGACGGAACGAGTCATCCAGTTGCATATGCTAGTCGTCAATTATTACCACGCGAAAAGAGATATGCCACTATAGAAAAGGAAGCTCTATCAATTATCTGGGTCATAGACAAATTCAAAATGTACTTGATAGGAAAAGAATTTCAGATAGGAACCGACCACCGTCCGTTAGCCTATATTAGGAATGTGGGACACTCCAACGGCCGAATCATGCGCTGGAGTTTACTCTTGCAAGAGTATCAATTTAAAATAAATTATATAAAAGGTTCCGATAACCAGGTCGCTGACGCACTCAGTAGGAATGCGTTACCGAATAGCGTATAGTAATTGTATTCATAGGATTAGTATCTCCATGTAGGTATATACCGTCTTGTACGACTTAAATTAGATTCTCTTGCAATATAATTAGTTAATGTATATGTCTGAATTTTGTAACGCTCAATGTCTATTTTTTTGTATGTATATATATTTGTACCCATTAAATTACGTATAAATTATTTTGTCCCATATGTACTAATTTTATATCATTTCATTGTTCCATGCCTTTTTTTTTCATTAAGTTTGTATTAAAGGTTATTTTCCCTTATAATCAAAAGATCAAAATAATCATATGTATTGAGGTAATACTAGTTAGGTGCAGGAAGGTACGGTTGGTACAAGAAAACGAGTTCCCCAAAACGGAGCTCTATCGTTGTCCCTCTTCTCTTTTTTTCGAAGTGACAACTTCCCCCGGAATGGAGGGGTGTGATAGAACGGGTTGAGGCCGCGTTAATTTCAACCCCTATCCCATGTTTTTTAAAAACCACGTTGCTCCCACGTGCATCTTCGCTTTGAAGCTTGGTGCCTTATCGCAGCCACCTGAGTCAATGTTTAAACAAGGAGGTTTATCTTCCCCCGTTCGCCCCCTTACGCCGCCCTCGCCAGATTGAGTTAGGCTTATGGGCAGATAAGGCATTGTTCCCAGGCTCGGCTGTGCATTCCCTCGAAGCTCCCACTCCCTTGTCCCCCACGCCAAGGGAGTGTCTCGACTATTTAGATGGAAACTTTACCACTAAGAGCAGATCGGAGATCCAGATTTTCGTCGCGAAACATCACTACGACCCTCTCTCACTTTGTGCGCCAAGGGACTTCGACCTCGAGATTCACCATCACCTGTCTAGAAGAAGGACAATATCCCTTGAGTGCCAAGGTTCGAGCCTTTCATGACGCCAAGTCCACAAGGCTTCCCCCTTGTTGTTCAGAAAGAGAACAACGTTAGAACAGCCATTGTTCGTTCGAGCCCGTTGACAAGAAACGGTTCTCACCCTTTCCCCTGTTGTTCAGAAGAGAACAACATTAGAACAGCCATTGTTGTTGAGCCCGTAGACAAGAAACGGTTCTCACCCCTTCCCCTGTTGTTCAGAAGAGAACAACATTAGAACAGCCATTGTTCTTGAGCCCGTAGACAAGAGACGGTTCTCACCCCCCCTGTTGTTCAGACGAGAACAACGTATAACAGCCATTGTTCTTCAAGCCGTTCGTCGAGAAACGGTTCTCATTCCCAAGACGCTACGTCAGGATCCTTTTATCCCCCCCCCCTTCGGCTGGAACTCGCCAGCGGACCGAAAATTCCTTCACGTCGACTTCCTCTGCACCACTTGTATAAAATTACGTAAGCCGAACGTTACCTTTGAGTATTTAACCCTTTTGTCAATTCTATCCTGTGCTTAAAATGGTTTAGCGAACCATCCCATCTCTTTAACTTTATATTTGTTTTACCTTTTTAAATCTTTTAATCCTCGGATTAGCCCAAGCCCCCTCGATCCTTTCCATTCTCTGTTTATGTCAATATTTTCCGTTTTGTGTATTGTTGATAGTTATTATTAATAAAACTATTTTATTAATGATAGCAATATTATTATCCTTGAGCTCAGTTCCACTTCTTAAGCATATCGAAGATACATAATATCGGCCCGCCAGACATCCACGCACTCTAAAGATAATTAAAGAAGTTCCCTCAACGAATAGTTATATATGGTATATCGTCGAGAGTCCATTCTACGACAATAACTTCATATTAAATCCAAATTCACTTTAATAATTAAAATTTTCAAACTCAAATTAACATTTAAAAAAAAAATATCTGTTCAAATACCCACAGCGGGATCAAAAACCCCGTCTCAAATAAAGGCTTGAATGCCAAAGATCATCATTAAGATGAAAACCTAATAATTAAATTAACCGTGTTAATTTAATTAAATAAACTATAAAATTATAGTTTATTAAATCAAAAACCCTAAAAATAACAAAAAACAGAGCTACCCTTTCACCAGGGACCTTTTTATTCTGTCTCCCACACATCATCTATTCTTTAAATTCACCCTTTAACCACTTTACTCTCTTCCTTTTCTCACTAACTCTACCTATATTTCCAAGTCCAAGATGGAAATATTTCCAGGTGGATTCATTCAGAACTTAGTGAGAGACAGCAAAGAGTTAGTATAGACGGGATTTAATCTGAGTGGGGGAATGTTACCAGTGGAGTTCCTCAGCGGTCAGTGTTGAGCCGTTACTACTCTTGATTTATATTAATGATCTTGACGTAGGTATAAGTAGCGACTTGAGCAAGTTGGCCAATCATACTAAGTTAGGTAGGATTATAAGGTCTGACTCTGAAAAATGAGCTTTACAAGATGAATTAACCATACTATCCCAATGGGCATAGAAATGGCAAATAGAATTTAGGTTTAGTATAGGTACTAGTATGTGTAATCCACTCCATAATTATAAACCAAGTGGGAGAGTTTTAGGAAGGTCAGAATGCGAGAGACGGGTGTCCTGGTAAGTTCAGACCTCAGCCTTAGAAAGCAGTGCATAAGTGCTAGTAATAAAGCTAATAGGGTATTGGGGTCTATTAGGAGGAGTGTAAGAAATAGGAGTGCTGATTTCATTCTGCGAAATGTAGTTGGCATTAGTTAGAGGAGACATAGGTAACGTTCTTATTTTTAGTGAACATGATAGGAGACGTAGCGATGGGTTTAAGTTGGACAAGTTTAGGTTTAGGAAAGAGATTTGTAGAAATTGGTTTACAAATAAGATGGGAGATGAATGGAATTTGGAATTGGCTCAGTAGTCAGGTGATAGAAGCGTCTTCCATGGGGAGATTTAAGAATGGACTAGATAAATTTATGGATGGGGATGCTAGTTGGGGCTAAACTGGGTGATTGGAACAGGAACTGCCTCGTATAGGCAATTCATTAGCCTTTTGCAGACCCTTTCTTTTCTTACGTTCTTATGAGTTAATCTCCTTTAATCTGATTTAGTTTGACTTAGTGAAAAGCGAAGCGACTTCATTATGCGTCCCGAAATGAAAATGTTGAGTGAAAACTGTGCATTCAGGAACAAAATTAGAAGAAGCAATGATGTGAAAGTTCCCTGGGTGTGCGGCCATGGTGATGCGAGAATATCCGCTTGCGAAGATGGTTCATTGCTTCAATCATCGGCTGAATCTTGTCCTGACCAAAGCCTGTGACTCAAAAGAGGTATAGCTCGTTCTCCATACCCTCAACGAAGTGCACAAATTCATCTATTTCTCAAACATGCGCTCGATGAAGTTTACTGATCTCGTGAAATACTACGCGTTCACGAAGCGAAAGAACGTGGTCAGCCTCTGAGCTATTAGATGGATTGAGCAACATGATTCAGTCATTGTGTTGGCCAAATTCCTACTGGTTATTACCAGCTTTCTCGAGGATAAAATCCGCCCTTTCTGATTATCCTCGTCATCGCTGAGTCTCTTATATGTCATACCGTGGAGCCAAGCCCTGCAGTCTCCTACAGTCGATCCCGTCTCAGCATACACTACGATCAGTGAAGAGGAGACGAATTCAACAAGACCCGATGAGGTGCACCGACAAGCTACCACATCTTCAAGGAGGCATAAGAGCTTCTCCAAGAGATCGGCTCGTCACATGACGAGTTGATCGAGATTGTAGGTGGCAAAAGCAGCAAGCGAACGTACCTTTCCAGACAGCTGAAGAATATTACCGCCGATCTGTCTGTGTGGTTCATTGACCAGGTGTTGACTGAGTTGCAGAGCCAGTTCTTGGACGACACTATTCCGGTCGGCTTCAACCTCAAACATATACTCAGCGGCGCCCATGGAAATGTTGTTGTTTTACTGCAGGCGGCAAAAGTCTACGAGGCTGACATAAAGGCCTTGAGACTCATCACGGCGGAAACAGATCCGGGTTCCTCCCAATTCTGATTACTCTTTCAGTCTCGAAGGCGGAGGTCAGCAATCATTTTGGAGCCGGAAGCGACTAAAAACGTACCTAAGGAATACCATGGGTCAAGAACGGCTCAACGGCCTTGCACTGATCGGTGTTTACAACGAAATTGATGTTAGAATAGACAGCGTAATCAAGTTATTTTCCCAAAGGAACAGGAGTGTGTGGGTATCGATTCGATATCCCCCCCCCCCTCCCTTCACAGTCGAGCCACGGGACGTTGGCCACAATATCCTGGCAGTGTAAACGCCATGGTTCAAGCTCTTAACCACGTCGCTCTCGCCCCTCTTCCCGATAAGAAGCTGAACGACCTTCCGAGACCACAGAAGGCGCTAATCAGCTCAGGTCGGACTGGAGACCATAACATCGGTTTAAAACTGCAAGATTTTTCCTAAGAGCGGGTATTCAATTTCACCCCAGAGGCGAAATTAGAGGAGGGTCGCCCGAAATCCAGAAGGTCCCACCGGGCCATCTGAACGACGCCCTGAGAAAAACCGTAGGAGGAACCTTAATGCGGCTTGTCCACAACAACACCCCCCCCTCCTACCACTACCCCAGTGGGGTGACGACGTATATATACCAAAATCTTTGGAAAAACGAGGTAGAATACGTGAGTCAGCAAGGCTACGAAGTCCCTGGCAAGAGGCCGGGCTACCAAGAGAAGGGACTAAGAAGCAGCTCATCCTCGAGCTAGTTCCTGGTGATCACACCGAACTTTAAGTTAACTTGATCAAGTTCAACTTATTCTCGTCAGAGAACACCCCCCCCCCCTTATCCTGGTGTAGCCCAAAGCACCGAGATAGGCCTTGCCCTTGAGCAATAACGGAACTAAGAAGAAGCTCCTCCTCGAGCCCGTTCCTGGTAGTCACACCGAACTTTAAGTTAACTTGGTTTAAGAACCAAGTTCAACTTACTCTCGTCAGAGAAACCCCTCCTATCCTGGTGCATCCTAAAGCAAAGAGATAGTCCTCACCCTTGAGGAAGAACCTCGAGTGGACTCCGCCCAGCGCTCCCCTGAGTCAACGGATTCCCGCATTGGCTCATCGCTAGCCAGTGCGAATTATTCCCCAGAGTAATCTGAAGAGAAGAAAGGAACATTCTTTCACTATCCCGTAGTGATATCATTCCCTGCCGAAGGCGTGTGGCTCCCCCTATCTGCCACACTCGCCAAAGTCCTCTGTGGGTTTATTTAAAGCTATTTCGTCCGCACAAACAGATCAAAGAACCCAAAAAGAAGGAACCAGGCTACGGCATCAAGGAAAGCCTCCGCTTCCCCTTCCCACCGCCAACCACGGCGCAGGAGAATGCGACCAACACCAAAGAGAGTCAAATAAAATGGAGGAGATTGTCAAAGAGTCGACAATTCTTTGTACCCGAATCCGTCCCGAGTAGAAGGGGCAAGCTGGTAGCGACCCTGCTCGTCCCTGTACCGAGACAGGTAGTGTGCGCGAAGCTCGCTCAGACTGGGACAACGCAGTCGTTGCAATAAGGTGTAGGGGGGGGGCGCTCCATCAAATGGCGGTGCGTCCCGAGAGTGTGTCCGATTCAGAGACGAGAGAAAGCGACCTGAATTTGCCTAGGTACACGGGAACAGGTAAAACAAAGACAAATATTGTAGAAGCAAACCTCGAAACACCCCGGGTAGTGTGACCGGAAAGGCGTATCATTATACGACCAAGTTAGAACAAATAGAACACGTAAACATACGAACGGAATATTTGCACAATGAAGCACAGCAACTCATACGTACGGAGAGATTGATCGTTCAAAGAAGCATATGTACTCGTAAGAATGAAGGTGTTTGTAGAAAGATACGCGAACGTAATTGCTACAAACTTTTTTCGTACAAATAAGCGCAGGTACTTCTCAGTACGAACTGTGTTCGTGCAAATAAGTACAAGAAATCTAAATTACTAAATGAATAATCGTATAAAGAATCAATTACTCACAAGAACAAACTGAATGTTCAAGAAAAGAAACAAGTACGAATACATTGTTCGTATAAAGAACCTATTTTTATAAGTACGAACCATTACCCAAATTCATATTTCCAGACAAGAAATCACCAGTAGCAGCAGTACTATAGAAGTACAGGATGAAGACCGGCAAAGCCCCTAGGATTCCCTTAAGGCCAGGCCGAGAAAGAGGTGGAAAACTCTAGCAAAGGAAACTCTAATTAGGTTAGAGGTTAGTTTACGGGTTAGGTGAGGTTAATTTAAGGGTTAGCGTAGGTTAGGTAGTTTATGGATAATAGTAGACTAACCCGATTAGTTATCTTGTAATTTAAAGGAGCTCGAATTACATGACGTTAACTCTAATGTTAGGGCGAAAACGGTTGATTACACAAATATCTACATGTAAGTAAAAGATAAAATGACCTTCATTTTTTATTGCTTTTTTACTAGGGCTAAGACTAAGGATATACACACATATATCTCCGTGTGCACCCCCTTTGACTCATGCTGTAATCTATTGGAACATAAAGGCAATTGCGCATCCTCGAATACTGTTTCACACAGAGGAGAGAATTGGAAAGAGCTTCACGCACCCACACCCCACTTCTAGCGGTGAAACGAATACTGCAAGAGGAAAGTGAGAAAGGAATATCCAAAATGCATTTGTACACATACTTTTCAAGGGACTAATCGTTTGCATCATTTCTTTTTTCCCCATCACAATCCTTCTTACTGATTCTGTATAGGTTCTCATCCATACTTCCCATTTTGTAATAGTGACCTTTTGAAAATTCTTTTCAACTTAATTTTCACACACATTAACTGACCTGCTTTCCATTACTCGTCAAAATAGACTATTCCACGTTTCTGTAATTTTATGACTGAATTAGTTTTGCGTTATGATTGCGTAGAAGCGTTTGTTTACCAATATCGATTATTCATATTACGAATCTTTTTATTATTTTAAAACATTTGTGTCAGTGGTTCAGTGCTAAGCCTTTATTAGGGTAAGGAAACCAAATTTGCACTGCCTACTCAAGATGAGGACGGATGGGGGATTTATATAGAGGCAAAATTGTACATTTCGGCTTAAATATCAAATTCTTGGCAGTGTATTCCAATATCAAGTTAGCTTTCTTCGTATCTTCGACACGTTGGTTCGACATTTTCAGGTATCCCCTTCTTAGAATAGATTCGTGCAATCTTTGGTCAATCTCCAGGTGAATCTTCAACTAATTTTTCTCCAAAGCATCTGCTAATTCGTTCAAAAAGGTTTTAAAAGGGAATCCGTATCGTATCTTGTTGTCTAAACTGCCGAAAGGGGTTCGTTATTATTTAGAGGTTCGCAATCGGTTGTTCTTTACGTTCTTTCTTTATCTTAATGTTAGTTTCTACTAAAAGATGCCTCCATTAGACGATCTTCAGCTTTTTAGCGATGTCACTTTATAAGGAAACGTCTTCATTACACGGCATTTTTTTAGTTCAGTCGACGGTATCAGTTTCTAATTAGAGACACCGTCATCATGCAATATTCAGTTTCGGGGTTGCTTTTGTTTTTTGTGTTTTTTGTGTTTTTGGTTTGTTGTTTGGTTGGGGGGGGGGGTTCTTTGTTTGGTTTGGTTTTGTGGGAATTTTAAAGTAGTCTAGTACTAGGCGGAAATTATAATTACGGAGACATGCCCTTGGTCTCAGTTTCTAATAAAAGATAGCTTCATCACACCTTTAATTCGGTTAACGATGTCATTTTCTACTAAGAGATCTCCCTCCTCCCTCATCATATGAACTAGAGTTTTGTTACCGATGTCAGTTACTTCCCATTAGACCTTGAAGCGATGTTGATGAGAGGTTAAAATCGAAACGTTCAGATCCTGAGATAATTACGTGACGCCACCCAAGGTCTTCTTCGCGTTAGAATGGTTTTGGGTTGATAACTCAGGGCGACAATTTGTACACTGAATTAAAATCCATTGCAAAATAAATCACAGGTGAAAAATTATACGCATTTTTACGATTACTAAAGGGTTTTAATTTAAAGATAAAAAAAAATTAAATATATCCATTGCCAATACCATTCTAAATATTTTGGTGTATCAAATGAGTAACGCTATTTTTATTAAAGCCAATAAGCCTTGTAACACTTCTAGAGTACTGATTATACATGTCCTGCAACCTAACATCCCAAAACGAGTTTATATCTTGTCAGGGCAAGATATAACCACTTTTAAAATGGTCGTTCATAATCTTATTGAAACTTTTTATGGAAATAACCAGGATAATCTTTAAAGGTAGACATTTCATTCTAATAATATATAATTAATAACTCTATAGGAGAAAACTCCATCACAGTAACCACTTACAATCTTAAATTGCTTATTTCACTTCTTTCTCTTTCAAGTGTTAAAATACAAATGTTTCAATTTATCAATATCGAAGCCTTTCGCAATCATTAAACTTGATTTTCTTTTGTTTTATAATAATGCAAAATCATTTCCTTTAGCCATTTTTGGAGGTATTCTTGGTACACTGGTCCTTTTTGCTAACTATAAAACCTGATTGATGTTAAAAACTGCATAATGGACAAATTTTCAAATATAATTCATCCCTACACCTATTTGGGTTTTAAAATCACTTTCCCGTACAGGGATGTTTACTCAATAAGATGCAATGTTTGCAAAAAATGTTATTATGGACCAACCGAAAAAAAGCTCAACGTAAGTTTGAAGCAACACCGAACAAATAACCCAATGTGTGTTTTTATGCCTACTTCAACTTTAATCACACAATCAATTGGAATATTAGTAAATCTATTATAAAATTCTGCACTTATATTTTAAGAGAAAAATTAAAATATAAACGTATTGCAACCTTCCCTAATTTTAATATTAGCGCGTTGTTTTAACGCGATTTTGCATCCCACTTAGAGTTTAAGAGAAAGACTTAGATTCATCTGTACTGTTTAAGCTAATGCACCTCAGCTGCTCATTGTTTGAAAAGGTCTTTGTTAATAAAAACGAAGCTATCGAAATCTTCTTTCTTTTTCCAGGGGGGAGCGGGAGTTTAACATGAAAACCAAAAGTGATTAGGGGTGAGACCGAATAATGTGAATACAAGTAGTATATGGAAAAAGTTTTCTTGTATACGCCCCACTATAATCAGAGGTTTAATTCGTATTTGGCTTGTTTTCTTTGGTCCTGCCATCTATGGTGTTTAGGTGTATTTTATTGGCTATAACTGAGAACAAGCCATTTTCGGTAGTTTAGACACCAGTGTAAGAAACGGATTCCCTCTTACATTTTTTTTAGGATATTAGCAGATATTTTTAGGAATAGAGGAAAATTCAACTCGAGTTTGTTCAAAGATTGTATATATATATATATATATATATATATATATATATATATATATATATATATATATATATATATATATATATATGTTTTAAGAGGAATAGAAACTGTTTAAGTGAAGGCAATTACCAAATTAATGATCAAATTTCCGAGCAGATACAGGAATAGCTCATTCAGCAAACTTGCGATTCCTGATGGTAGCGTGGAAAAGGAAATAAGGATGAAATTAAGTTAGAGGTCAGTAGAAAGGGTTACCTATATGTTTAAAAGCCGCATGTCTCTTAACTTAAAACCTGAAAGATTATGAACAATGTCTTTTACCATTTGTAACATCGGAAATGAAACTCGGAGAGTGAATAAAAAAAGAAGCACTTAGAAACTGAGGACAAATCAAAATAACAGAATGAACATATTAAAACTACTTGAATAAGAAAAAAAAGAAGAATAATACTCGAGTTTTAATCTACCCCTAAGTGACAAGATTGAAGATTTGGTTACGACGTTCTCGCCTTCGATTTGCTAGTTTTCATACTTAATTTGATCCATTATTGAGTCTGAGTGTGAAGCTTTTAACCAGGCACACAAGGCTAGTCGGTGATCTTTGACAGGAAACGACTTAAGTGATTTGGGGAATTTGTCCAGTTACCCTTGATATATTTCTCAATTTTCGGGAGATTATTAAGAGATTTTTGTGATCGATATAGAGTGAAATTTTGTTGTTTGTTGAGAGCAGAGTTGACCATTCTGTATTCTTGATTAGGAATTTTCTATCAGTGTAGGATTGATTGATTGATTAAGGGCTACGCAACTTCAATTATCAGTGTAGGAGTTTCTGTATTTTAGAAGTTATCTGAAGAACTACAATTAACTTCAATCCATTTCCAGTATTTAATTTAGTACTTTTCATATGTTTTCTTGACATAGTACTCGTACATTATCAGATGTCCAAGTCTTTTCCACTAATCCAAATTATAGACTTAATTTGTGTAACTTATAAAGATTCTTTGAAGTCCTTCAATCTTTTGCATTTCTCTTATTTATATTGGGATCCAGAATTGTGAGCAATAATTATTGCTCATAGTTTCATTACAAAGGATCAGGCCTTTGTAATGAAACTGTTTGCCCAAGGTTACCATATTTATTTTTTCTCTCATTTCTTGCTTGGAGTTTGTGAGGAGGGTCCTCCAGCGAGTCCGATAGAGAATCAATGGGGCGAGAGATTTCTATCGTAACCACATAGCCTAACTGCGTCAGTGCAGCTTATTTAAAAAAGATGCATAGCGTGACCCCACGGGTGGGTGAAAACCATCCCGTGCCACGGATGGGTGAAAACGAATTCGCGTCTATGAAAGGCAAAAGTCAGGGTAAAAATAGGCCAATTGAAACAGTCTCTTGGGGGATGTGAGATGGGTCTATTTGATACCGCCACTTTCTCGGTGTGGGTGAGGTGTGTCGCTCAGCGAGACCATTGCAAAACAATGAAGCGCGAAATTGCAAACATAACTGCATGCTAACTTGATCATTTGGGGTTATTGCAAGAACGCCGATGTTTACTTGATGGCTAATGATTTAAAGCCAAACCACGGACAGCATTCATGTGGGACGGAGAGATAATGAAGCCCAGGTGTTTTCATTCGTTTAATTCTTTTCCATCACTCAGATATATTTTGAAGGTAAAGCCCTTAATTATAAACAAGGCTTTTACAGCTAAGATATTAAATCTCCAAACGCAATTCGGACCAAGATGTTCCGAGTGCCAGCAAAACCTTGCACGGCAATCGTTGCAAATGATAATAAAAGTAAACAATCCCTTAAGCTTCACGATGGATTAATAACATAACGATCCTATGTAGATGTCAACACCATATGTTACAAGGGTGATCGTCCTATCGCTATATTTGCTCCGAGAATGTGGAATAAGTTCCCTGCTGCTATACTCTCTCATCTCCAGTCCCCTGGTGGCTTCCACTGTGTCATGAAGTCTTATTTGGTAGACTGGCACTCAGTGGAAGACCATGGCATTGAAGAGCGCCATGCCAGTGCCGAATATTATTATTTTAATTTTGAATAATTGTTATGTTATAGGTGTCTTTCGGATACGAAGACGACTCAAGCTTCACTCAATGAAAATGGAGATGAATTTATGGTTATGATGATAAAGGGTTAATGAAGGGTTGAGTGTGTGAAGGGGATGTTTGAATGAAAGAGATAGTGAGAGAGATGAGAGATGAGAAAAAGAAAAAAGATAAAAGATGAGTGAAGCTAAGCTTGCACAGTGAGTGGATTAATGTGGAGAAGGGCTTGCGCTGGGCCAATCCCCACAGCTTAACCTCACAGAGAATTGATGGCGGCAACAGTTAATCAGGACGATCATCGACTGTGAGAGGTTGCAGAGGTCTGCCGGACATCCTGTTTGTCGAAGGCCGCCCAATGTGGGACCCCACTCACAGCTTTTTCATTCGGGGTTGTGCTCCCGTATACCTATCCCAAACAAGGGTAACCCACAGGTCGGGTGGGGTTATTTTCGCTGAGATTTATAGAGCTCTTAAAGTCTATTATTAGATGCCCAATCCTTGAGCATTTGGAATAAAAAAAATCTTGTAATTAACGATACTCATCATCATGGAGTCCTGTAGTAGTGTTCTTGTTTAAGTAATTTGGTACATTTATTTACGAAATGATCTCAATCTTCGACCAGTATAAAGATGTCGTTAGAGTTTATCTCAATTTTCAGAAGCTCTTTGATGCTGCTCAGCATAAGGGATTTGTGTTAAAATTAAAAGCACCTGGAATAAGGAGAGATGTACTTAATGGATCGAAAACTCGTCGTCGGACCGTCGGTAGATTGGCTTGGTAAATCTGGGAATGGATCAGTATCGGCGTCCCTCAGGGATCATTTCTTGATCCAATTTTATCACTAACTCTATAATTCAAGAAGGGTTAGAAATAGACTAACCTAACCGAACCTAACGTAGGCAAACTTCACGAAAATTAACAAACCAAGACCATCCAAAATAATTAAACCTAACCTAACCTGAAAATACCTAACCTTGGCAAAAGTAACCTAACTTAACCCAACCAAAATCAATCCTAGCCAAACTTAACCTAACCTTAGCTAAACGAACTTAACCTCACCTAACCGAGTATTGCATACCCTCCCGTCCCCAACCCCCAAAGATGTGCTCCCGTCTGGTTCCAACGCCGAGATACGTTCAAGCCCGATCCCAATGCTTGCAGGAGGGTATGCGGCTATATATATATATATATATATATATATATATATATATATATATATATATATATATATATATATATATCTTCCACACATTTTTAACATATTAGCTTCTCCAATTGCTTTACAATTCTCTCCTTAAATTATAGTCGAGATGCTCTCGTTGGTTCTCGCTTTAAATTTTGAGGAAAAAGAGGTCAACATTTCATATTCCAGGTGATGTTCAGACATGCAAAAAATACACACCCAGTTAATTGCCAAATTAACTTCAATAATAAATTTTAAGAATTTAAATACATTTTAAACAATGGAATTATATTATTACTTTGTGAACTTCCCTTTTACCCGACTTTAGAGTCACGACTCACCTAGCCTCTAATTATAATGATCCTAGCGTGTGTGTGTGTGTGTGTGTGTGTGTCTGTGTGTGTGTGTGTGCCCAGATTTGCATTTTAAAAAAATTGAGAACGGGACTCCAACTTGAAATAGTCAGATTTTGTTGATAATGTCTGACAATGTTGTGAAATTATTTTTCTTTTCTTGCACACCAATTTTTAATGTGTTTTGGAATAAAACCCCCTTTTCTCTCGCACACTTTCTTAATTTGGGGGAAGCGAAACGAACAAACGCCACAGGCCTAGCAAAAAACGCTCGCAAGGCGGATTTTTGCTAGTAGTTTTAATAAGTCCTGAGATCAGAGCTTGGGGTATTCCCGACCATGTTTGGCATTCAGTAACTCCGACCCTGGTCCTGGTTTCCGTAAATCTTCTTTAATATTCCCCACACGTGTTTGGGTTCATGTCAGGGACTGACTCTGACAAGAAGGCGTTTGATGTCGCTTTGGTCGTCCCCTTTCTTTTGTCCTTTTGGCAGTGACAGGGAGATGCATCTTCCATGAATAAACAACTTTCCCTTCCAAGCTGATCATTTCAACACACTGGCATGTCGCTCTTTAAGAATGGAAATTATTTTTTTCGAGTTGGTATTGCCAATACAATTGACCAACTCTGACCTTCTATTATTCCAAATTGCTTCCCACACTTGTTTATGTCAGATACCGTAATCTCCAAATTCTTATCCAGCCACTGTCTGAAAATTCAGCAAACCTTAATTTATTAGGAAAAAAATTAGGCTGCGCCAAAATTCCTAAGGCTTGCTGTTCTTTTCTTCCGCCCACTCATTCCTTTTCTTAATTAATCTCAGGAAAAAGAGGCTCCCTCTTGGCCCTACGACCATAATATCAAATATAGTGAAGGAAATTTACTGCTGTTATAGACTAATTTGGGAATTTTCTGCCACTTGAGATGATTTTAACCGAGGGTTGTTCTTAATGGATCTTAGAACAGCACGAAGAGCTTTCACAAGGCCCGACAATCCGGTCGTGAATTCGTCGATTCTTTTTTACCATTTTCTTATAATTGAACTATAATTTTGTTAATAGAAGAAAGGAATAGAAGATTCCTAGCAATTTGTCTTTGGGGCTTCCCATCTTCGGAATGACCAACAATCCTTCCTCTTTTAAAATAAGTTTTGCTTGCTAGGCAATGTTTAATAATTACAATAATAAATTCTGTAAATAGGAAAACAAATACTAGTCAACATAATAATCGCCAAAAAAGGCAATAAAACATGTTATCATAAAACTGTGGGCGGCAATTTAGGTTAGGAAGGGAGGAGTTTTATGTTGCTAAGGAACGAGTTAAATTTTAAGCTGCTAAACAAGATTACAGTGAGTCAATATGACTAAAAATAAGCAATATAAACGATTCTGTATTAGCGAGGATTGTATATGGAGACAAGAATAAGTATTAATTAATATTCGCGCAGTTAAAAATTGCAAAAAAATGTGTATTGTGGGAAATTTAAATCTACCGGAAGTAGACACGTAAGATGTCTTTAAATTCAGAAACGCTTTAATCCTAAGCGCATTTTTAAATAACTATTTTATTAAAATTATCGAACATTATACCTGAGAAAATAATATAATTAACATAATTTAATGTAACCTTTATAATGTAATATAGTTGAAGTATCCGAACCTAAAGAGAATTTGAACCACAACTCCTTGATATTGAAAATTAAATTCAAAAGCAAAAATAAACAAAACTTAAAATTTATAAGCGAGCAAATTCAAAGCGATCCAAAATGAATTAAAAATGTAGGATTGATAGACAGATGAGCAATAAAACACTCGATTCACCTTATTGCCTTATTGACCGTAAAAGGAATCTAGAAATAAGAGTATCCTCAAAAAAGCTCCTCGAAGCACTACAGAAATAAATCTTGGATTGATTAAGGTCTTAAACATACAAGGTTTTGCAAAAGTTCTCTTACACTCGGGATGGGGGGTATTTTTCGAGAGGTTTACATGTGTGATAGAAAAAGGTTTTTCAAACAAACGTAAAGTTCTACTTTTCCAGCATGCGTCATTAAAACGTCTTTTCTATTTTGTGAAGGTGTATCGAGGAGGGAGTGAAAAGAATCGAACTCTCTGCTCTCCTGCGCGCGGGCCACAACAAGTCTGACATTGCCAAGTGGCTCAACGTCAGCCGGATGACCGTTCACAGAGTCACGGAGAGGCTCAAGAACGGGAAAGACCTCAGAGATCGACCTCGTTCAGGCAGACCTCAAGTTGTCAACCGTTTGGCTGTGAGAAAGGCCTTCGAAACTGCTCCGAAGCTCAAAATGACTGCGCTCGCGAAGAACATCTCGCTGGCCACTGTGTCCAGGTCCGTCAAAGAGGAGGGCGGCAAGGCTTGAGTGCGTGGAAAGGCCTCTGCTCACCGACAGTATGCGAACACAATGTCGGAAGCGCTGGGGTCGCCTTCTCAACGATGTGAAGATTCATGGAAATCGAATTCTTATTTTCTTTCACGGTCGATAAGGTCATCAACAAGCAGAACAACCGTGTATCAAGCTTCGGTCTGGACGTCCGCTACATGTCCATGACAAAGCAACCGGCCTCCGTGATGATGTTTGGTGTCGTGACTTCGAATGGCGAGAAGATGTCACCGGTGTGGTTCGCGCCGGTTACGGACTCAACATGGCCGAATACAGAGACATCTTGTCCACGAAAATCTTGCCCTGGGTGAGAAAGATCACGAGAAGGCCGGAGTACTTCTTTCAGCAGGACGCTTGCCCGACCCACACAGCCAAGACCGTGCAAGAGTGGTTGCGGTGGAACATGAACTTCTAGTCGAAAGACATTTGGCCGCCTCGACTCAATCCCCTCGACTACAGCATGTGGGCGGATATCGAAGGCAAGGCCAACCAGGTACGCCACAGCAACGTCGACGACCTGAAGTCCTCCATCAATCGCGTGTGGGCCAGCATGAGGAAGGACGTCCCCAACGTATGCGTGTCCTTTCAAGTGTCGCCTGGAGCGCGCGCTCGCCGCCGAGGACGACCACATTGATTAATATTACAATGTAAACGCACATTTATATGTTAAATCAATAAAAACATGTCTAACTAAATAAAAAAATCATTGTGCCCTTTTTGAGGGCGTGGTAACGAGAGTAACAGGATTTTGCAATACTCGGTAGAGAAAAACTCACTTTTTGAAAGACTCTAATCCGAGGGATTATAGGTGAGAGGGTGTGACGAATGGAGAACACATAAACCTTTTCAAACAAGTTAATTAAATAGGGTCTTACCTTCGGAAAGTCTAAAAACAGACAAATCATTGGTTAAAACAGGGTATTACTTTTTAAAAGGCTAAAATCTCACGAATCATTGGGTCAAATAGCGCCTAAGTTATTAAAAGGCTAAAATCCAACGAATCTTTGCAGTAAAATTAGCTCTTACTTTTTAAAAGAATATCATCCGACGAATCATTGGAGAACATAGGGTTTTACTTTTTGAAATATAAAATCCGTCGAATCATTAGCTAAAATAGAAGCTTACATTTTGAAAGGCTAAATAAAATCCGACGAATCCTTGAGTAAAAGAGAGTTTTACTTTTTAAAAGACTAAAATCCAATGAATCATTGGGTCAAATAGCATCTTACTTATTGAAAGGCTAAAATCCGACGAATCGTAGTGGCAAAAAAATCGACACTTGCAAACACAGAGGAAGCAGGAAATATATGGGGGCTAAATTTAGAGCAGAGATTCGCGGATAGGCCACACAATAATCCTAAAGCATTCGTTTCATAATAGAGAAAATTATACTCCTAAATGAAAAAAAGAAATCCAGGAAGGATTAAATTAAAATGCACCAATAATGAATTATATAATATTTACAGTTGAGGATGTAATAGACGCAATTAGTACAAAGTCCCCGCATGGGGGGAAATGATGAGGAGCGACATACCCTCCCGACCTCAGTGCCTCCAAAGAAACACAATATCTCTCTCTCTCTCTCTCTACGATTTACCAATTCACAATTGTTTATTCCTAATTTCAAGATATCCTTTAATTTTGTACCGTCCACTAACATACCATTCATACGGTAATCGCTAAGGATGGGTGAACATTAATGCAATATTTCAACCGTTAACTGCGTTCGGCAGCCTATTTGAAATGTCATAGATTTATATTTCGTTAATAAATTGATTATAAATGTGTTCTCGGTCGTAAAAAGCAACGTCCGTCCATGTTTTATGACTACAGCGTTAGATTATCACTCAATATTGAGACTAAATGTAGTTGTTACTAGAAGAAAAGAAGCAGCAATTGAGTATTGAGCAAGTGTGTTATCCCTTCACTTAATACCGTAGTAAAGTAATAGGCTTGATTTATTACAACGAATGGCAGAAGCATTGAGTATATTTTCATACTATCTACCACTATTTTTACCAGTACCACTCTTCTTTCTAACTCGATCACTATATATTATCAGGTCAAAACTACTCATCTACAAAAATAGGTAAGGTGAGAGGGTGTGACAAATGTAAAACACATAAACCTTTTCAAACAAGTTAATTAAATTCTGATGACGACACTTTGATAGTCAAAATGGCATGAAGCTCAAGCCTACCAATATCATGACGGAAATACTTGAAAGCACTCGAAAGTGAGGGGGTTTGTTGTTTTTGAAAGGGAAAGGGAAATTTCTCGAAAACCATCACGGATTTGAAGAGAGATCCTGTTCGTTCTACCAGTAATTCCTTATTAATTAAAACATTCCGGATCTCGCACAGGAAGACAGGAAATTTCTCTGACAAAAAACTGCGTAGTCGTCGAGAAAGGTCTCTTCCGAGTGAATGGAATGGAGTTCCGTGGCCTAACGGTCGCCTTTTACTGTTTTTTTTTATGCAAAAAGATGAAGGCAGAAGTCAATGACTTATTAAATCCTGTTCAAAGAGGAAGCGAAAGGTCAAATAACCTAACTTCAGTATCACAGGGAAAGGGTTACAGGATATACGTAAGATTAATGTAAAAAGGGAAACAAAATGTTCATTTGTTTTAGTAAGCAAAAATTTCCAGTTATCCAAGGGACAAAATGGCTGAAAATTGTAAAAGGAAAAAATAGGCCGTACGAAAACTACTATAGAGCTAACCTGCCAAAGGTACGATGGGCAGAAAAATACTGGGGGAAACGTGGAGAAAAACGTAAATATAGGTCATCGAAAGGTGGAGTATAATGGGAAATGTAAGAGTATTGGGTAGTTAATTAAAAGAATAACATTCACTTCGGGAGCTCAAGCACAATCAGAAAGTGTGGTAGACTATTATATTGCCCTAGATATTTTTTTTTTTTAGCAAAGGTTACCTGCTTTATTGGGGATGGAGGTAGGAAAGGAATATTTAGAGTCCTCTCTATTCTCTTATGCTCCTTGGAATACTCGTGTTATGTACCTTCTACACAATTTCAAAATCCTAATTTCACCATTCTACGGCCCACTTCTCATATTATTTCTGGCGGACGCCTCAGTGGATTTTCGCCTCCTTAAAAAAAATCAACATTATTATAAATAGTTAAAGAAAAAGAGTTGAGCCTACGCTGAAGGGTAATTTCCCAGTGATAAATGCTCCCAGACTTCAGGTGTCAATTGGTAGTAAAAAATGCCCCTCAAAACGAGGGGGAAATACGTCTCTATCACTGGGTTTTGAAGGAAGCCTGTGGAGTTATTTCGGTGTCGTTTTCCCGCGTCACTTATACTCAAAGATCCCTTGGTTTATTGTCCTTTTTGTCTTCTTCCTCGTCCCAAGTAAATCCATTAGCACAATGGTCAATTCTGTAATTCACTCAATGAAGGCCAATTTATGATGTTCATATTAGGCAAAGATGTTAAATTCCCGCGTCCGTGTAGGACATTTATATTAACGCAAGTTTTGCATCTGGAGATAAAGGCCGGAAAAATGGTTCGCCAGATGAAGTGAAAATTCGTGTTGAATTCACAAACCCCCGCTGAGAAAAAATAAAAAAGGTACTCATCCTATATTAATGAAGATCGGTGGCAAAACCTCCAACAATGGATTTTTCCCCTAAAAATGTAACTATACAATATATTTGCGTACGAAACACGAAACAACCTTTTATTAGGCTCCTAATAAAAGTGGTAGAGTTTTTAGATGTGAAATGTGTAGAAGGAACAGTTTAGTTTTAGTTAATAGGTTCGTTTTCTTTAAATCGAGAATACCGGTGGATGCTCAGCCAATGACTGCGATTAACAAACTCCAAAGGCAAAACTTGGCGTTGTTATTGTAGTAATTAGAAAAGTTACAATAATTGTGGCTAGTAGACTTCGTCTCCTCGAAAAGGTTTAAAATCCGAGTTGCGGGAAATTCTAAGAATTATGAGTGATTAGTAAAATAGGCTATGGAGAGCTGATGGCCTATTTACAATATGAGGCCACTCGGGTTGAGCGGGTTAGTGAAATAGGCCAAGCAAGAATGAATCTTGACAAAATATTAAGAGGAAGAAGGCAAGAAGAAACCAACTGAGCAGAACGCAAGCGGGTGTCATTAATCACCAGAGCAACCTTTTCCTAATTTTTATTTCCCTTTATTTTTTCATACCACACACTAAAGGACACCAGCTAGAATTAATAATGGACTCAAAACTGGCAGGAGGTATTCCACACATAACATCCCCGCATTGTATCGAGTCGGATTAATCATGATTAATTTGCGCAAAATCAAGCGAAACATGGGAAAAAACATTGTGTAGGACGCTAATAATTAATTTTTGCTAAAGACCCAAAATTAGCAAATGAAATAAAAGAATATGAGGGTGATTTAAATAAGTTAGTATTTTAAGCATAGAGGTCGAAGATGGCTTAAAACTTCAAAAGATAAAGTATTTAGCTATAGTATGAGCGGGCTTTGGCTGAACTCAGTAAAGAAGAATTTAGGAATCATAATGGATCGGTCATTGTGGTTTTTCTAATCAGTTTTTAATGCAAAACAGTAGTGCAAATACAGTCGTGTGCTTAATTTTAATTAGTAGGGATGTTAGATGCAAAAGTAAATAATTTGTCATTAAAATTATCTAACTAGTATTTACGGGTCGTATCTAAAGTACTGCATAGAAGGGTTGGTCACTACATTTTAGAAGATATCAGCTTGCTGTGGAAGGAGGAAAAGAGGGAATCAAAGATGATACTTTCCATCAGCTACCTTGAATATGTAAATAGACTAACGGCACTAGATGTCCTCATTTAAAAGAAGGTGTGTGAGTGTATGAGGTGTGTGAGTGTATATGATTCAGCTTTTTAAATATTTTCTTGAATAGAAAAGTTGGTTATTGGCAGATTCTTTGAATTGGATGTGTAGGCTTAAATTATTCTTTAGAATGAATTACAGAAGCTCATAAATAGTACCAATTTAAGTATTTCCAAGGGCAGTTTAGACGGAGTAGGGAAGATCGTTGTAACTATTGAGTTTTGCTTATGGGTATTAATTGTACATATTTTAATAGCTTTATTATTATGTATCATAGTAGCATGATTAAACATTTTGACAAAGCTTGATTAGTAAAACGAACGCAATCGCATGGATGCAGTTTATAGAAGGAAGTTAGTAGGCTGGGTGCAGAGCCTGATTGATTAAGTCGGGTCGCATTTGAAGGTCCTAAGGGGCTTTTGCCACCCAGTAAATCAAGTTATATTCACGCGTCACGTGAAACTGTTTGTGGTCAATCTTGAACTATTAGCATTTAGTGCGAGGCAATTATTGGGCCCAATTATTAATATTTTCTTTTATTAATTTTATTTACTCATTCTGAGGAGGGGAGGGGGGCAGTATTCCAACCTTAAACTTGAGCTAATTTTAGTTATTCACCCTTTCAATAGGAAAAAATTCAAAGGTCACTCGAGGGTGACAAATGTAAAAATATATTTAGTTTATTACTCGAAAAATTAAATAATATCATATTTATTCAATGCCAAAAGTTTTGAAACTACTATATTTTTTTTCATATGTGAAATCAAAAGGAGCGGCTTCGCCACTATTCCTTACAGGAGGAGCTTGCGCTTCGCAGGTAGACCTTCGTTCTGTGGCCTACAGCCTATCTGGCTCTAGCAACGTGGTTTGGTCTAATCATAATTTTGCAAATGATCATTAAGGAAATTGAATAACTTTAACATTTATATTGCTTTTAAATATGAGACGACCATTAAGAATTTATTAGTACGTAATAATTGTAATAGTTTGGGAGGGGGGGGGGGCAGTTTATTTAGTTGAGTGTTCTGGTTGTCTAAGTAAATATTACGGACAAACAGGTAAACAACTTTCTGTTCGCATAAATCAACATAAATATAATGTCCGAAGAGGGGAAGATAACACTGCTTTCTTTGTCCATATGTCAGATAAGAACCATTTAATTAACTGGAACTCGGCCAAATTTATTTATCGTTCCAATGACCCTATAAAAAGGAACATCATTGAATGTGCTTTTATAAGCAAATGTGATAATTTTAACCTTTCCCCTGGCGTATATAAAATAGATGCTATAATTAAAAGATTAATACTCAAATAAATTAGTTTTGTCTTGCGTTCCTAGTGTTTTTTTTATATACATTCTTTAGTTATGTGGCCCCTATTTTATTTTATTTTTTTTTATTTATTTTTATTTTTTAATTGTCACTGCTCTGTTTTGTACTTTGTATTTTTCCCCCTTTTGCTCATCGTGTCTTATAATTTCCCTCGTTAGGCTATCTCCATTTCTTTGAATCTGTTACCCTTTCCTTCGACTTAGTTTGACCTTACTACCTGCTTCTTGTAATCCTTAATGTGTTTTTTTTTTTTACCTTCCCGCTTCCTCATTGGTGATTTCTTGTTTTTGAGACGGTCTTTCATATTTTTCTTTCGTATATATACCTCTAATATAATACTATTTCTTGTAGTTATCCTTGATAAGGAACTTAATAAAGTTCGAAAGTACTTGGAAACACCTTTTCATTTTTTCCTGCGGGATATTGCATTCATTTGCCACCCTCACGTGATACTTTGTGAGTTTTTCATTTCATATATATATATATATATATATATATATATATATATATATATATATATATATATATATATATATATATATATATATATATATATATATATATATATATATATATATATATACATGATTTGAATTATCTTGGTCCAGAAAATAAACATGTGATGATACGAGGGGCGGTCAATAAGTTTTGCGAATCGGTAGGGTAAAACAGAGGAAGGGGGATGGCTGTTTGTGGGGGTGTTAGGACAAGTTATGACAAGTCAGGACCTGTAGCAACACGCTCCTGCCTCGTCTATTTAAGAAGCAGTAGCTGATCGCCGATCGTCAGTCACAAATATTTCAACAATGGAGAAGGTTGAGCACCGCGCAGTGATCAAATTTTTGACCAAGGAAGGCAAGAATGCAAAAGAGATCCATGAACACATGGTTGCAGTGTACACCAACACCGCCCGTTCCTATGCAACCATTGCTCGCTGGAATAGGTGGTTTCGCCATGGTCGTGAGTTCCTTCAAGATGACCTTCGTCAGACGTGACCAACGAGGACAATGTGGCCCGTGTGGAGAGGATGATCCTCGAAAATCGACGGGTGAAGGTCGAAGAAATCGAGCGAGAACTTGGAATATCAAATGGAAGTGTTATCAACATCATCGACGGGTGAAGGTCGAAGAAATCGAGCGAGAACTTGGAATATCAAATGGAAGTGTTATCAACATCATCCACGACAATTTGGCCATGACCAAGGTCATGGGTCCCTAGAAACCTCACGCCCCATGATCGAATTCAACGTCGTCAAAGTCCACAAGGCCAGATTTGCACAAGCTGCCCTGCGCGAGTGCGGATTCGAAGAGCTCAACCACCCCCACCCCCCTATAGTCCAGATCTGGCCCCTAGCGACTACTTTTTATTCCGCCATCTCAAGGCTGTACTGTCCTCCCAACCTGGACAAGCTCTCCCGACCGGTTAAGGAAATGCACATAAAGTTCAGAAGGACAATCGCCCACAAGCCCGAATTCACACGGTCCTCGTGTGGTGGCGAAAGTGTTGGGTAGCATTGTCTTTTTACACCAACCAGCGATCGTGGAACCCTTCATGATACAATGGGGAGGGGGAGGGGCACCCGTCAAAGGTACACGACTACTCGACACTGGGAGAACGTTGACGTGGGTAAGCCAATAGGAGATACTAGTACTCCATCGTCAGGTGATAGATGGTGTACAGGAGCAATGTCACTGCTATCAGGTAAACCAGGAGCACGGCATCCCTCCTGGCCCCAAGACCAGCAGTTATGTACCCTCAAAGTCCCAAATACCTGCTGGAGGATCTGGGCCCTTCTATCTTTCACACATCCTCACTTCCCCCATCGTCATCACTTTCTTTACATTTTTTTTCCTCTACGAATGGTCTGCGTGATTCGGCCTCGTTGCTATATTGAGCTTTAAATTTCGAAGAGGAAAAGGGAATGGCAGCGGTGACGTGATTGGCGGTCAACTCGTGTCACGGCTGAAGGATTTGCGACCGCGTTGGTTGGGATCGAACCCATGCCTCGCCGCTAGAGAGCCAACACCGTATCCACTAGGAATCAGCATAGGGGTTATGCCAAATTAGAAGATAGGCCGTCAGTAGACTTGAAAAAATGCCTTGGTGTGTGGGTTGCGGTCAGAAGAGGGGTCTATTATTTTCTTTAAATCGGACAACATAAAAATAATGACTTTTACCCAACATTAAATAATACCTCGAATCTTATTTCCTATACCAAAATCAGATAGATTTCTATTCACCCGGATGTTGAAAGAGGGGTAAACCAATGGCCTTTTCTCAATCGAATTTCCACCATGCCTGGATAAAAAGTTTGATTACAGAGCAAGTGAACGAAAAATAATCCGCGCTCACTCGGAGTTGCCGCAGTTAAATTCCTAGAACAACCTCCCTCCAAACTTTAATTATACAATTCGCTAAATAATTTAACAGAATTAATATCTTGCGCGACATTAAGAAATATGTTAAAAAAATGATTAACCATGATAGTGGCGACCTACATTGTGATTCGTCCGATGTTTTTCTTTTAATTTGAATATTTTGAAATATTTGACGTTTTATAGAGGTTAGCTTAAGTTGTTAGTTGATTTTTTATTTTATTTTATATCATCATTATAAGTTATTTGCATCTTTAATTGCGTATAAAGTTCTAAAAATAGGTTTTAAACGTGATTATATTGGAAATAGCAATGGTATCTTTGGCCGTTTATATCATTTCATGTCGAACGTGAATTTTGTTTTCATTTTTAAACGTTAATTTTACTTATAATCATCAATTAAAAATAATAAATACCGTAAATCGTTAAACAACATAAAATTTTCAAATAAAGAGAAGCAAATCGGACTAATCACTGACGCAGGACATCTACGCCATACAAAGTAGATCGGCAATAGATTTCTTAATAACTTTTTTATTAACTTATATTTTAATAACTTTTTCTATTGTTATATTTTAATAACTTTCAATATTTTTTATTAACTAATATTTTAATAACTTTTAATTCCTTTTATTAACTTATATTTTAATAATTTTTTATTAACTTATATATTTAACGTCGCACAAGACATTAGCTCTATGTTAAATTACCTATCGAATGATCTAAATATATGTGAGTTGCTTACTTTTGCAACGATGTCGTTGGGGGAATTTACCCTGCCACCTATTAGGCGGAGCGTCGTGTTTGAGGCATGCCTGCAAACAACTCAGGCCATCTATTCTACTACACACATAGCCAATGATAACACCGTTCTCTTTTCCTCTCTCCCAGCACACGTACAAACATCGCATTACTGCTTTCTCGGAACATGCCAAGGGATTTCTACACCGCCCCCACCGCCCCTGACGTGGAACGGGTAACAAAGGGATCACTGGTAGATCTTTGGCAGAAAATCAAAGTAATTCCGGTGTGTCTGCAACTCTCATAACAATGAGGACCGGTCCCTGGTCTCCGCGGTCTTGCCAGCGATTGCCATTCCAAAATTTATGTGAGTTTCATTTTCAAGGCGGGAGAACTCGTCTAAGCACTGAATGGGAGCGAATGACACTTGGAAGGAGTTCGGTGCTATAAAACACATAAAATCAAGGCTTAAAAATAAAATTAAAGTTTACCTTATTTCTCTGCCTCGAGTAAAGTTTGGGATCACATGAAAATAAGCCACCCTGAAACATACACCTGAAATAAGCCACCACGAGATCTAAACCTGACGATAAGCCATCCCGAACTCTAGACTTGAAAATAGGCCATCTAGAAACACACTTGAAGAAAAGCCATCCCGAAACCTACACCTGAAGATAAGCCATCCCGAAACCTACACCTGGAAAACCTGCCATAAAAGGAGAACATCGTAGCTTTGTTTAGATTTGTATTGGCTTGTTTAGTAGCTACCTAACTTTCATCGTTAACAGGTGACACACGATAATAATTCATTGATTCCCATGCTCAAGATGGGCCGTGGTAAGAACTTGACAGAAAGTGAAAAGGCCACCATTGTGAAGGTAATAACTAAAGGAACTCTCGCGAATGAAATCGCTAAGACACAGGGCCGCGATGCCTTAACTAGGAAGAGATATTTGGAAAGTCCGCTGAGGATGAAAACCTGATCAGATCATGGAATCCGAAAGTCAGTAAACAAGCGCAACATGACCTATGTGAAGAAAATCCTTAGTAAGAAATCTCGATCAAACAGTAGACAATTCTTTAGAGAAACATCCTTCAAGAAATCTATTCGCAACAGGCTACTTAAGAGGATAGCTGATCACAGACTCCTAAGAAAAGAACCTTCAATCCGTCCCTAGACACAATAATCTGAGGAGTGGAATAGGTGAATCGGTGAATCAAAACCGACATGGGGCTGGTCTTCTTCACTGACGTGTAGGCCAACACTGGATGGTCCTGGTTGCTGGGCTTAGGGAGGGGTCTACCATGGTAATCAATGCCACATGAAATTAATGCGTAAACAAGGGACTGGAGGCATAATCACTTCATTGAGGGTGAATTAGTGCGACCTGTCTATTTTGCTGATGGTATTAAATTAACTATGACGTTATACTGCAAGTTCCGCGAAGCTGAATTATTGCCTTGGCTTGATGTCCCATCGTCACATGAACGAGAGACAATTCCCATGCATGATAATGCTCCTTAGAATGCAGGATGTGCCAGAACGCAGTTTTTAGAGACCCTAGGATTCAGGGGCAGTAATTTCATGATCTGGACACCGTGTTCGCCAGGTCTGAACCCCGTCCAAAACTTATATATGACCATGTTCATACACCTATTTTATGAGTGGAAAGCACGATTCATCCCCAAAATTATTTATGGAAGGCAATAGAAGAGTAGGTGAAGTCAATTCCTGCCTCTTAAATAAAAAAAAAATAACGGAACCTGCGAATGCAAGGCTATTTGAGGTTATTAGCCTATGGGAGTCCCAAATTAAAAAAAAACGTCAGTTACCAACTTGATTTGCTGAATTGACCAATGTATTCTTGGCTTTCATATTTATACACTAAAACATATTGTACTTTAATTTATCCATTTTTATGAAGTAAACTCAATTAAAATTTAATATTTTTCCCTGTGCTATTTTCGTGATTAAGATGAAAATTGAGAATTTAGCATAAAATATTATTATCATCATCATCATCATCATCATCACTAACTATAATTTAAGAGGGGGATTTTTTTGAGTATTTGAATAATAATTTCATCTTAGTTTGGTTATGACTTATGTTTTTTTATCAAAGTTATTTCTAATAATTCTTTTATAATATGAAATAAATATATACGTATCGAAATTTTGTGAATTTTTTAAAATTCAAAGAATTACAAATGGTGAAGTTCAGAAAATTTATCACTAACTATAATTTAAGAGGGGAATTTCTTTGAGTATTTGAATAATAATTTCATCTTAGTTTGGTTATGACTTATGTTTTTTATCAAAGTTATTTCTAATAATTCTTTTATAATATCAAAAAACAAAATAGTAAAGTTCAGAATTAAATATAAGTATCGAAATTTTGTGAATTTTTTAAAACCCAAAGAATTACAAATGGTGAATTTCTGAAAATTTATTTTTATATATCTTCTATAACTATATTTTAGCAACGTGATATTTTAAAAGGGGGAAAATTAAGTTTAGAGTTCCTTTTTTAAAATTATTATAATTGGCAAAGTTCAGAAAATTTATAAAAATTTAACCATGGCTGCTTTTTTTTAGATTTTAAATTTTAAGCTGAGTAGCGAAGCGAAAGTGGCAAAGCCATTGCCTGGTTTCTCAATAAATTTAATTCCATTGATCCTGAATTGTTTAACAAATAGTTGCTTCTCCATTGTAAATACATATATAGCCTGAGTTTCATGAGAAGGAAAATGAGGTTTTACGGATTTATTTTACAAAATTATATATAATTCTTACATAAGAAACAGGTTTCGGAAGTGACTGGCTTCAGTCATCAGTCCATGAATAATAAGCGATCTTATTACATCTTAATGCTATTATTTATGGACTGATGATTGAAGCCAGACATTTCCGAAACTTCTCTCCTAAGTAGAAAAGATATTGATTCTTTGGATCCTTTGAAGAATAGCAGTCCCGCATGAGCCAAGGATCGCTATTCTTCACAAGAATAAAAATGAGACCCCTATTCTTAAAAGGTAGTAAATAGTGTGCTACTTTAGCATGCGCTCTACCAGGACATTTACACCAGTGTGCTACATAACTGATACAAATAATTTAACTATTTTTTTAATTAACGATCTACACTTCGTATATCATTTAGGAGTGACACAAACAAAGCTACTGCATCTTTTCTCAGTACTTTTCAGCAAAAGTGATCAAGGTATGAGTGGAAAAGCTCATTATTAACCTCTCTCACTTTCTTTAAGATTGTTGTTTTGGCATCCGACCATGATCCTTCAATAGCCGTAGTGTGTGCTCCTGCCACTGGATTCACATAATGTTCTTGATGAGTCACCGTTAGGAAGCTAGACTTTCTTGGTAGAGTCACGGCTCTATTCATGGGTATTTCTAATACGAAAAAGAACGCCAGTTCTAAAATTTCGCGCAAACTCAAAGCAGCACCTCTATTAGTGAATGACTCGTTAGAAGAACTTTGGCATTTTATACTTTTTGGCTTGTCTTTATTATAAAGTATTCAATAGTGAGCCGCCTTCAAGCAAGCGTGGATCAAACCATATTTGAAAGTTGAACCAAGACGTTCCTAATCGAAGACAATCTTCCAGTGATTACATTAATAAAAAGAAATATTCAGGTTGAAATATTGTGATGAGTGAACGAATATGATTCAAATTTGGATAACCATATTTGGAATTGTCAAAATAACGTCTCTGAAAAGTACAAACATAAAGTGTTAGAACAAAATTCATCTTTTTTAATTTTAAAATTACCCTTCAGAAATGGGTTGAAGCTATTTTCTATTGGTGTGATGAAATTGGTGAAACTGGTGCAACTAAGTGATTAGTATAGTGGCTACTATAGTGGTTAGCGTGCTTTGCCTGGCAATCGCTGGGTCGGCAGTTCGAATCTCTGTCGGGATTCTTTTTAAGCTGACACTATTTACTAAGAGAGGTTACCGCCGTGACTGTGGGGGAGTTGGGGCTTGCCCTGGCTGACGTCCGCTTGAGAAGCTGCATAGCTTGATATGAAGACTAAAACCAGCAAACTTTAAATGTCTCACTAAAAACTAGTTCCCTTGACCTAGAATTACCGTGAATTAATCTATCCTGATTCTCTTCTGTAAATTCTGAAGAAAGATGATCATTAGGAACCTCTGCTATTTTCTGATCAGATTCTTTCAAAACACCTTCATACTCGTATCTAATAGGCCCTATTTTATCACTGTTAGATTTGTTATTAATTCTATAATAGCTAAAGAATTTTCTCGGATCTTTATCATTATTTTGAGCTAAATTAATTTCTGTCGCCCATTTTCTCTTCTTAATAATCTTATTTAGATCATTTCTGGTCGACCGATAATGATTTAAATTTTCAAAAGTACTTTCTCTCTGTAATCTCTGGTATGTCCTATTCTTATCAGAAATTTTCCTAGCTATCTCCTGATTCCACCACAATAGCTTCCTACATTTTTTCCTAATAGCCTTCATTGGAATACACTTATCCTGGATATGTTAAATAGTCTTAACACGTTGACTGCGAAGGGTTCCAAAGAGTAAATTATACAGGTATTATATGTCATGAGCGCGCCCTTATTATGTGTTATTGATGAAAGCATGATATAAAAAAACTGGTAAGGATAAATTATTTGAGACTACCATATAAGGCCCAACTTGTGGCCAACTTGTGGCCAACGTGTTAAAAGTGTCCCACATCTTCTAAGTATCCTTTCCACTGAATTCTATATCCCACCTAATCTGATTTAGCAAGGCTCGTAATTTATCATAATCGCCTCTATAAATATTTGGAGTTTTTGTGGTTTGTCGATGTTCTACCTTTCACTATTCCCAAGTTAAAACCAACCATCTGATGATCACTATTTCTCAATGCTTCCTCGACAGTCAATTCCTGAACCAAGTGACCATCATTTAAAAGAACCAGATTTAATATATTGGCACCACTTGTTGGTTTATTAACAAATCGAGTCATAAAATTATCCTCAAAGCATTCTTTAAACTTACACCTTGCGCTATCCCTTCCTATCATATTTTAAGGGATCCGGACCTAATGCCTGTAGGAACAGCTGCGGTTATTCATCTTCCACACGTCTTCACTTCCTCCAACTTCGCTTTAAATTTTGAGGGGGACAGAGAACTTCTATACAGTTGTCCCTTGACACTGTCTGGCTGAGTGGGAGGACGCACTGACTTGCGTCAACGAAGCCGTTATCACCATTTATCAAGATAAAAAGAACACAACGAGGGTAGCGTCATCTTTAAAGCGAAAATATGATCGGAATCCCGTTGCTGCAATGAACCCGAAGGAGTTTCCTGAGCAGCAATATTATTATTCACCGTTAGCAACGGAGAAGGAAACCCCGTGTAGAGCCCTAACATGCCTCCCTCTCCCAGAAAGTGCCTCAAACTCGAATTTAGGGCAAGTCCCATCACCCTCACCCCCATTTCTACCTTGAGACGAAAAATAGAAATCTGTACATGGCTTCAAACCTTTTTTGCGCTTCCTAGGCCTATAAACACTTATTTCCCACGTGTCCATTCATATAAACGATAAAACCAAAAATATTTAACGTCCCGCTTAAAATGTTGGGTAGGTGTGCGTGTTTGTGTGTGCAAAAGACCTTGAACCCAGCCAGAGGGAAGCACTTTCTCAACTCTTCATTTCGCGGGCCAAGAAAAAATGAGGTCTGCCGAATAACTGTAAAAGCCGAAGAACTCCACGCACAAAATAGGCCTGATTGTTAAAAACGGCACAAAATAGGCCTGATGGAAACGGTGTGTCTATGTACGCGAAGTACACGATTCGCACATCAAGCTTACCCTAGCCTACGGAGAGAAAAGGCAATTTTAGCGACTATGTAGGATTTTATAATTACATATGTGCGTTATAAACCTGATATTCACAACTCAGGATCTACAGAGGCATGGAATAACGGATTGGACTATAAAAAAAAACGTTCCTAAACTTTACAAAAAAATAACAACTTAGGTTCAAGAAAGTCGTTTCGGAAATGAAATAAGCTATCTTTTAATCAGGCTAAAAAAAAAGGCATTTCCCAAAGTTTCTAATTTATCATATTTGGGATTCCTTTCTTGGGAAAGCGAAAAAAAAGGTTCATTTAGTTCTAAGAACCATTACCTGTAATTACCCAAGCGCAAGTTTTTAGTGAAAGCTTCCGTTGTTCTCCATCGATAGCGTAAATATTTATCACGATAACAATACGCACACAAAACTGTATTTTGAGATATGCAAATATGTATATAGGTGTGTGAATATACTCCACAAGGGTCGTATTTAGGTCTAGTGAATTCTTGTGAGAGGCCCATAGAGAAAAGTAGGTTGGAACTTAGGATTAAGAGTTAGTCCCGAATGGGTAACCTACTTGGAAGAAAACAGTGACATACTTTTATTGTTGGTGAGTTGCATGTAAGAAAATATTGTATTTAGTTGGTTTGTAACTGGAACTAAGAATACTTATATATGGATCGTGTATGTGAGGTTGTGAAAACTTTTATGTGTGGTCGTGTATGTGAAGCTGTGAATTCATATGTGGATCGTTTATGTTGGGCTTAGCCCCAAGAGTGGTGTAATAGGAGAAAAACAAATCGGAGGCTTCGGATAAAGATGCGAGCACTGGGTGGTAGTAGAACGATCGGGAACGAATTAATAAGTGGTTGTTTGAGAGGCAGCCTAGGTTGTGATCAACAGTCAGGCTCCTCGCTTCTCGTTGGTGCCGATCGGCGTCTCTAAATCTTCGTATTAAGCCCTCAGTTATTTATCACCTGTATCAATGATGTATACGAAGGAGTAATTAGCCAAATAACCAAGTTTGTAGATGACCCAAAATTGGGAGGGAAGAGGTGTGGGGGTGTAGCGTGAGCCGAAAGCCTCGATAAGTTGAAGGCTGACCTGCGTGGATAAGGGGGAGTGGTTGGACAAATAGCAGAAGCTTTTAACTTGGACACGTGTAAGGTATGCCAAACGCTACAGGGGCAGGGTCTAAAGGTCACCGGAGTGGAGAAAGACTTAAGTGTGTAGATTAGAAACAATTTAAAGTTTCCCAGAGAATGCTTTGAAGAAGAGGGAAAAGCTTAATGATTGTTAGATTACATTAAGAGGCGGTTCAGTTTTCGAAACAAGGATATTGAGCTGTCCTTGTATAACTCGTTGCTGTGACTTCAATTTGAGTACGCGGTTCACGTTTGAGATTAGGAATTTGCAGTCACCTGATAGATGTCTTCATAATTGTTCTAGGCTCCGATAGTATTAATCAACAGAAATTTATTACCCTCAGCCAGAATAGGAAGAGGAGCCACGGTTGGAAGTTTGAGCTTCAGTCGTTCAGGGATACAAGAATCGCTAAAATGCTAAATGCTCTCTGGGTAACTGTTTCTTAGATCATGACTGCTTAAGAAGAGAATCGGAGGAATAAAAGCTCCGTAAAAAGTAATATTGTAAAAAAAAGAATCAGCGGAAAAGATGGTAAAAATCTAAAGCGCATATCGTCACAAAATCATAGGATCATATCTTCACATGTGACATACAAAGCTAAATTAATCAGCATCTAGTATGTCATGTTTCGACCGAGACTGTTCATCGAGAGGTTCAGGAACCCGGGTATTACGAGAATAGAAGAATAGAAGAAAGTGATATATTCGGGTGGAATTTCCTTTACATTATTTCCATGTTCTGGTAGAGTATACGTCTGGAAGACGCCTAAAGAAGGTTATGAACCTGATTGTCACCCGCCGACGATTAAGCATGTAGGTGGATCACGGATGATTTGTAGAGGAATATCATGCAATTCAGCTGGCACAGTAGTATTACTGCATGGCAGTATGACTCTGTCAAGACTATCGCGTTTGACTGATCAGATACATCCAACGGTGCTGCAAATGCGCTTTTGTACTGGCGATGCCATCTTTTAAGGCCATAATACACTCTTTTGCAGAATAGTTGTGACCTAAGGGAGAGTATATTTTTAAAGATACGAGGGGCGGTCAATAAGTTTAGCAATTCGGATATAAGGAAAAGGGTTCTATTATTTTTCAATATAACTACCCTCGACTTTAATGCACTTGCGCCACTTGTCCCTGAGGCTTCGAATTCCCGACAACCAGAAATCTCCCGACTGCTGTTCAATCCACTCCTGGACGGCGAGCAGGACATCTTCATCGTCCCCAAACCGGTCTCCACGCAGTGCAGCCTTGAGCTGGCGGAATAAAAAGTAGTCGCTAGGGAATCCCAGTGATAGACCCACGTTTCATCACCTGTCACTATGCGTGACTCGAATCCCGCCGGGTCTTGGTTGTACAGGAGCAGCAGCTCCTCCGAACTTTGACGACGTTGAAGTCGATCATGGGGCGTGAGGTTTCGTGAGATTTCTAGAGACCCAACGGGCAGAGACCTTGGTCATGGCCAAATTGTCGTGGATGATGTTGATAACACTTCCATGTGATATTCCAAGTTCTCGCTCGATTTCTTCGAACTTCACCCGTCGATTTTCAAGGATCATCCTCTCCACACGGGCCACATTGTCCTCGTTGGTCACGTCTGACGGGCGTCCTGGACGGGGGTCATCTTGAACGGACTCACGACCATGGCGGAACTCCCTATTTCAGCAAGCAATGGTTACATAGGAAGGAGCGGTGTGGGTGTACACTGCAACCATGCGTTCATGGATCTCTTTTGCATTCTTGCCTTCCTTGGTCAAAATTTGATCACTGCGCGGTGCTCAACCTTCTCCATTGTTAAAAAATTTATGACTGACGATCTGCGATCAGCTACTGCTTCTTAAATAGACGAGGCAGGAGCGTGTTGCTACAGGTCCTGACTTGTCATAACTTGTCCTAACACCCCCACAAACAGCCATCCCCCTTCCTCTGTTTTGCCCTACCGATTCGCAAAACTTATTAACCGCCCCTCGTACATATCTCTGTCCAGTGTAACGTATGTAGATAGGAAATTTGTGCGCATGCCAAATAACTTTGTTCTTTTTTCTCTGTCTGTAAAAACTTTTGGTAACTTTTCCAAGTTCTTGTGCAAGGAGTGAGCTATGTGCATATTCGAGTCTTTTTATATGCTCTTCTTTAATTTTCTAAGTTTGCGTTGGTGGACATACGCATAGCTCACTCCTCACCACTAAATCTCGAAAAGCTGCCAACGAAGGACGAGGCAACAATGACATCATTATCTGAAAGGCAAACAATTCTCGTATCGACGTTATACTGGACTCGCCCCTAAGTGATACATCGAATTTCCTTGTTAAAACACACTAACGAAGTGGAATTGCTAAGATTAATCAGAGGAAACAACAACGCTCAGACCGACATGAAGCTATCTTTAAATAAAAACCTTCATAAAGTCGGCTACGCATATACTGGCTATTGCAGAAGTTCTGCTAAACTCGTTACGACGATCTAAACAAAGGACACAATGATTGTTTTGATGCAGTTAGACACGTCTGTATTGTTTTAACATATGAAAATGTATTTAAATTATAATATTAATCAATGTGGCTTCCATCAGCGGCGAGCACGCGCTCCAGGCGAGAACTGAAGACCGCGGAAATGTTGCGGACGAGGTTCTTCTTCTTGCTGGCCCATACACTGTTGACGGAAGACTTCAGCTCATCGATGTTGCTGTGGAAGACCTTGTAGGCCTTGCCTCAACATATGCCCTCACGCTGTACTCGATGGGATTGAGGTCGAGCGACTGAGGCGGCCAAATCTCCTTTAACCAGAAGTTCATATTCGACCTCAACTAATCTTGCACATTCTAGGACGTGTAGGCCGTGCAGAGGGAAAGGAACCGTTCTGTTGAAAAAGTTAGACCACTTCTTCGTCATCTTTCTCACCCAGGGCAAAACTTTCGTGGCTAAGATGTCCATGTATTCGGCCACGGTGAGCCAGTAATCGGCCGCAAACCGCACCGGCGGCATCTTTTCTCCATCGAAGCCACGACGCCAAGCATCATCCCGGAGGTCAGGTGCTTGGTCCGTTACACGTAGCGGACCTCGGAAACGTTCTGGCCGAAGCTTACAGCGAGGTCGTTTTTGCTTATTTATGCCCAGCTCCACCGTTAAGCTTTTTCATTAGAAAAATGAGAATTCGTTTGTCATGACTTCAAGTCGTTGATAAAGCGACGCCAGTGCTCCCAACATTGTTCTCGCATACGGTCGGTGAGCAGAGGCCTTTTCACGCACCTCAAGCTCTTGTCACCCTCCTCCTTGACAGCCCTGGATTACGAGCTTCCGATCACTTTGGAAGGCCTTTCTCACAGCCAAACGGTTGACAACTTGAGGTTTGCCAGAACGAGGTCGATCTTTGAGGTCTTCCCCGTTCTTGAGCCTCGCCGCAACTCTGTGGACGGTCATCCGGGTGACGTTGCGCAGCTTGGCAATGTCGGACTTGTTGTGGGCCACGAGAAGGAGAGCAGAGATCTTGATTCTTTTCTCTTCCATCTTGACACACCTGCACACAATGGAAAGTACGTTTTAATGACGCATGCTGGAAAAGTAGAAGATTGTTTGGCGGAACGTTTCTACCACACACGTAAACATTTCGAAAGATAAAAAACCCAAGGGTAACATGACTTTTGCAAAACCCTGTAAGAACATCAAAGCTCATTAAAAAGTTACTTTGGGGAAACATTCACCAGCCGAATCCCTTCCGTAACTTACTACCTAGCGAAAAGTCTCGCTTCTCTCACGTTGCATTCCAACTAGCCATAATCCGAAGTCCACCACCCATTTATTTGACGTCTTAGCAAGTTGCACATTGATACAAATCATGGCTTCCCTCGATGTGGTGTGTCTATTTACCAATGTTTCCGTTGAGGAAACGTTCAACCTCATCGGTCAACGTGTTTATCACTCGGAACTTTCTATGTAGATATGTTCCGCTTCCTGATCATGGTTTTAAGGACATCTGGTGAGTGTTCTGGAGCTGTGCTTTTGAAAGTTAAGACAGGTGGTCGCCGTAGAGCGGTCAACGCAACCAAACTTTCTCGTTTACTCGGACCCTCAGCGCCCCCTGCATGGTATTGGGGGTGGAGTTGAAGCACATTTTACAAGCGTAAGATCAAACTTGCCCTTCCCTCTCCAGTGAGGTTAGGTGGGGTCCTCTTAGTGAATTACACCATTACAAATGCAGAGTCTCAATGTGCACGATTGAGAGGGCACACGCGTTTTGTATTATTTGGCAGCCTTTTTGCCGCAGAGGGAAAGGAACCCTAGGATCCGTTTCTTTAGCCATATAATCTAACCTTTTCCAATTAGCTTCGCTCCTCTTAAGTATAACATTAGTAAAATGTTTGAGAATTAAAAGTAAGTTAAAAAAGCTCTTTGTGGTTATAAAGTAAGTGCTTAACTTGATTATTTTGTAATGGTGTAATCTTGTACTCTCAAATAACTTACCTTGCAGAAAACTTTGGTTCTTTTCACCCTTACTATCAAATTAATTAAATCCCTTTCATACTGCAGCGTGTCACCTTATCAATCTTTAATACTTCATTTTCGAATATTATATTCATATTTCATGCCTTTCTATAACTAAGAACCAACTAACGAGGGAATTTGGGATTCAACTCGCTCAGAGACATCTTTGGGAAGGCATTTAACTCTTCAAAAACAATCAATCAGAGCTTGTTGCCTACCCTAACATCAGAGCAGGTCCAGACTAACTATATATATATATATATATATATATATATATATATATATATATGATAAAAAGAAATTGGACGTGAATGAGCACATTGAACAAGAAACCTGAGTTTTAAAGGTAAGATAAAGGGACATTGGTAGCCACATAGATCAAGGAGAAAGCAAAGAGCAGTTCAATTAAAGAAATCTATGCTGAAAATATAAGAATAGCGCTAAAGGAAAAAATGAAATATCCCGGGTTTCCAGATTGCCGATCAGTTGGAGAAAATATATAGGCTAAGGAGTTATTAGGATTGATAAAGTGGCTCTTGGGTAACTTAGTTTGCAGTGCCTGGTAGACATCTGGTTAGAGAAACTTACCGGCATTCAGGGAAACTCAGGTTCGTCTCCCACCAGGATATTTCATTTTCCTCTATCGGTTTCTGCTTCTTTTTCTTTCTTAAAAAGATATATGAAAGGATTAAATTAAATATCGCAATTTCCCTGTCAAAATATTCCCTTGATTGCTGCAGAGCTGGTGCTCATCGAAGGGAGACAGCATTTTCTCTTTATTAGGGAAGAAGTTCGCTGTTTCTTTATAAAGAAACTATGGCGATTTATATCCATGGTGGTCGCCTTTTGAAAGAAGAATTCTTTATAATGACGAGGTTGAGCTTCGGGAGAGCTCGCTAGCTTAGTGAATATGCCGTTGGACTCCCAGCATCGAGGCACGGTTCGAGCCCAACTAACGAGACACAAAACTGGCTGCATATGGGAGCATGAGCTGAACTTAGCCCTGAGGCGGTAATTAGCTTCGAACGCTCATGGCGCACATACCCACCCTTTCTGCAGTTACTCAACCGTGCTGATGTAGTACTAGTATCCCTAATTGGGGTGATAATATCCGCATGTCCATAAAGTGGAACCACAAAGGATTATATAGGATTCTACTCCTAGCTAGTACAAGAGTGGTAATTGTTCTGCATGAATTCTTTCTTCTTCTTTTTGATGGTAGTACCCTTGTGCCGTTGAGGCGCACCTATTTCTAGTTTATTAAGGCGCCCATCTGTCGACTGCCACCACGGGCATAAGTCACCGTAATAATCAATTTAGCCTATTATTGGCTACTTTAAAATTCCCATAAAAAATTTACACACCATATGAACAAAAGAAAAACCAACCCTAAAAACAACAAACAAGAAACGAAACAAAAGCAAGAAGAAAATGGAAGCATGCTGCGACGTCGGGGAGCACGCGACCAACATCAAAGAGAGCTGTATACACGAACCCACTCGTCCCAGCCCCCGGACAAGTTAACATAAGCAAAGGTGCCCCAGACTGAGACGGGGGACAAAGCAGTCTTCGTAGTAAGATGTAGAGGAGCCTTCCATCAAATGGCGGTGCGTCCCGCGATTGTGCCCAATTCGAAGACTACAGAAAGCTTCCTGAAGCCGCTGAGGCATTACAGAGTAGGGCTAAGCCCGACTGGAACCGCCGAGGCTGTTCCATTAGGAACAGTTCAGCTCAAACGTCTAGCCTCTTGGAGCAATGTGAATGATATGTGAGCGAATAACACTCTTATCATATGTTCAAACATAAGCCGAAATTGATGGCCTTTAGATATCCCAGATGTCTAAACGCTGATGTGTTGAGCGAACGAGAGCATTGGGCAAGGGTCAAATGGAGTTCACTTCATGCGTGAATCTTAGAAATGAGTTTGTTCTAAACGTCCATTTCAAGTTGAAAATCTCTTCACAGTCTGAAATTTTTATGAAAATATCATCGAAGTATATCGTGTATATGCTGTAGATCTGAAAGGGTAGGAAAACTCTCTCTTCTACACTACCCATATACTAATTAACGAAATGAACTCCGAGGAAGAACCTCATTGCCTAGATGTCGACCTGTGTATTAGGTTATCAAAAATTAACATCGTTTTTAGGAAACATAAAAACGCTTCTTAGATTTTTTAAATTGTTCCAAACTCGTTAAAAACAGTTTATGGATAATTGTAGCAATGCCTATGCCTTTTTTTCAAGTGAGTAATGCTATGAGCTAATTCTGCTACATTTAAGTCGAATCCTTCATTAGTGATGTCTTCAAGTGAAACATATACGAGAAATCAAGCTTTGAAAATAAAAGAGAATATTACCACATCAGTAGTCAAAAACATCACAGAAGTTTATGGAAATTAGAGATGTGCCGAGTACTCGGCATCGGCTAGAATCGGCCAAATTTGTGAGAATCGGCATCAGCATCGGCAAAATTTGCCGATTCTTCGTCAAAATTTTAGCTTTTTATACAGTTTTGGTGGCTGAATTGGGCCAGACAACATACTTTGTGTTACTAGCTACTACAGCTTTATTAAGTAACACCTTTATTGTTTAATTCTGGTCAGATTATAGTATATGCTTTCAGGGATGCTTGAACGAAAGTAGCAAGCTACAGTGACATAATTACTAAAAAGTTAAAAAAAATACTCAACCATATGATTTTTTCTAATAAATGTGGTTTCAATGATTAGGAATTTTAAGTCCTATATATCGGTTCACATACTCAAGGACGTTTCATGGTGTTCCTTATCCATGGACATTGTCCATGTCCATTTATCATGATATACTGGCCCCGTGTCAAAATGTATAAAGAAACTAAAAGAGATGAAAACAGTGGATCCGAATGGCTTCAATCCGAAACGAGATAAAGTACTAACTAATAAAAAGAAAAGTGTAAATATACTAACAAAATGTTTTAAAAAAACGAAGTAAAAAGTAAAAGAAAAGCAGTGAGTTGAGAAAAATAAAAACCAAAATGCTAAAGAAAGTTAAAAAACCCCTAAAATAAAAGAACTTTGGCCAATAGCCATATCAAATATCTCGTATATAAGAAATGTGAAAAAAATGAAATAATAATAATAATTATAGCGGTCAAAAATTGAAATTGAAACAAATGGCGTTCGGGAGGTGCCGTTGGAAAGGTTATACTTCAACACTCAACTAAACTATAAATAGTAAACTAGCATACCTAACATGATGAAACAAACGTCTCTTCAGAGTGATGTACAATCAGAATTCTTGTACGTGAATATAAAAACCTTAAGTTTAGTAACGAAATAAGGATGTAAAAAGTAATATTGGTACAGAAAAGTCTAGTGACCTTGAACAGCGTGTCTTGAAAAGTTTAAAGGGTATGTGTGTCTTTATTTATCGAAAACATTGTTGCTGTTATTGCAATAGTTAATATATATATATATATATATATATATATATATATATATATATATATATATATATATATATATATATATATATATATATATATATATATATATATATATATTGTGATAGAACGGGTTGAGGCCGCGTTAATTTCAACCCCTATCCCATGTTATTTAAAACCACGATGCTCCCACGTGCATCTTCGCTTTAAAGCTTGGCGCCTTATCGCAGCCACCTGAGTCAATGTTTAAACAAGGAGGTTTATCTTCCCCCGTTCGCCCCCTTACGCCGCCCTCGCCAGATTGAGTTAGGCTTATGGGCAGATAAGGCATTGTTCCCAGGCTCGGCTGTGCATTCCCTCGAAGCTCCCACTCCATTGTCCCCCACGCCAAGGGAGTGTCTCGACTATTTAGATGGAAACATTACCACTAAGATCACATTGGAGATCCAGATTTTCGTCGCGAAACATCACCACGACCCTCTCTCACTTTGTGCGCCAAGGGACCTCGACCTCGAGATTCACCATCACTTGTCCAGAAGAAGGACAATATCCCTTGAGTGCCAAGGTTCGAGCCTTTCGTGACGCCAAGTCCACAAGGCTTCCCCCTTGTTGTTCAGAAAGAGAACAACGTTAGAACAGCCATTGTTCGTTCGAGCCCGTTGACAAGAAACGGTTCTCACCCCTTCCCCTGTTGTTCAGAAGAGAACAACATTAGAACAGCCATTGTTCTTGAGCCCGTAGACAAGAAACGGTTCTCACCCCTTCCCCTGTTGTTCAGAAGAGAACAACATTAGAACAGCCATTGTTCTTGAGCCCGTAGACAAGAGACGGTTCTCACCCCCCCTGTTGTTCAGAAGAGAACAACGTAGAACAGCCATTGTTCTTCAAGCCGTTCGTCGAGAAACGGTTCTCATTCCCAAGACGCCACGTCAGGATCCTTTTATCCCCCCCCCTTCGGCTGGAACTCGCCAGCGGAGCGAAAATTCCTTCACGTCGGCTTCCTCTGCACCACTAGTATAAAATTACGTAAGCCGAACGTTACCTTTGAGTATTTAACCCTTTTGTCAATTCTATCCTGTGCTTTAAATGGTTTAGCGAACCATCCCATCTCTTTAACTTTATATTTGTTTTACCTTTTTAAATCTTTTAATATTCGGATTAGCCCGAGCCCCCACGACCCTTTCCATTCTCTGTTTATGTCAATATTTTCCGTTTTGTGTATTGTTGATAGTTATTATTAATAAAACTCTATTTTATTAATGATAGCAATATTATTATCCTTGAGCTCAGTTCCACTTCTTAAGCATATCGAAGATACATAATATCGGCCCGCCAGACATCCACGCACTCTAAAGATAATTAAAGAGGTTCCCTCAACGAATAGTTATATATTGTATATCGTCGAGAGTCCATTCTACGACATATATATATATATATATATATATATATATACTATATAAATTTGGGATCAGGTGTGGGGTTTAACGCTATATCTTTGCAAACACTGGTGTCAGTCGAGTAAAGCATAGTGTTATTCGTTATAATAATAGAGTATAGTATTTCCCTTTTGTTTTAAAGATTGCTATCCCCTTTTTTTTGAAACTTAAGAAGCTGGAGTAGCTCAAGGAACTGTTATAATAATTTGTTTGTATTTTTTTGTGTGATTTTAGTCAGTGGTTATTTAGATAGAGAAACCAAGTACGAATATGTCAGTGCCCATATTTAGGTAGGCTAATTTATCTAGAAGGCATAATTCTTGTTGCAAGGAATTTTAGTTGGTTGACAAGTGCGCCCCCAAGTGCAAAGATGACTCAGTTCGAAATCTTTAAAGCGCAAGGAGAATCTCTGGGACTCTCCGGAAAAGAACTAATTGAGTACGTTCAAGAGGAGCAAAGAACAGAAAGAGAAAGAGAAAGAGAAATCCAAAGAGAAGAAAGAGAAAAAGAAACCCAAAGAGAAGAAAGAGAAAGAGTAATCCAACGAGAAGAAAGATAAAGAGAGGAGCGGATAAGACAAGCTGAGCTTCACCATCAGATTGAATTAGCTCGTGTTGAAGCAGAGATACAGTCCGCCAGTTCCCGTTCCGAAGCCCCCCCCCCCAATCTCTCACTAAAGCTCCCCAATTTCAAGGATGGAGAGGATTTCGGAGCATTTTTAGCCCACTTCGAAAAGATCCTCGAAATCAATAACATGGATCTGGAGGCTGAAGGTGTAGTCCGATTCCCTACCCTGTTAAATTGTAAATTGCGCGAAATTTTTATATCTTTACCATCTGAGTGTACAATTAACTACAGCACCTTAAAAGCTGAGTTATTGGCCGCTCATAATATGACTCGCGATTTCTACCGCCAAGAATTTGGAGGAGGTCGTATTAAACCCGAACAGACGTTCCGTCAATTCGGATACATTCTTCAGAGGAATTTTAAATTTTGGTTAGAATCGTCAAAGGTTGATCCGAACTACGAGTCCTTAACTGACTTCGTGTTGCGAGATCAATTTTTGGCGTCTCTCCCGACGGAGATCCGCGCGTTCGTCAAGGATCGTCGATGCCAGACCTTTAAAGAATGTACCGAAGAAGCGGATGTCTATTCCGCAAGCCATAATTTATACCGAAAGGAGAATCGAACGTCTCACCAATCCCCCTACAAGGAAAGAAGGAAGGAGTCGCGCCCCTTCACAGGAAAGCCGACGAAGTTTCCGAGCCCCGTAAAACCCCAAAACCAACAACGGGACTCCAAACCTCCCGTTAAGATTTCTCCTCCATCTCTCTTCCCGAAGCGACCAATCATATGCTTCACCTGTGGTGTAGAAAACCACATGAGCTGGAATTGCCCCCAAAATTCTAGGCTTAAAAGCGGACCAGCCCATCAAGTTCACCAGATTAATGCAACCCCGGCTCCCCCGGTGGTGCAGACCCAAGCAGAAACTTCTCCCCCTCCGTCAGGCCACCAGGTAAATTTTATTTTTGATAAAAGTTCATCGGGAACTTTGAAATTTGAGGAGGGCAGCGTGAACGGCTGCCGAGTATCGACTCTCGTCAGGGACACAGGATGTACGTGTTTCATCGTGTCCGACGAACTCCTCTCTCCAGTGAACCCTAGCCACGAAAAATTTGCGGTGGTACATGACTACCTTGGGCGGGCGAATCAATTACCCGTCGTTAGATGTTACCTGCAGTGTCAATATTATGATGTCTGGGCTGAAGTCATTTCAGCACCCATACAATTCTGTTCCGTACTTATAGGACAGAGCCCCCAAGTAAGCCAATCCACGCTGGATCTAACGTCGAGCAGGAACCTGCGGGCCCGCTCGAGACCGAGCTGCAGGGCGCCGCCGACCAACTCGTCGGGGCGCTGGTGCCCTGTACCAAGAGCCATATGCCGGGGGCGGTCTAGCCGCTGTCGAGCGGTTGAGGATCCGGGAGTCGTATTCAATGCCGGACTCGTTGGAGGCCTGGAGCCTCGTGTCGATGGTGGCTGCGGACCAACCATGAATGGACACTGTGTAATATAAACGGATGCGCTGGTGAATAGTATGGAACGTCGCAGTAGGCACACTCAGCCGGAAGGGAAATAGAGCCAGCAGTAACTCTATTTCAATCCTGTCTCGTGACTTGAAGCACGATGAAGAGAGGTGGCGGCGAAGGTGCGTGAGGATCACTTCCCACCGGATGTGGGCGTAGCACTCAATGTCGACCGGCTGGGCCCTTGTAGTCTCTTCTGTGGTGGAGTCGTACGCTGGCGGCGGACGACTAGGCGTCCTAGGGGTTTCTGGGTCAACTAGATAAGAGAGGGGCTCTAGGTGAAAGTCTCGAAGAGCCTGAACCGGAGGGGGCGACGGTCCCCTTTCGTGGCGGGCCTCCGGCCTCTCGCTCGCCGGTGAAGTGGCGAGGCTGCGGGATGTGCCGGGGAGGAAATAGCGCGTGCTGCTCGCCTGAGAGCCAGCGCCGAATCCACCCTCGCCCGTGCAGGTCCCGGAGTCTTGCGTGTCAGGAAAGAAGCCCAGGAGCCCGTCTCCATCAGAACCCCAATACCGTCCGATTTCTCGGAGACCCCTAACCAGGACTTTAGGACGGCACAAAAGGAGTGTGAATTACTAACACCCTTAGGCCATAAGGCCCAAGACAAGGACACGGAGACTGTCCGTGGACCCCAAGAAAAAAAGAACCCCCAACGTGCCCATGGAGATACCTTCGTAGAACTGGACGAAACATCGGCGCTTGAAGAAGATTACCCCTCGGAGTCCCTTAAGGTAATACAGATAGTGTGCACCCAACCTGATGCCGATTACCCTCCTCCTTCCCTACCAGGCGAGTCTTTGGAACCCTCTGACCTGGATATTGACGCGCAGCTGACACCACATCAAAAGAGTCAGCTACAAGAACTATTTGAATGGAGTCACCATTTAACCACCCTATTAGCTCTTTTCGAGCGACTGCGCGAAAATGGCCCCACCATTGGCCCCCGCAAATGCCATTTTGCCCACGAAACCATAAAATATTTGGATTTCAAAATAGGACAAAGCAAGTTAGGTCCCCAAGAGAACAAGATTAAGGCAATCGCCGACATGCCCCTCCCGATTACAAAGAAGCAATTAAGATCGTTCCTAGGATCAGCTTCTCACTATCAGCGATTTGTTCCGAATTTCGCTGCAATTTCGGCCCCCCTCAGCACCCTTTAAAATATAATTCCCCCGATCGTTTACGTTGGAATGATGTCGCTATTTCCCATTTTAATCAGCTCAAGAGTAAGCTCATTTCTGCCCCCATTTTAAAGTTGCCCAACCCGGAAAAATCCTTTGGGATTAAGACAGACGCGTCCAACGAGGGCATTGGAGGTGTACTCCTTCAATACGAGGATGACGGAACGAGTCATCCAGTTGCATATGCTAGTCGTCAATTATTACCACGCGAAAAGAGATATGCCACTATAGAAAAGGAAGCTCTATCAATTATCTGAGTCATAGACAAATTCAAAAGGTACTTGATAGGAAAAGAATTTCAGATAGGAACCGACCACCGTCCGTTAGCCTATATTAGGAATGTGCGACACTCCAACGGCCGAATCATGCGCTGGAGTTTACTCTTGCAAGAGTATCAATTTAAAATAAATTATATAAAAGGTTCCGATAACCAGGTCGCTGACGCACTCAGTAGGAATGCGTTACCGAATAGCGTAGAGTAATTGTATTCATAGGATTAGTATCTCCATGTAGGTATATACCGTCTTGTACGACTTAAATTAAGATTCTCTTGTAATATAATTAGTTAATGTATATGTCTGAATTTTGTAACGCTCAATGTCTATTTTTTTTTGTATGTATATATTTATACCCATTAAATTACGTATAAATTATTTTGTCCCATATGTACTAATTTTATATCATTTCATTGTTCCATGCCTTTTTTTTTATTAAGTTTGTATTAAAGGTTATTTTCCCTTATAATCAAAAGATCAAAATAATCATATGTATTGAGGTAATACTAGTTAGGTGCAGGAAGGTACGGTTGGTACAAGAAAACGAGATCCCCACAACGGAGCTCTATCGTTGTCCCTTCTCTCTTTTTTTCGAAGTGACAACTTTCCCCGGAATGGAGGGGTGTGATAGAACTGGTTGAGGCCACGTTAATTTCAACCTCTATCCCATGTTATTTAAAACCACGATGCTCCCACGTGCATCTTCGCTTTGAAGCTTGGCGCCTTATCGCAGCCACCTGAGTCAATGTTTAAACAAGGAGGTTTATCTTCCCCCGTTCGCCCCCTTACGCCGCCCTCGCCAGATTGAGTTAGGCTTATGGGCAGATAAGGCATTGTTCCCAGGCTCGGCTGTGCATTCCCTCGAAGCTCCCATTTCATTGTCCCCCACGCCAAGGGAGTGTCTCGACTATTTAGATGGAAACTTTACCACTAAGATCACATTGGAGATCCAGATTTTCGTCGCGAAACATCACCACGACCCTCTCTCACTTTGTGCGCCAAGGGACCTCGACCTCGAGATTCACCATCACTTGTCCAGAAGAAGGACAATATCCCTTGAGTGCCAAGGTTCGAGCCTTTCGTGACGCCAAGTCCACAAGGCTTCCCCCTTGTTGTTCAGAAAGAGAACAACGTTAGAACAGCCATTGTTCGTTCGAGCCCGTTGACAAGAAACGGTTCTCACCCCTTCCCCTGTTGTTCAGAAGAGAACAACATTAGAACAGCCATTGTTCTTGAGCCCGTAGACAAGAAACGGTTCTCACCCCTTCCCCTGTTGTTCAGAAGAGAACAACATTAGAACAGCCATTGTTCTTGAGCCCGTAGACAAGAGACGGTTCTCACCCCCCCTGTTGTTCAGAAGAGAACAACGTAGAACAGCCATTGTTCTTCAAGCCGTTCGTCGAGAAACGGTTCTCATTCCCAAGACGCCACGTCAGGATCCTTTTATCCCCCCCCCCCTTCGGCTGGAACTCGCCAGCGGACCGAAAATTCCTTCACGTCGACTTCCTCTGCACCACTAGTATAAAATTACGTAAGCCGAACGTTACCTTTGAGTATTTAACCCTTTTGTCAATTCTATCCTGTGCTTTAAATGGTTTAGCGAACCATCCCATCTCTTTAACATTAAATTTGTTTTACCTTTTTAAATCTTTTAATCTTCGGATTAGCCCGAGCCCCCACGACCCTTTCAATTCTCTGTTTATGTCAATATTTTCCGTCTTGTGTTTGTTGATAGTTATTATTAATAAAACTCTATTTTATTAATGATAGCAATATTATTATCCTTGAGCTCAGTTCCACTTCTTAAGCACATCGAAGATACATAATATCGGCCCGCCAGACATCCACGCACTCTAAAGATAATTAAAGAAGTTCCCTCAACGAATAGTTATATATGGTATATCGTCGAGAGTCCATTCTACGACATATATATATATATATATATATATATATATATATATATATATATATATATATATATATATATATATAATGAACGCTACACTAGCAACTTGTTTGTGTGTGTACGACTGACTTACCGGACGGCGGCCACAAATCTTCCCTCCCCTCCCCCCTCAGTCTCTACCCTAACGTTGGCGCGAGAATGAAAGCGCACATGCAGGTAATTAACAAGCAACCCTCAATTTACTGTAATCGGGTCGAGCACTATGTTTGCAAAGCCAGCATCGAAGAATCAAAACACTAACTCTCACAGAGAGGGAAGAAGCTGAAATTGTAACTTCCAGAAAGTGGCCATAGCCCTAAATACATCGGCGAAGAGACGCCTGTTTTAACCAAGAACAAAGTTAATCCCGCTGAATAAGCAGTATTGACAACCCGAGACGCACAATTCGCTAATTAAAATGGGTACAGATGCTATTTTTAATTTACGTAGTTTAGTTTACGTTAGGGATTTGAAGAGGCCTAAATTTCACCTCGAAAGTTGTTAGTACGAAAAACAAGTCAGCGAAAAGTTCCCCCTCGAGCTAACGCCGAAGTAAAAACAAAAAGCCAGGCAAGTCATTTGTCTTCAAATGAGGTTGACCTCCACACGCACACCCCGCAGCAGCGATCCCTCAACCTCCTTCCACGTTAATGGCTATATATATAGAAAGGCTAAGCGAAAAGTAGGAGTTCAGACAGAGTGAGCCCCAGAGAAACGTTCTGTGTTTCCACGTTCGTTATAACCCAGTTACGAACCCGAAAAGATAGCCATTTTCGAAGCCGATCGTTCCCAAGAGTACCCAGAAGAGACTAGTAAAACGATATATTCTACAAAGTTCTAGCGAGCAAGGAAGAAAATTTCTCGTTCTCGACGAGAGTATTATTCAACCAAAAGAAAGATTCCTTAATCTAAAGGAATACCTATCGGGAGCCGTAGATAAGTGAATCGACCGGAAACCCCGAATTTCCACCTACGAACGCGCAACTAACCAACGCCTACCTTTTTGGCGGGAGAGAATCTACGTCAGTCAGCTGGAATCTGCCTACCATAGGCCCAAAACCGCACCGAGACGGTGACGTCACGCACAGCCAGCCAACTCTTGAAAAAAATAGCGGTAACTCAAACATTTTTTTAGTATTTTGTGGAATCTATCCACAGTTCGCATTGTTGGACGATTACTGAATTCGTTAAAATGAACGGTGGCTCAAATTTATCTGGGTAGCCCGTTGTAATATTCCTTCGAAATTTTTTCGAAGATTAACATTTGCGTATTTAAGGGAGTGTAAATTAATTATTTTATGAGTCAAGCCTTATATTAATTAGCGAGTTAATTTTTTAAAACTAATTTTTTTGTTTTGATTAATTAGTTTGTTGTAAAATAAACTACTATTTTTGGTTAATGTTTCCATCTATCACTTGAACGAAAGTTTTGGCAATATTAGTAGTCATAATTCGAGATTCTACCTTAGTTTGTGATATTAATCCCTTGAAGCGCTAATAACTGAGTTAATCGAATACATACGAGGTGCAAGGCACCAGCTTTTAACTTAAGCATCGATAAAAAATATATATAAAACTAATACATAATAAATTGGTGTCAGGTTTTAGAGGTTTATAAACGACCCCCCTCTCCTCCCCCCCCCCCAAAAAAAAATAATAATTAGTTAGTCGTTTTGCCCCATGTTGAATAAGAACAAATTATTGCCAAATCGTTCAAGGCTAGATAAACACAATAGCAAGATAAATTCGGGTTAGAATTTTTGTGTGTGGCTAATTGAATGTATTCAACCCGTCAGGGGGCGAAAAAGGAAGTTTTGTTTTGGTGCCGATTGATAACCTACTTAATTTCAATTAGTTGAAAATGTTACCGCGCCCCTCCCGTAGGAAACATCCACTTCGTCAGCGCCTTATACGTTCCCTTCAGATCCACCAAAGTGCCTGGTGAATTGTATAATAGATATGAGATCACCCGGATGAGTAAAATTCGGGTCTGAAGCGGTAAATGGTCATCCCTTAAAGCACTCTTACCTGGTCTAATGCCCCAAAATTTTTATCGTAATTATTAAAAAGATTTCCTTGCCTATGAGAGAGATGACGCCATTATCAAGTCGGAATGAAAAAATTTGCAATGCTCAACCTTTGCGCTCTTAATACGAGGGGCGGTCAATAAGTTTTGCGAATCGGTAGGGCAAAACAGAGGAAGGGGGATGGCTGTTTGTGGGGGTGTTAGGACAAGTTACGACAAGTCAGGACCTGCAGCCGCACGCTCCTGCCTCGTCTTATTTAAGAAGCAGTAGCTGAGAGCAGATCGTCAGTCATAAATTTTTTAACAATGGAGAAGGTTAAGCACCGCGCAGTGATCAAATTTTGACCAAGGAAGGCAAGAATGCAAAAAATTTTTTTAATTAAGGGGCTATCTGGCGACTGCCGACTTAGGCATAAGTCGCCGTACAAGAATGCAAAAGAGATCCATGAACGCATGGTTGCAGTGTACACCCACACCGCTCCTTCTTATGCAACCATTGCTTGCTGAAATAGGGAGTTCCGCCATGGTCGTGAGTCCCTTCAAGATGACCCCCGTCAGACGTGACCAATGAGGACAATGTGGCCCGTGTGGAGAGGATGATCCTCGAAAATCGACGGGTGAAGGTAAAAAAAATCGAGCGAGAACTTGGAATATCACATGGAGTGTTATCAACATCATCCACGACAATTTGGCCATGACCAAGGTCTCTGTCTGTTGGGTCCCTAGAAACCTCACGAAACCTCACGCCCCATGATCGACTTCAACGTCGTCAAAGTTCGGAGGAGCTGCTGCTCCCGTACAACCAAGACCCGGCGGGATTCGAGTCACGCATAGTGACAGGTGATGAAACGTGGGTCCATCACTGGGATCCCAAGGCCAAGCTCGAAAGCATGGCCAGGAAGCACAGGTGCTCTCCGACCCCCATCAAGTTCCGGATCCAACCCTCAGCCGGGAAGATCATGGCCACCATCTTCTGGGATTCTGAGGGAGTGTTGATGGCAGACTATGCGCCTCGTAGAATGACCAGCACAGGCCAATATTACGCTAAAAAACTGGCTGGGTTGAATAAGTGCATCCGTCAGAAGCGGGGCGGCAAGTTGACACGCGGTGTCCTGCTCCTCCACGGCAATGCCCATGTCCACAAGGCCAGAGTTGCACAAGCTGCCTTTCGTGAGTGCGGATTCGAGGAGCTCAAACATTCCCCCTACAGTCCAGATCTGGCCCCTAGCAACTACTTTTTATTCCGCCAGCTCAAGGCTACACTGCGTGGACACCGGTTTGGGGACGATGAAGATGTCCAGCTCGCCGTCCAGGAGTGGATTGAACAGCAGTCGGGAGATTTCTGGTTGTGGGGAATTCGAAGCCTCGGGGACAAGTGGCGCAAGTGCATTGAAGTCGAGGGTAGTTATATTGAAAAATAATAAACACTTTTCCTCATATCTCGTTTCCTTATATCCGAATTGCAAAACTTATTGACCGCTCCTCGTAACAGGTCCTTATCTTGCGAGCGAGTCAAAAACAAACAGCGTGCCCAATACCTGTTTCTGAGCCAATTTTGGAAAGGGCTATAATCCTACATTTCTTCAGTGTTTCGATGACTTTGAGGTAACGGGAAAAAATAAATAAAACACTCTACTCCAAACTACTATTTGTAATGCACGCTGTCGATAAAAATGGTGTATTTTTGTCATTATCGCCACTTTAAAACAATGAAAAAAGTATATAGATTTTATAGGGATTTCTAAAATTGGCTTGTATACTTGACTTTCCCATTTTTTCAATAGTTTGATTGGTCCCCTTTTTCAATTTTACTTTCGTGAATACTTTTGTGTTCTCTCCCTTTTGCACGATGGATGGTGGTTCCTTGTCAGGACTTTAGCCTTATTTCGCTGTGCATGATGCCATTGTCCGGTGTTTTATGAAATCTACCATCCTGGAAAATCGTGTCGTTTATCAATTCCTTGATAAGGAAACTTACTCACCTTCTGCTTAGTTTAGAGGCTATTTATTGATTTTTTACTTTATTTTATCTATTGGCCTTGCCTTTTCATATACGCCAATGGCCTGATATATTAAATATGAACAATATAATGTGGAAGGGGGTTACGGTTGGGGACAGCACTCCCTGTCTAAGAATTACGGCGAGTTAGTGACGGGTTTGCCCATAAAGATTAATTTTGACTGGGCTAGGTTAGGCTAGTGGCCTTAGCTTAGAAATTCTGACCAGTAGGCCTAGCCATCGGTTAGCGACCAGTATAGCAGCGAAGGGGAGGGGCACTCCTTATTCAGGAGGGGGTGGTTTACAGAGTCGCAGCACCGTGTCAGATATTTGGTGATCTTCTGACCGGTTCGCCCGTGAAGGTTAGGTTGGGTGTGGTTAGGGCTAGGACTAGTGGCTGTAGATTAGTAGACAGTATCCATATAGCTGTGGCCAGTGAAATTTCTTTATCAAACCAGATCACCAAAAGGTTGAAAAATTACATTGATCACTTATCTTACTGACCTGCCCCAAAGGTGGTTTGGCTAAAGGTCTTTGGTCATAGGTTAGCCTAGGTCTATGTGGAAATATTGCGATCTATGAAGAGAGTACCAGTAGCCCAGGAGCGGTTGCTTTCTTTTCCCTGCACCTTCAGGAGGGAGACGCCCTCCAGAAATTAAATACACATATCGAAGTATCCTGAGTCGTCTACTTTCAGAATATATATGGTCATGGGTGGCAATCTCCAAAATCGTAGGAGGAGTTCGTTAAGAAACAGACAAACAGACACAGACAGAGAGAAGCTACACCTTTATTATAATATATATATATATATATATATATATATATATATATATATATATATATATATATATATATATATACAGTAAACCTTCGATATAACGAACCTCAATATAACGAATTTCGGATATAACGAATCAAATTTCCTGGCCGAACTCCATCAAGTTTAACGAACCCAAGTTCGTTAAATCCGATGTAGTCCACTTAAATTTATTAGTAATTACATACGCATTACATATCCATGCAATACAATCTTTATATACATATTTACGTATACAGATTAACGAACGAACCATCGTTATTTCCATAGCTTTTAACGAACTTTCGGCTTTAACGAACGCCCCCTCCCCCGCCCCATATAGTTCGTTATATCGAAGGTTTACTGCATATATATATATATATATATATATATATATATATATATATATATATATATATATATATATATATATATATATATATATATATAACTATATATATATATATATATATATATATATATATATATATATATATATATATATGAATTCCTTGAGTTTGTGTGTATGCGTTAGTCTCACACACACTCACACCCACACACTGTTCTCAGACATAGATGCAATCTAATATATTTGTACATTGATAATTCATATTATAATACATTTTTCAGGAAAATTTATTTTTAGTGCCTCATTGAACAGTTAATTGTTTCCATAATGGCTCACAAAGGACAAACCAAGAGTGTTGTGTGGCGGTCATTCGCTGTAAATGAAGATGACCAAACAAAAGTCACTTGTACAATATGTAACAAAATATTGTCACGAGGTAATAAGAATGAAAAAAGTTCTTTTACTACCACCAATATGCAAAAACATTTGAGGACTTAACTTCAGGAGCAGCTGGAGCAAGAGCAGGAGTTACAGGCACAGGAGCAAGCTCAAACTGCACAAAAACGCACAATGAGTGATTACATCACTACAAAGAAAAAGACCAAAGGGGATTGCAGGCCATCAACAGCAAGCAGTTCGCATTCAGAATTGCAAGTAACATTAGAAGAAACCCTTCTTCTAATGTTTAGCCCCTACAAGTACCCTGATGGCAACAACAAATTCCCCCAAGTTTCTTCCTTGCAACGGGCGAACTGTTTCCTTTGTGGGACTAGCTCCACACAAAACGTAGGTCCAAGATCTTCAGCCCAACTTCAGGGAAAATTTCCTCTTTTATTTCTCTCAAGAGCTAAAATCGAGAGAGAGCACCGGATTCTCATAAAATTCTTATCGTCGCGCGAAAAGATCTTTCGTCTGCCGCCAGGACATGCCAAAAATTCACACCTCGGCGCCATCCGACCTTTCCTCGTCTCAAGCCGCAGGTTTATAATGGCGCGAAGAAACCGAAGAAACTCAGGCCTTCGTCAGCTGGCAGGTGTCTTTTGAGGCAGACATTTTTCTGTGTGGCCGGCCGCGAATTTAGGTATCTCAAAGGCGCGAAAAGGGGTGAAGGGGATTCGATGCGAAAAGGCAAATTTGGAATTAGGGGGGGGGGACACGCAGCTGTGTCGGTGTATTTATGTATGTACTAATGCATGGAGGTATTTAGACTTCTACAGGTATATAGGCTATTCCTAATATGAAAGAAAATGAAATAAATTCTGTAAAGATCCATATTCATTTTGTATCCTAAAACCTTCCATCAAAAGCTATAAAATTCCATAAACTCAATCGCTATTGAAAAGTAAAAAAAAAAACACTAAAATTACTCCATTGCTTTGTCTATTGGCTTCCAGATTCCAACAGCCTAACAGTTGAGTAATATAGTTATGGAAACTAATTATAAAGTATCTAATAAATAGAGCATAATACACTAAACACAAATATTAGGCAGAATCGGCACCGGTATGGACATCGGCAAGCAAGTATAAATAAGAATCGGCATCGGCATCGGTAAGCAAGTATAAATAAGAATCGGCATCGGCAAAAGTTTTGGAATCGGCCCAACTCTAATGGAAATGTGTTAAATACTCGTAAATATCAGCGTTGGTTAAGAAATACCGTTAATTCGATTTCTGACAAAAATAAATTCGAGGATAGAAGCCGCCACACTGCAAATGATTTTGATGTTAAGGCCCTTGTCAAGTCTAATCTTAGATATGACACTCGTGAAGTGACAATAATTTTAAATGGCAGACCTGAAACTGCGCAAACATCTTACAACATAGGAAAAGTCCACATAAATGGTATTTGGGCGCCACATAAACTGCCTGAAGGACAAAGTTGACCATGTATGAATATCGCTGCATCTGTATTGGCACGAAATATTCCTGTGCCATTTATGGGCAGTATTGTTAAGGGAGATAAAAAGTGGGTTCTTTACTACAATATTAAATGCAAAATTTATTGCTTGATCGCAAACAAAAAACATTTCTAGTACTAGACGTGGTTTCCAACGGCATAAGGCTGTACTTTGCATTTGGTTGGAAGGGCAACGAAAATTTCACTATGAGCTATTAAATAGTAAGCAAACAGTTACTGCAGACTTGAATGTTCAACAATTGCAAAGTTTAGCTGAATCCCTCTAAACACAAACTCGTTCACTGTACAACCGAAAGGCTGTCGTCATCCGTCTTCATCACAGCGCGCCCTCACGTGGCACGTTTGGTACAAGACCAAAAAATATTGCGTTATGTTGGGAGTACATTGTCAATAATGGTGGAAACTACTTTCCTGAATAAATGTGTTTTTTTTTTTTTTTAATATATAGTGATTTTAGTTTTCTGACAATGTAGTATTTTGATCTTCGTTTTAAACCAAAAATTATAACATGTTAACAAAATATTTCTCCGAATCAATCAATTTGTATCATGTCCAGATTTTTCCACCAAAGTAGAAATGTAAACATGATACAAAATTGTTTGATTCGAAGAAATATTTAATGGATAAATTCTTATTTTTTATTTAAAACGAAGAAAAATAATACGTGTGACGGTGAAGACATAAATTATGCACAAGAGAAAGAACAAAAATAAAATGACCAAATTAAAAAAAAATTGCTACAGCATCGGCACGACACGGGGATGTAGGCACGAGATAAGAGAGTTATGGTATTCATAATAAAATTGAACCATTCAATCCTTATAATGTGATAATATCTAACTATTCTTCTTATCAAGTCAGTCGTGGGTTAAGGTTTAAATTAGCTTTTGGTCTCGACTTTAATTTACTTATTTTAAAGTCAGATTATTACCACTATTACCTGTATTTCTGAAAGTGTGTTTAACCTTCAAAGTTAAATCATTTTTACCTTCAATTTAACGTCCATTAGTAGTAATTTGAAATCAATGGCCTACAAATATTTCTATAACTTCAACTCAAATAGAACATTCTCTCTTTTTAGCTCTAAAATAGTCTAATTATTCGTTTTTATCTCGACGCCCATACCAATAGCAGATCCAGGATAAAAAATGGGGGGGGGGGGGACGCTAAGCTCAATTCATTTCTCTGAGGAGTCCAAGAAAAGGGCCTTAAACATTAACAAGGTCTGATGACCAAAGTCGCGTGCTCTCACTTATTCTGATTTATGACCTTACGACCTTATCATTCGAAAGAGAATGTAAAACAACATAAGGGTTTCCAATTTTGTTAGAATCGGCCGAATAGTTATGATGTTATTGCCAAATAATTTCCCAGCTGACCTTGGGAGGACTTTGGTAATTATATCATTCGAAAAAGAACGCAAAACAACATAAGGGTTACGAGTTTCGTGAGAATCGGCCGAATAGTTATGATGTTATTACCAAAACAAAAAAAAAAATCAAAACAGGGACCGACGGACCGACCGACATAGTGAGATATAGAGTCGCACGCACTAATATTGTTATCTTACACAACATTTATAATAAGAGTATCTCATAAAGGAGGGAGCACTAACTCTTTCAGATCCGAATATTTTTCCGCGCACCAGAAAATTCTAAATTGTAGTTTTTGGACGTCAGCTAAGGTATAATACTGAATTTAATAATTATTTTTGAGATTTACCTGTATTTTAGACATGTATCATATAAGGTACATTTAATCGCAATGGTTTAAAAACTGTTTTTATATATATATATTCTATATTTTTACATAACTTTTTCTAAATAGCAGAATACAAGTATAGCTTAAAAAAGAAATATATACATAAACGGGTCTGAAATTTGGGGGGAGCGCCTAGCACATATGCAAGCCTGATAAAGAAGATGGTTTTTTTCTTAAGGACCCTTACTCTCAGGATGGAGATGTCGAGTAACATCTGGAGGCTTGGGTGAACTCAATAATCCCATTCCGGCTTCAACGCATGATGGAAGATCTGCAGCAATATATATTCCCCAATCTTCACCACTTCATTTAAAAAACTCTCCTTCCAAAGTCTCAGCATGATACACCATCGTTGCATTGCGCTTTAAATACGAGAATAAAAACAAATGTTCTTATGGGCCTATGTTGATTATATTATAAAAATCATTAATATAGTGTCAAATTCTAGCAAGTTTTAATATGCACGCAGTAATTTAATTCAGTACACAACTAAAAGTGAAAATAAAATGAATAAGTCTTTACGAAAACTGTAGAGGTGAACATTGTTTCATTCGATACATATAAAATAAAATGTATGATTCTGGTTCATCCGTTGGTATGATGTAGAGAGTTACTAAAACACACAAGCTTAACTACCCTCTAAGTTCTATATTTGCTGCTTCTACATTGTGGGGGAATTCCACGTGGAATTTATTTCCAGCACGGAAGTGACGTCCATACGTAAAAAGAAAATTCTAGAATTTGGTTAGGCTTAAATTGGTAAGCCCCCCCCCCCCCCCATCCACAAGCGGTAGCCTCAAACCGCGTCCACCCCGGACCACCTTTTCGCGGGTTAGAATCGCTTGGGCGTGAAGGTTCGAGGCCCTTCAAGAGTAGCGCTGGCCAAACACCCCTGCGGGGGGAACCTCAGATATATAGGGCCCGTCTTCCAGGTGGGAGATACAGAGTTGAGGAGTTCCGCCAGGTGGTGATCGTCAAATGGAAATACCTCACTGGTTGGGCTAATTCCAACGACACGAAAAGTTCAGCCGTCACTTTGCTTCGTTGTTAAGCACCTGACTTGGAACTAGGCGGAATGCTTCTTGGATCCTGGCGGGACTCCTCAACTCTGTATCTCCCACCTGGAAGACGAGCCCTATATATCCGAGGCTCCCCCGCAGGGGTGGGGGTGGGGAAACATGGGATGTTTGGCTAGCGCTACTCTCGAATGGCCTCGAACCTTCACGCCTAGGCGATTCTAACCCGCGAAAAGGTGGTCCTGGGTGGACGCGGTTCGAGGCTACCACTTGTAGATGGGGGAGGGGGAGGCTTACCAATATAAGCCTAACCAAATTCTAGAACTTTCTTTAACGTATGGACGCCACTTCCGTGCTGGAAAAGAAATTCCACGTGGAAATCCCCCACACGTTATATTCCGATAGAAATTTGTTTCCGCTGTCGTCCAGATCATTTTGAACAGTTCAATTTTTCTAGTAAATTGCTTATCTGCTGCTAACTTTCGTTTTATTCATCCAAATTTGTCTAACTTTTACCCATCCGTTGTTTGGACCCGTAGTTTATAATAGACCAATTTTTGAAAAGTTGTATTTTCTCTCGCAAAACCCATGGAAGATGTTGGGATAGAAATACAGGCGTTCTGATCTTTTAGAACGGTACTTATCTTCCACTTATTTTGTACTTCTTCTATCTTCACCACTTCCTTCACAGATCTCTCCTTACAAACTTGTGTGAGATTCTTTTGTTGTCATTTTAAATAACACAACCTTGTCATGACTGCTATCTTACACCTAACGAACATCCAAGTGCCACTCTTAGCCATCCTTTGTAAATATTCTTTTTGACCTTTGAACTAAAAATTAATTAGTGCTCTTCACGAACCCATGTATGGATGGCCTCTCAGCCAAGTTGCCAACTTGGGATCCCAAATACGAGGGTGTCGTGACCTTACTATACCCATTTGGCAACAAAGGAAATAATTAAAGACCAAAGGGACAAGTGACGCAGAATCCCCAGAACCCCCCCACCCACAAAAAAGTGAGGGTTGTTCCTGGTCATTTAGATTCTACTAAATTTTGTACGAACCTTTTTGTAGAAGGTTTAAATGCTCAGCTTCCGTTCATTTTCATTATTTTTTTCCGTTCACATTTTTAGTTTCCCCTTTATTTTCTTTCTCACCTAAATGAACATACCATTTCCCTTTATGCAAAAGCATTATAGTTTGTAAAAGGTAAATTAGCGAAGGATTAGGTAGAAGTGTTTTGGTGTGAAGAAGAGTGCGAATGAGATTGTGACTCAAAGTGTTTTGAGGTAATGTGTGCATGGAAGAAGAAAGGGTGGAAATAGACTGTTGAAGAGGATATACGAGAGTGGGTGTCAAGGTGTGAGAAAGGCTGTAGAAGATCACATCAAAAAGGTGGATTGATTATGTAAATGAGTGTTTGAGAGAGAAATGGCTGACCGAGGAGGAAGTAGCTGATATTATGTATGATAGGTCTGCATAAAAGGGGTGCTGAGGGGGGCCTGCTTGGAGCCTTCTACCCAGGGATCAATCTTGACTGAACGAGCTGCTACATCACATAGCACCCCATCAATATGCTACACCACATAGCCCCCTCCCCCCCATCAATATTAAGTGCCTTCAGCATGAATGACGGGTGACCTTGTCATAGAAGGGGTGGGATAAGCAGGTAGTTTTAGTGTCGTTGTAGTGCGTCGACACCACTTTGTGGGAAAGAAGTAGATGTTGAGGCGCCGCTTCATTCTTTAACCGACTTAGAATCGGGTTGAAGTACATAATGAAGCGCAGCCTTATGTTGCAGCATAAATTACAATAAATCAAATAGAATCTAAACTTTTACTTTTGTAATGATATATGTATTTTTTGTAGAATTGAACGTGTACAAATTATAAAGTCACTTCTGTTTCTCATATTTAGTTAACAATCAATACACAGAACAAAACGTATTGAGTTCTCACGTGCTGAATGCAACCTCTTTATAAATATAAGGTAAAAACACACTTGGATGCAACCGAGGAAATACAAATAATTTGGATGCCATGGAAACAGCGTGTAAAATGGAAGGATTTAAAAAAGATACTTTAATTATAATAAAAAATTAATTACGTCGGTGTAAGTAAGATTTCAAATGTTAAACAGTGCGCAGTGATAGTGTATATACCCTGGAAGGAAAGAAGTGAGACTAAGAAAGAGTTTCTGAGATGCTTTGCAACGAGTGGTGGATAAAGTTAGGAATGAGTATCGGTTGATGGTTGTAAGATATGGATGAATGGGTGGCAGGATAAGTGAGGGAATACCTGGGGCGATTTGGTAGAACTGTAGCTAATAAAAATGGAGATTGATTGTTCGTACGGTTTGTGCTGAAAGAAAATTGTCTAGAAAACACGTTCTTTCAGCTCAATGATTTCCCTAAGTGGACATGAGTAATGCAAAGAAGATAGGATGTATGTAGGATTGATAGAGCTGCTCGTGTACTCAACTGGCTGTATGATAAAGAAGTTGCAAAAAGTATAAATATGAGACTATCTGACCACATGATCTTGCTATGTATGGTTAAATTGGTTGGTGCGTGGCTCAGATGTATGGAAGGTAGGAAGTAAAATAAAATCAAAAGTGAAAGGCTGATGAATCAGCGAAGGAGAGAAAGAATATGTGAGAGTACTTCAAAGTATGAAGGATGAACCAAATATGGAAATAGGGTTAGATAAAATGTGGGAAACAATAAGGAAATGATAATAGGTAATACAAAGGTTGTTTATGAATGTACTAGAATTGCAAAGACAAAGCTGTAGATGAGCATGTCAAGGAAATATGGATGAATAAGTAAAAGAACTAAGGATCAGAGGGGTAAAATGAATGATATTCCAGTAAGAAAGAACCAAATGAAGCATTTGAAACGAAGATAAATTAAGATTAGTATGGGAACAGGAAGTTATTTTCGAAGTAAATGTAATGGGAAGAAGAGAATGTGGGAAGGTACTTGTAATCGAAAAAGGACGCAAATAATACTTTGTTGAAGTTTTAATGTGGGTATTGGAGATGGCAAAGGGTAAGATCAAGCATTTGCGCAGAGACGTGTAGATATAAAGCGAAGGACCAAGGATCTGGAGAAAGCACCGGATTGTCCCAATAAGAAAAGGATATGGCAGGCTCAAAGAATGTATGGAAATAGCGGTATAAACTGATGGATGTCTTTAGAAGTTATTTTAGGAGTATGGCATGTATTTAGGTAACGAGGGTCAGAGTGAAGATGTGAGTAACAACAAGGAAAGAAGGTACCCTAGGAGACCTTACGGTCCATTCAAAGAGGGTACCTTTGGACTAGCAATCGAGCGGGCAAAAAACTGCTCAATTGTTTTGCGTCCCTAAACGGCCACTTTTCAAGACTTTGTCTAGTCTTGACTTGAACTGGTCAACAGATTCACTGTTGACAACTTCCACTGGAAGTGCGTTCCACATACCGCAGATACTGTAAGTGAAAATATTTCCACACAGATTGCGGTTGTAACGCTTCAGTTCAAGTTTGAAGCCGTGATTGCGCGTTCTGTTCTCACTCAGTGTGAAAATATCCCGGTAGTCAACAGTGTCGAACCCTCGAAGTATTTTGAAAACTTCGATGAGCTGACCACGCTGTCTACGGGTTTCCAGAGAGAACAGATCTAATTCCCTTAGTCTATCCTCATAACTTTTATTTCGGATAGAGGGAATCAGCTTGGTTGCCCTGGCTTGTACGCGTTCCAATCTCGCGATGTCCTTTCGCAATGAAGGACTCCAAAATTGTACGGCGTACTCCAGGTGCGGTCGGACAAGTGAGTTGTACAGGCACAGTACAATCTCCTGGTTCCGATAACCAAACTGGCGCTTAATATAGCCTAGCATCCTTTGGGCCTTTTTCTCCGCCTCAATGCACTGTTTCGAGAACTTGAGGTCACTAGTGATAGTAACACCCAAGTCCTTCTCAGTGTCACTCGATTCAAGAGCAGTGCCCTTAAGGATATACTGAGATTGGGGGTTTCTGTGGCCGATATGCATCACTTTGCATTTGCCCACGTTAAAAGGCATTTGCCACGTGTCCGACCACTCCCCAATCTTCCCAAGATCTTCCTGCAGGCCGGCAGTATTTCCATCCTTTGCAACGTTCATACCAAGCTTGGTATCGTCGGCAAATTTGGAAATCTTGGCAACCATGTCACCGTCCATGTCGTTGACGTAGATGATGAATAGTAGTGGTCCCAGGACAGAACCTTGAGGCACCCCACTAGGAACGGGCACCCACTCAGAAGACTGTCCATTTACCACCACCCGTTGCCGTCTGCCACTTAGCCAGTTCTCGATCCAGCCGGCTACCTTTCCGTCTATGCCAAGCGCTCGCACTTTCCGGAGAAGGCGGCGGTGTGGTACCTTATCAAAGGCTTTCTGAAAGTCTAGGTAGACCACATCCACCGCCTTGTCCCGATCGTGCTCACTGAAAACGAAGTGGAAGAATTCTACAAGGTTCGTCAAGCATGACCGTTGCCTTCGGAAGCCGTGCTGGGAACTCCTCAGTAGCAGGTTTGACTCTAAATACGACGTCACTTTGTCCACCATGATGCTTTCCATGAGTTTACCGACTATCGAAGTCAGACTGATAGGTCGGTAGTTCAACGGTTGGTTACGGTCTCCTTTCTTGAAGATAGGGGTCACCTCCGCCTCACGCCAGTCTCTAGGAACGCATTTGGTCCGGATTGACATGTTAAAGATAGCGCACAGATGTCGTGATACTTCATCGCACACTTCCTTCAACACTTTAGGTAGAAACCCATCCGGTCCAGGGGACTTATTCGTCTTTAGGTCAGCGATCTTTTTCTTTATTTCTCCTTCGGTGAAGTCCATTGCCTCCAGCTTTTCCCCCGAGTAGGAATCCGTCGGCTGGGGAATGGGACCACACTCTTCAGTAAACACTGAAGAGAAGTAGTCGTTGAGGAGGTTGGCATTTTCTGTATCTGAATGCTTTAATGTCCCTTCCTCATTCCTCAAAAGGCCAATCGTTCGACGGATTGGTTTACGGCTGTTCACATATCCAAAAAACTCCTTGGGATTCTCTTTACAGAGTCTCGCCACTCGGAGTTCCTCAGACCGCTTAGCCGCCCTTATGCTGGACTTCACTCTCCTGGCTAGCCTCCGGTATTCGTCAAAGTCACCCGAGATCTTCGATTGACGGTACACATTTCTCTTCTCCCTAAGCAGTTGCCCGATTTCTCAATTAAACCACTTTGGTTGAACAGAAGACCAACGGGGGCATTTCAGAGGGATAAACGCGATTGAAGACTCATGAATGTGGTTTTGAAACTGTTCCAAGAGTCTTCAACAGCATCGCACTCCTCTAGCCTCGCGTCAGTCAGTCCCACGCGTAGACCTGCAAAGTCTGCTCTTCTCAAATCCAGTTTCCTTGATTCACTAGTTGCAGGCTCTGCCTTGGGGACTTTGACTACAAATCTAATTAGTCGGTGGTCACTGCCACCGAGCTCTTCGCGATGTTGTCTTGACTGTTTGATATATTTATGATTGGAGGGCAGAGAGAAGTACGAATAAGATTGAGGGAGAGAGTTATAAGATTGATGGCGAATGATGAAGCTTTGATTCTGGATGTGTTGATGTTCGTTGATGACATGGTGCAAGTGGCTAATTTGAAAATAGCGATTGGAGCGTTCAACCGTGAGGATGGGTTAGGGTGTGATATTGGAGTGCCTGCTGTGTTCATTGAACAAGCGAGATAATTTAATTATCTAAAGTTAAATTGCGAATGGCAGTGGTAGTGCTGGTGATGAGACATTGCTTCAGCAAGGGTTTGCATGGTAGGAAGACCTTAAGGCCGACCAGAGTGTGAGTGAATGCTAAGAGTGTAAAATGTACCATAAGGTTGCATTAGAGTATGCTGGCGCCAACGTTGGTTTATAGAAGTGAGATATGGGTTTGGAAGAAGAAAAGAGTGCGAGAGAGAGGAGTGTAAATTAAAGATTTAAGAATTATGATGCGAATGACAAAGGTAAAAGGAAAAATTAATGGCTAAGATATGGACATATGGAAAAAGATGCGAATGACCTAACCTAGAATGTTATGAAGCCTTATGTGGAGGTAAGAAGATTGGATGTAAATACAAGTAAACTATTAAAGAGAACATACGAGAGTAAGTGTCAGGCTATATGGAGCGCTGTAAATGAAATTCCTAAAAAAAACAAAGAATAAACGAAGGAAAACTGGATGGTATTGAATACGATAGATGAGCATGGAGGTGTTTGCGAAAGGGTGCTAGTAGTTGTCTGCCCAGGAATAAAACCTGACTGGACGAGATACAACTTATAGCACACCTTTGGCCCCGATTGCTATAAATGGCCAAAGTGGCGTAGAAAAGATGGATGTCCTTGTAGATAATGAAGTAAATCAGGATGGGAGGAAATGGTTAATGTTTAATTGCATTGAGATACGCCAATCTCACTGTTGAAAAACGTATACAATTGTGGAAAAAAGGAGAGAATTAAGATTGGAAAAAAGGTGTAAACCTTTTGGCGGTCTCACAGGAACATTTACATGGAGGTGTCTTAAAATGTTGACAGAGAAGGAGAATTAAAAGAAAACACATCAAATCAATTCTTATCCCATCGTGCGACTGTTATAGTGCGTATAAACAAGAATATATTTATGGATTAGCAAAGAAAAAAGGATTAGGAGCTCAGTTAAAAAGGAACCAAGGGCAAACATGGAATTTGGGGTGGAATTGTAGTGGAAAAAGAGTGGGGGCAGTGATGCTTTAGTGCAGAGTAATCATAAACTTTACCTAAGGCATCGATGATTCCTTTCCTTCACCACAACTCCACCAAGGATTCAATGTTTGTCCTTCCTTCGAGTTTAAGAGTTGATCAAATCGTGCCTCTTTTATCTGCCTTTTATCTCATCTACTCGATTAAATCACTGTATTTTTATACACATTAAAAGACGGTCGAAGTCGTTTAATGTGACACGAGAAGAATGAAAATATATGATTGGTCGGAAAGGCCTGACTCGCTTAGGAAGCGGAAGATGTGTACGGATTTGGCTGGTGGCTGATCACTGGAAGAAGATCGGTAGAGAATGATGGACTTTATTTTGAAGAATAAATGTTGGTGTTGCTCCATAAAATTTTGTTGTTTTCTTTCCGGTTCCTAAGTGAGTAAGGACTTTCTGACCAACCTATGATTCTTTCCTTTTTTGTTAATTCCTAATTTTCTCCGATAATGATAATGAAACCAAAATAAAGATAAAAATTACAATCCCTGGTAAAACCGAGGGAGGCAGGGGCCACTCGTCATTGGTGACACGGGTAAAGATGAACGGTAGTACTGTGTATTTGTCACCTGCCAGTGAACGTTTAGGACTTTTGGCAGCTCAAGGAAGAACCACTCTTTCCAAGTCAGGAAAGTGTGAACTGAAAACCTTTTAAGTAAACGGAGGAGTGATATGGCGTGTGTGTCAAGGAAAGCAGTGAAAGATATGAGTGTTGTAATTGGCTATGAACGTAATGGTGTGGGGAGATTCAACTGCCTATGTGACTGCACGAGGTTCATTATCACGACGTGACAGCACCGAAGAAATTTTGTGTATCCTCTGTCGCTTGGAATCGAACCGGGTACCGAGACGTGGAAATCCAACGCCTTATCCATAAACAACAAGAGCTCGAGTCCATTCATATTGGTTCAAATTGAGGCTAATTGCGGTTCATGGGGGATACTGTCTAAAGGACTGGAAACCTCCCTCCTTCTACCCGATCCCCAAAGCTCCCTTGGGTTAAGGCTCTTTGTTAAAGGAAAATGGCTGAATTAAGGGGATTTAGTTCTTACTGTTGGATCCTTTAACCAACAAGTTCGCTCCTTTGACTAACACGTTCGCTCCTCTGAGCAACTCGTTCGCCCCTTTTACCAACCCTTCGATCCTGTTGCCAACCCAACCGCTGCTTTTACCAACTCATTTGCTCTTTTGACTAGCTCGTTCGCTCCTTTGACTAACTCATCGCTCCTTTGACTAACTCGTTAGTTACTTTGACAAACTCGTTTGCTCCTTTTACCAACTCTTTCGCTTCTTTGGCCAACTCGTTCGCTCTTTTGACCAGCTCGTTCGCTCCTTTGACTAACACGTTCGCTCCTCTGAGCAACTCGTCCGCCCCTTTTACCAACTCCTTCCATCCTCTTACCAACTCCTTCGCTCCTTTTACCAACTCCTTCGCTTCTTTGGCCAACTCCTTCGCTCCAGTTTCATGAGTAGTGTAATGAATTTTGCCTAGGGGTCATCTTAATTCTTTTCCCCGAAATTCAAAAGAGTGCAACGCACCGCGCTGTAGGTCAATTTCTTTCCGCGCCCAAAATTGGCGCATTTCATCCTATTCATGCCCCAATTTTCTGGTATATCAGTGCAATTAGTTTTAAATTCACTTGACATAGGTTCATGATGAACTGGTCAGACATTGATGACCTTTATGGAGTTGCGAGGACATAAGTACCTTTCTAAAATTGCGCAAGTTAGGAGTTATGTTAGGGGTGGTTAGTTTTTTTATATATTTAATTTAAATGGCTCGTAGTAGCCTATCGTATAATTCAAAGTTTCGCGAAAAGGAGCAACAAGCCGTTATAGAATGCATGAACCGCTGAAACCGCGCTGGGACTTATTAATTTACGCTTTAACGATTTTATTATTATTATCATTGCGATTTCGAGATTGACAATTTTTTTTTAAGTCCGTCAAAGGGAAACTTAAACATTCTGTGTCAACGGTGCGTGCAAAGTATAATAATAATCCTACACCACTACTTACCTTCAATTTTGCACTGACTGCAATTTCGTAATAAAATTATTCACTTTTTCCAATGGGCAAAAAAATAATTTCAGGCACAATGTGTTATGATTTTCGTAAATTTCCCATCATGAAATTGCACAAAAATTAACTGAACCGAAAACTCCCTGATAAATTCTTCATTTAATTCCATCCTCCAAAGCATCAATCATAGTTCAAAATGAAATATTGTAACCTCTCTACAAGTAATAAAATATCTTCCGCACTATCTCTGATAATAATCATAAACTTGTATTAATTGTAGTTATAGCTTTTGTTATTTTTTACCTCACAAATATATCAATAGTAGGTCATCCAGGAACGACTATGTAGAGCTATGTTATTGTCGAGCGGAGGAGAAATGTAACTTCAAATGAACGAAATCCAGCGAGCGCATGACTCCAAACCTTACACAAACCCATAACGGGACTAACTGAACCGCAATCTGAAGACACACTGTATATATAAGGGCTGCCAGCAATTTTCCAACATAAATGGCCAAATAGACAAGAAGTAATCCAAAGTGGCGAAATATTTTTACTAAAAAGCGTAATCTCTTAGTATACTTAAATATCTGCATAATTTTATGGGGTATGATTATAATGAAACAATTAATATGAAAAATAATGGATACCATAATAAATAATAATTGGAATGTAAATAATCGAAATTACATTAAAATATTACTCGTTTTACATTTTTCAGATCTGATATTTAGTCTAACTGTATGAAAGTAAAGAACTTTTTTAACAAAGTCAGTCACATATTTTGCATTAGAACTGTATAAAGTTTTACTTCTATGAATCCTTATTACCTTCTCTAGTAACTTGAATACGTCACAGATTTACAAACATTGAATGAAGTACAAGTTTCATAACTTGTGACTAGAGTAGGGGAAATTTGTCAAATAAAGTATATTTAATATTTTCTCTTTGAAAAACTTGACATTTAGGCATTCAAAACAAATTCCCTGTAATGCTCATATAATAAATGCTTTTAAATTTAAAAATTCCTCAATTCACAGATTACTCTTAAATATCTGCAGTGCACATACGTCTAAAGTCACTAGCCTTTATCAGCATTCCCTATTATTCTAATTGTGAGTCATTTACATCTTTTGAACATATTACCCCCCCCCCCCACACACACACACGCGCGCGCGGCTTGAAGTGTACGTAATACACTGTAAAGTTCTTGTCAGTTTTATGCATATTTATATCTGGTACTCATCTTATTAAAAGGTCCAAACAGCTAAAACGTATGTATGGCCAAATCATAAAGTTCATTCATGCCTCTAAAAACAAAGGACAGATTTACTCATTTCAGTCATAAATGAGAGCCTAGACCTATACGAAGATGTGCTCACGTCATTCAGAACAAGGGCCTGAATACTTCATATTGATATTTAGTTCTATTGTTTATGACATAATTATGTTTTCTGGTAATGGATGCATTTATACATGTTCTTTAGTTTGAGATGCATCTTTTTCTCTCATAACTTTTTAATCTCTTTCTATATATTGGAACTTTAGCAGTGTCAGAGCCAAATATTAGAGAATATTCTGTGCAATCTTCATGGAAATTAAACGATTGTTTTCAAGAAAATCTGGATTTTGGAGGGGTATTTCGTTCTCGAGTTTTAAACGGTACTCTATCAGGAGAAATGCTTTCCTCTTACCCTAACTGCACCACTTTCATTACGAACCTCTACCCACAAGCTCTCTGGCGAAGATGCTTTCGTTGGTTTTCATTTTTTTAAGAAAATAAAAATATTAAGGGATTCAATGTAAGTAAAACAAAAGGGTGAGTGTATAATCGCATGTGAATGTTGAGGTGAATGGGCAGGACTGCTTCATTAAACCATGATTCTATTACACATATTATGTATATCTATAACTTCATCAAAAATATAACTCACTAACTCATCCTTCTTATTTGTCACCTCGAAGCACCTTTGATTAAGGAGCTTAACGATACCCATCACCTCTGTCCGGGTCTAGCTCCGGGGGTGAGAGGAGAGCCTGGATGATTGTTGTTGTTGTCACTTAAAACTAAGAAGCCAAAAAACAACGATGGAATTAAAAGGCGTGGAAGAGAATCCGCTGAAAGCGTTTTCAATCCACACTCCCCCGACATGTAACAGGTGGCTGTTCATTAAGCCACGAAAGGTTCTAACGCTCTTTCGTTGGTGGCAAACCGCAGTACTACCGTTCTTTCTGTTCCGTCCTCCACTCAACGACGACATGCCCTCGGTCTCCTCGGGATTGGCGCTGAGGGTCTTTCTGATTTATTTATCGTAAACCGCATCTCATCTTGTATCGTATCTTCATGGCCAAGGTTAAATAGGTTTAGGAGGGTCGCACGCTTCCTCACTCCCTCGCGATATTTATATAGGTGGCTGTTCATTAAGCCACGAAAGGTTCTAACGCTCTTTCGTTGGTGGCAAACCGCAGTACTACCGTTCTTTCTGTTCCGTCCTCCACTCAACGACGACATGCCCTCGGTCTCCTCGGGATTGGCGCTGAGGGTCTTTCTGATTTATTTATCGTAAACCGCATCTCATCTTGTATCGTATCTTCATGGCCAAGGTTAAATAGGTTTAGGAGGGTCGCACGCTCCCTCACTCCCTCGCGATATTTATATTAAGCAAAAGAAATTTATGTTATTAATAAAACATACTTTAGGTAATGTACATAACTAATTTATAAGGGCTCAAATGGAACGAGGAATAATTTTTGTACCTTTTCTCTATTTATAGGGAAAACTCACATTTAAAAGGTCAGAAGCAGACGACATATGGACTTAACTAATCAGGGTAGGATTTGCGGCATTTTTACACGCTCAGACTCTGGCCAAACATATTTCGAAGTTTGTAAATATTATGTCCTTTTAGGTTTTATAGGAGGATAAATCTAATGTTATCTGAGAAAGGGTATTTCTCTCTTGGGAAGTGGTACCGGTCCGTTGATTATAGTTTAGCAAATGCTGGATTTGCAAATAAAAACTCCAAAAAGATTTAAACCTAAATTATAAAAGCATGGTTAATGTTTTATAAAGTGATAATTGTATTCTGGTTTACCATGTACTTATGGATCCATTAGTGCGTTTTAATTCCTCATATGGGCGGCTATCTAAGTCAATATATGTATCTCCTTTTAGCATATTTAAAAGATATTTAAAATCAATAGATATAGCCAACTTAAGAAGCTGGGATTCAGGGAGATAGTGACAAACTTTTCCAGGTCATTTTGTCATCTTATGAACAAAAGTTTGGAATGTTCAAAGAAAGTCAAAAGTCAAGACATCGCCGCTTACTTTTCAGCGACAGCAGTCGTCCATACAATTCCATCCAAAAAGATCAGAACGCCTATATTTCTATCACAACATCTTCCATGAGTTTTGCCAGATAAATACAGGCTTTCCAAAAGTATTGTAAGATAAACTATAGCTATAAACTACCTATTGGTAAAAGTTATTTAAATTTGGATGAAGGAACGAAAGTTCTCAGAAAATATTAAAAAGACCAATAAAGTGAACTGTTCAAAATGATACGAATAACAGCAGAAACTAATTTCTATCGGAATATAACGATTAAATTACATGGAAAAGGTTTGTACAAGTTATAAGTAATTAGTATTTAGTGTGCGGGCCTTTATTCTTGATGATGCCTTGACATCTCCTGCATTAAAAAACGAACCAAACTTGGACACCCCTTTTTTGTAATCTTTCAGTAATTTTCTGCAATTTTACGTAATTTTTCAGTGATCTTGCTCTATTCATGTTGAAGAATTTCTCAGAATTCTTGAACTGTTTTCGGATTCCTCGATTTAGACCTCTCTCTCAGTGTCTTCCCAATGGGATTTGGATGTGAACCCTGTGTAGGCCAGTTCATAACAATGATGTGTTCTTTGTTCAAGAAGGTCTTCGCCTACTTGATCGTGGGTTAGGGGTTAATATCCTGCCTGGAAATTTCAGGTTGAGCCTTGGAAGCTCGATGGTGGCGCAAATCATGCTGTCGCAGCAGTTCCGTGTACGCATAACATAATATAATTTCACGGATGAAAAAAGACACATGAGCCTATCAAAGGTCATCCACATCTGTCAAAACCCGCCGACAAAATGCATTCATAGTATTATGTCAGATCATGCATCTACAATCTACAATTTAAACAATATATAGGATTGTGTCAGATCATGCATCTAAAATAGACAATTTAAACAATCCATAGGATTGTGTCAGATCATGCATCTACAATAGACAATTTAAACAATCCATAGGATTGTGTCAGATCATGCATCTACAATAGACAATTTAAACAACCCATAGGATTGTGTCAGATCATGCATCTACAATATACAATTTAAACCATCCATAGGAATGCGGCAAAAACAAAAGCATCATCTTTAAGGTTCGTCAAAATCCAAATCACCCATTATATACAATAATAAAAAACTGGATCCTCCTTCCTCTTCTCGTCTTCACCCGACATCCCTTGGGATAACTCGGAATGAGTACACAAAAGCACATCGGCACGAGACTTCGGCCCGTTTAGGCCACGGAGCACGTTCAAGCACAGGATCGCATCAGCTAGACCAGCAAGGAGGCGACTACGATCCCCGGAGCACCAAACATAGCCGGACTCGACTCGCTAGCGGCCCGCCGAGGATCTCAGGACTTAAGCAGCGCAGCAACATCAGCAAGCAGGTATTTTCTTCCTGATTCCAAGATCCTCCCGAAGGCCACCCAGAAGCAGATGTCACCCACCCTTGGAAGGGGGCCACCGGTGCATCACGTCTCACCCGGATTCTCACGGGTTCAGTTCACCAGTGAGCCAAGTGAGCTACCTTCTGCGTAGCCGTTATTTCCAGAAGCCCCTAGGTCTCTCCCGAGACCGTCTGCTGCCGCTGCCCCCGACCCGGACCCGACTTTCCTGCCCACCGCTACAGACATAGCAGCCTACACCGGAACAAGATAGGACATTGTTAATCATAACCTTCGCACCAACCTATAGGCATCGTGCTTCAAGACCCGGGATCGTGAGGAAATTCAGCTGCTCCTCGCCCTCTTCCCGTTTCGGAATAGTTTAAGTGCTGCAGATTATCATAGACTCCACCAACGCCTCCGATTGTACTATATCGTCTATTAACACGGATGGACAACAGCCTTAAACGACGCACGAGAACAGGCTGCCCTAGAAACCGGTATAGTGATCTCAGAAAGATCCCTAGCTAGACCTTTTACCGCTACCGCCCCCCCCCGCCCTTGTATGGATCGTGGGCTCAACCGACGCCTCGAAGAGGTCGTCGGGGCCGACCTAGCAACCGGGCTCGCCAGGGCGTGCGCCTTTCTTCAAGACGTATGTGAAGGCCTCGACTGACGGGAAGAACTACGTGTCGCCAGGGCCCGTAGACGCCTGGGCCTCGACAATCACTCTCGATCGGACACATCTGAAGAATTCCGGTCCCTCTCTTCCGCTAGTCCCCCTTACTTCTCAACCCCCTCCCTCTCTCTCTGGATTTGTCGGCCTCACTCTTTCAGATCTCCGCAAGCGACTCTGAAGACTTGGTATTTTCGCCCCCCAAACGAAGAAATCTGTTCGGCACTGGGAGTTCATCCGCCACCGCTTCCATCTCCAGATCTAGAAGCAGTGACCCGCCCACTCTGTCTCCAGTTCCCAGGGAGTATCTTTTCACAAACCCTCCACCCATTTTTCCTCAGATAGTCGACCTCAGCTCTGATGACGAAATCATCATCTTCGACCCACCAGCACCAGCAGCCCCGGAACCCCTGGGAGAGCTCTGAACATTCTAAGAACAAGCCTCCACCTCCCTAGGGCAGCTCGACATCGAGGACGACTACTGCCTGAGGAATTTTTTCACAACCACGGCGGAGGAACTGGGGGCCTTAAACATCGAGGAACCCAACCAACCCCTCCGTACCATCACCGCCACCCCTCTGCCAGACTGGCAGTCCCGACGATAATAGAAATTCCCCCTCCTTCTCCCACAGGTTCTTCAGAGCATTACCCCCTCCCCCTCCTCTCATCCCTCCGAGGAAGGCGACATTCTCCGCTACGTCATGAGTGGACCTTCGGACATCGTGGCCCCGCATGATAACAGAGAAAACGACGACAACGCCAATGAAAACGACGCGACAAATGACGCCCAGGAGGGACAACAACAACAGGAGTGGATTAGCCCAGGACTGGGCCCTTTGGAGCAGGAAGAGGGCTCGCTATCTCCCGACGCCCGCCTAGATGTACTTTCCCCTGGATTCCCCATAGAGTTAAAATTTTCCTCCGACGAGACTATAGGAATTGGCAAACATCATCATCCCGAGTAGCCCCCTCTCGTCGAACAACTCAGAGAGGAGGACATTATATTGGGTTGAGGAATAAGTTCTTGCGGTTTTATCCAATTTATTCATTACCACTAATAATTTTAGAAAAACTTCATTTTTAATTGATAACGATATGCAATTTAATCAATAATGTATTCTCCGTTGTTATTTACGACTTTTTCCAAACGTTCAACAAGTTTTTCGATGCCTCTGGAATAAAAATCTCTGAATTTTGACTCGAAGAATTCGTCTAACCAGTTTCTTAAGTCCACATCAGTATTGGGCGAAACGCTACGCAAATTGTTGGAGGGCAATCGGAACATATGGAAATCCGATGGAGCCAAGTCTGGCGAATATGGAGGATGCGGCAGGATTTCCAAATTAAGCATTTGGATGGCGTCTTTTGTCATATTATCAATGTGAGGACGAGCATTGTCGTGTTGCAGAAGGACTCCATAACGTCGATGTGGTCGCTTTTTACCAATATCTTCGGCGAGTCGATACATTTGTTGAACGTAGAATTCTGCATTGACAATCTTGTTGTTCGCAAGGAGCTCATAAAGCTCACAGCATTGTCTTTCGTGGATGAAGTCCTTGCTTTAATCGCGGAAGTGGTTATTTATTGGAGCTAAGCCATTGTTTTCGATTGTTAATGTTGACATAAACACACCACTTTTTGGCGCCAGTGATGATGCGGTGAAGAAATCTGTCCTTATATCCACGAGTAGCCTTATGACGAGCGAGCAAACCTGCGACAATCGTGGAGCGTTGAAGTTTGTTGCTTTCGCTCAAAGCGTGCGGAACCCATGCACCGAGTTTTTGAACTTTCCCCATCGAATGAAAGGGATTCACTACAGTTTTATGATCAAGCGCCAATTGTACAGCCAATTCTCTAGTCGATTGACGAGGATTTTCATGAAGAAGGTCGTTCAATCGATCTTCATCCAACTTAATGGGGCGACCAAAACGTTTTTCGTCATTAAGATTGAAATGACCGTTTTTGAAACGTGAAAACCACCATTGAGCTGTCGATTCTGATAAATAATTTTCTCCGTACACAACACAAATATAGCGAAGAGCTTTGGCTGCGTTAGCATTGTTCCCGTCTCGATTGGAAATGAATAACAACAAGTGACGAAAATGCGCCTTTCTTTCAACTTGACATTCCATTTTGAGGGTACAGAACAAATATTAAATTAATACAGCTTTTAAATAAACCGCAATGACTTATTACTCAACTTCAGGACGTAGCCTAGGCAAAAGCCTAATAGTCTACGCTGTTAAGAGACGTAGCTTAACCTTGGCAAATTTTGCTCTCATTATTTATTATTGTTTCTTAATATGTGCACAAATCACGTCAACAAAACTTAAATCAACACAATATAAAAAAACGCAAGAACTTATTCCTCAACCTAATAGAAGTGGGCCCCATCATACGCACTCACAGAATATTTGGCGTCCCAAAACCAAATGGAAGCGCAAGAATCGTCTACGATGTGTCCGCCGCCTCCGAATCTTACGACCCCCTCCTCTTTCCGCATACCTTCTGTCCCTAAGGTTTTAGGACAGGCGCCGCAGGGATCATACGCCCTCAAATTGGACCTGAAGGATGGTTTTCACCACGTGAGACTTCATCCATCAGCTCGCCGAAGCTTCGAGTTCATCGTCAACGGGCGACGCTACAGGTTCAAGCGCCTCCCGATGGGCTTTTCAGGAGCGCCCTTCCTGCAGATGACCCTGTCCACAGTGTTCAATGGCTGGGCAAAGACAGCCGGGGTCGTGGCTCACACTTACCTCGATGATGTCATGGCCGTGGATTCAAAGAAGGGATTTAGGAGATTCCTCTCCCTCGCCCACGCAAGTTCCGTCCGCCTCAACCTTCAAAAGAGCATCCTCGCCCCTACGACTCACCTCACATACTTGGGGATAGAGGTTGACCTGGAGAAATACCAAACCCGGGTCACTCAGCAGCTGAAGCTGAAGACAACCAGGGCCCTCAAATACGTATCCACACGCCCCGTCCTTCGCAAATGCTAGCTGCGTTTGGCAGGTCTTCTCAACTTTGTCATTCCCATTCTTCGACTCCCCTTCGTGTGGGTCTAGCTGTGTTATTCCCAGCTTGCCCCCCCTAACCCTTCCGTCTTCAGTAGCCTCATCCCCTTCATACATCGTCGCTGGACTAAGTAGAAACTCCCCCGCCCATCGCTGGTGCGTCTGGCCTTCGATGCCTTCCCTTGGGGCATGGGTCTTGTGTCAAGCTATTCCCATCTGGCTTGGGACTGCCGTAGCTAAAGCCTCGGGATCTTTGGACTTGAATCTCTGATCCTTCTGGTCGCCCTTACTACCTTCCCCAAGGCACAGGTACTCTCCGACAACATCCCGGTCCTACGTAACACCTTCCGGGGAAAAATCTATAACGACATTCTAGATCTCCTCTCCCCAGAATCGGTGATTGGCTTCACCAAGGCGTTCCGAATAAGTTTCCGACATCTCACGGACCTTCACAGGAACTTTACATTAGCCATCGGATCATCGCCTTCCTCAAGGACTATATAAGGAGCTGTCCGCCCGTCGAGTGGCATTCGACGTTTAGCGCTCGTGCCGGCTTCTCAGCGGCCCCTCCCACTTCTCCCTTTCTCCCACCCTCCCTCCCTGTGACCTGCGTTTGTTCTCCTCTACCCAGCATTAAGGCCGGTTCCTGTAAACTCTGCTCGTTTTTAAGTTCCCCTTTTGTTTGCGTTTGGCCAAAGTCAAACATGCTTGTAACCTTTGGATAAAGGAAGGGCCCTTCTTCCCAGTTGGGGGGAGGACCACCCACCCAAAAGTTAACCTTCCCTCCCCATGTAATCATCTAATCTGCGCTTGGAAACGAATATTCAAGTTTGGACTGTCTACCGTCTCAGATGGCAAACTATTCCAGTAATCTACCACTCTATTGGTGAAAAAATATTTTCTAACATCCAACCTGTACCTCTGTTTTTTAATTTTTAAGTGGTGATCCCTAGTCCTATTAATACCTTCCAACTCAAATAACTTTCTAAAATCTAACTAATCCATCCAAGAACAGATTTTAAAAGGCTCAATCATATCTCCACTCTTACATCTTCTCTCAAATGAGAACATATTTAGTACCCTCAGTATATCTTCATATTTAAGGTGCTTCAAGAAGGTATTATTTTTGTTACCCTGCTTTGTACCGACTCTAACAGGTTGATGTCATGTCTAAAATGTGGTGAATATACTTGTATACAGTACTATAAATGTGGCCTGACATACGAGATGTAGAGTTATAGGATAACCTCTTTACTCTTGTAGCTAGCATGCTTCTTAATGTATGCATATTAATGTATCCTTCAGTGACCTATCTACTACTACGCCTAAGTCCTTCCCATCCTTAACTGAATTCAGCCAATGCCCATCTATTTCATAGCTAGATTCCCTATTATCCCTTCCCGTGTTAATAACTTTGCATTTTTTTAAGGTTAAAAGTCATCTGAGCCCAAGCTAATAACTTATTTAAGTCACTCTCCACTTTAAAGCTACCCTCAACTTCTTTGACTACAGCTGCCAATTTAGTGTCATCAGCCAAAATTGACCTTTTGCTATTTCTAGCCTCAAGATCATTTATAAAAACTATAAATAATAATGGGCCTAGAACGGATCCCTGAGGTACGCCACTGATAACGTCCCTCCACTGTGACCTCACCCTATAATGATAGTTTTGAGTAGTAGTGAGCATAGCTGCCTTACAAGCTTTTATTGTAATGATAGAACTGAGAAGTAAGGTATAGTCAAACTGCCCCTTTTTATAAGGTTTAATCAACTATATTCATAGTACATCTAGAAAAGAAACAAAACAAAATAGTAGTAACATGAATACATATGAACAATTATAAATGAATAAGGGAAACATATAACAGTCACTCCCACTAAAAAAGAATTCATTCCTTTTCAAAATTACAAAATATACAATACACTAGATATAGAAAGTTAAAGTAAGGCATCAAAATGAAGTAGAAATCGAAAAGATTAAAAGCTAAACGACGTACCGGATTATGAACGCGTAAATTTCTTCTAGGGCCAGGCAACTGTATTGTCAGATTGTCGTCACTAGTCATCCACACTCTTATCAGCATCATCAACATGATTTTCTTGTATCTGGATCATTTTTTCTTGCTCATTTTCCAATATCTGCTCGTTGGCTTGAAGAAATTTTGTATTTGTAGATGGGAAACTGAAATGGGAAGCTGGATCAGAAAGGGCACCTGGGTTTCGTGATTCGGAATCATTAGGTGAAATATTCCTAGGACATGGAGCTAAATTACGCAGAGCAACCATGTTATTTCTCCTATCAGAGAATTTCACATGAGCGTGTGTAGAGTTAACATCAATGAGATCAACGACATCAACACCTGGTTCGTATTTACTGCGATTCCCAAACCGTTTGAGAAGGACTTCTCCAGGTTACATTAGCCAAGAAAGTAGGGCCGAACCACTAAGTGAACTTCTCTCAAAAGAAAAAGGTCGTTCATGGGGCGTGGTATTTGTAGAGGTATAAAGTAGTGAACGTATGGCATGTAAGGCATCAAGTAACACATCCTGCCATGCACTTAATGGAAAACCTCGTGATTCAATAGCCAACTTCACAGTATTCCAAAAAATGCCATTAAAGCACTCACATTGGCTATTTCCACGACGGTTGTATGGAAAAGTGTGGCTGCTGTTTGCACCAAGACGTAGTAAAAATTCTTTCACTTCCTTGGAAATGAATGACAGGCCGTAGTCTGAATGGATATATGCAGGTAGACCAAGTGACGAAAAAGATTTGTGAGACAATCAATAACTACTTTGGGTGACATATCGCGGCATGGAAACGCAAACGGAAATCGGCTAAACTCATCAATGGCTGTAAGGAGATAACGCGACGAGTGCGAGGAAACTGAAAGTGGCTTCTTAAAATCAATTGAAAGACGTTGGAAAGGCGCAGTCGCCCGTATCAAAGAAATATTTTCTGGCTTAATGAAACGCGGTTTAATTTTAGCACATACCTGTCGATCAGCAATAATACGGCGGATTTCATCGATGGAGTAAGGAAGGTTTTTAACACGAACATAATGTAGAATTCACTGGATACCAGGATGATTGAGACTCTCATGAAGCGATTTTAAACTTGTAATATCCGAAGTAGCGTTACAATACGACCGTGATAGTGTATCAGCAACAACTTTTTCGTGACCCTGGCGATGATTATAATGGAAGGAAAATGGAAGTAATTCCATACGCCAGCGCATGCTCTTATCATTCTTTATTTTAGCTCTTACATTGGTATCAAACATGAACGACACAGCTCTTTGATCAGTTGTTGCGTCAAAATGTCTCCCAGCCGAAAGAGGTTTATATTTACGAATGCTCTCTACCAACGCATACACTTCTTTTTCAATGATGTGGTGTCTCTTTTCTGATTGGTTCAATAAACGTGAGAAGAAAGCCTTTGGTCAGCCGCACTCTGATAAGGTCGTATTATCCTATTCATCCCCGTTTCTATGGAAAAGGCGGCGTCTTCATCAATAACTTTCACTGAAGATTTGGCGTCGTCATTCTTTAAAGTTTCAAATGATTGAATAGCCTGAGGAGATAAAGGAAATCTGCAGCAATCTACAAGAGGCCGTACTTTCTCTGAATAGTTGCGAACCCACTTAGCGTATGCAAATAACACTACCCAATGCTGCAACGGGTAATTCTAACAAAGGTGTCATTCGTTCAGGAACGGGTTACAGATTGCCGTCAGAAATTTGGTAATCGAGAATATCAATGCAGGTTAGAGAAAACTTATATTTCTCAGAATTCAGGGAGAGATTGTATTTAAAAGCAGCTTCCATGAAGCCCTTTAGTTTGCTGTCATGTTCTTCTTTCATTTTCCCGTAGACTGTTATGTCGTCGAGATAGGCATAAGTGTTTCTCTCTCTCTCTTTCTCTCTCTCTCTCTCATAAAGAAAGTAGAGAGAGAGGTGACGCCCCCTTGTCACGGGAAGAGAGCTTGTGCGTACCCTTGACTTTTCGAGCTATGTCGGCGGGGGTACCTATCTTCTGGCACCCCTGGCAGGGTTTCCCTTGTCGATTTGGTCGTAAATTAGGTTCCAGACTAAGTGCGTCTTTGTCTTTCTCTATCCTACTCTATCCTTCCTCTTTCTTTAAAAATAAATCCTATTTCTTTTACTTATACAAAAAGAAAAAAAAAACAAACAACCCCTATACCTATCATGTCACTCTTACCCTTTTTTCATCTATCTACATATAAGGACCTGGCAGCTACCTCACGCGTCAAAAGAGAGGTTTTGGAACCTCTATAAACAACGCCAATCGACGCTCACTGGTTGCGAGAGACTAGGACTTGAGGGGTCTTAGGCTTCGGGGCACGATGAATGGGATGAGGGTAGTGCCCCGTTAACCCCTTTCCTGGCGCATAATTATTGACCATTCCCAGTGACCGTTGACGGGTGCCTCTGGTAGCATCGGTCCGAGGTGACGGCCCTTTGTTCCCAGGTTGGAGCCAGGCCAATAAAAAGTCTTGAGTCGAGTCTCTTGGTGTGGCGGGATATCCATTGAACGCTGCTCCGAGATCTTGGCCGTCGTGAAGGGAACTAGTAGGAGTTTAGTACGGGGTGTGCTCCGTTGTTCACCTGGTGAGAAATCGATGGCCCATTCGGGGACCGTCAGTGCTGCTTGGTTGGGAGCCACGGCACGCCGAGGTTTGACGACTCGGTCAGACGAACAGAAGCACAAGAAGCGTGCCTTCTGAAAGATCCGAAACCTCTCTGATAGATAGGCGGGAGCGACTCACGCGGGGCGAACTCACCACCCCCTTTCTTTTTTTATTGAGTGGTCACAAAGTATTCAGAGATATAAAGTGTTCAGCATGACTGGAAAGAAAGGACCTGGTGCGTTAAAGTATACCTGCTCGACATGCCAAAAGGACAAGTGGTGCGTAGATTTTCCGGAGGGGTGTTTCTCAAAATGCCACCCTGGAAGTATCTGCACGGACTGCGTCCTAAGGGCAAAACTTCAGGAGCTTAAGAAACTTTTTAAATCTTCTGAGGAAAAAACACGACGGCTGGAAGAAAAGGTAAAAATCCTCGAGTCTGAGCATGTGACTCAAATCCGTCATCTCGAAGCCATCATTGCAGAGATTAAAGCCACCAATGGACAGCAACAGCAACAAGAAACTCCCAACGACGTGGATGGCTCCTCTGTTGGGCCCTCATGCACTGCGTCGATAGAGATAGGCCAACCATCCGACGTCCCAGAGCCAGCAGCTGCTGGGGTTACTCAGGGCGCCAAAAAGAAGAAAAGGAAGAGTAAGAAAGAAAAAAAGTAGATAAAACAGAAGAGAAAGAATAAACGGAAGAAAAAACGAAGAAGAAAAAGAAGAAAAAACCAAAAAAAGTGGGGAAGAAAGAGGAATCGAAAGAGCCCATACTGAAAGGGAAGCCTCTGTCCTCTGAACCCAAATGCGCCAGGGTCATCGTGATCGGTGACTCCCAAGCGCGGGATCTACAACCCTTGCTAGCGGCCCGCCTTCGTACCAGTGTGAAGGTAAGCTGTCTTCCAGGAAAGGGGAATGGAGAAATAAGGGTGGAGGCTGAGAAATCTCACATCTCTGAGAACTCAGTAGTTGCCCTCATGGCAAGTGGCAACGATCTCTACCTACGAGGAGGCAATGTAGGCGCCAGCGGAAAGATCCTGACCACGGTTATGGAAGGAGTTGACGACTGTGGGCTAAAAACCCGCAGACGTGTCGTGGTCAGGATACTCCCAAGACGAGGTCCATCCCGCAATGCTCACGCGAGGAACGTCTCCATAAACCAACGCCTGGGAGATCTTTGTACGGCGGAAGGAGTCTTTTTTGTAGACCCCTACCGCATCATTTACAAGGGAAATGACCCGTACAAAAGCGACGGAGTGCATCTTTTCTTTAAAGGGAAAGCTGCACTCGCAAACATGATCCAGGATGTTGTGGAGCGGACCCAAAGAAGTGTCAGACCGCGAGTAAAGGAGGACGTACGCCAGTACACCCGTGTTACTCCAGGAACGACCTTTTCTGAAGTCACAAAGAGGGGAGTGACCCCGCCACAGAGAAAGAAAGCGGGAAACGGAAGAGCGTAGGGAGTCCTACAGTCGGGGACTCCCTAAAAGTTCTTCTGTTTAATGCAAGGTCTATCAGAAACAAGTTTCTAGAACTTCGTGGCCTCGCAGCAACAGAAGAACCGGAGATGGTGGCCATAACGGAGTCGTGGATAAAAACCTCAAGCCGAGATTTTGAAGGAGAATTCACGGTTCCCGGTTACCAGCTCTTCTTGAAAGATAGGCCAGACAGAGAGGGTGGCGGTGTGATGTTGTATGTCAAGGAAACTCTCAACTCGACGGATTGCAACATCGTATCCGACCATGAACTACTAGGTGTTGACCTAGAGATACGTCCTGCCAAATACAGGACCCTGGTGCTTTATAGACCTCCTGCCAAACTCGTTGAAAAAATCAGAGATCTGTACCAGCTACTAGGAGAACTTGTCGAAGACAGAGTGTGTATCGTCATGGGTGATTTCAACACACAAGTTGACTGGGAAACCAGAGAACCCTCTTGCGAGAACGCACTACTCCTGGAGTTCACGAACAACGAGTTCCTCACTCAATGGGTGAGAGAGCCAACGAGAGGAGACAATATCCTCGACTTGGTTTTCACCTCTGAGGATGACATCGTTGAGGACCTCTCTGTTGGCAAAGAGCTTGGTGGCAGTGACTACCGACTAATTAGATTTGTAGTCAAAGTCCCAAAGGCAGGGCATGCAACTAGTAAATCGAGGAAACTCGATTTGAAAAGAGCAGACTTTGCAGGTCTTCGTGCTGGACTGACTGACGCGAGGCTAGAAGAGTGCGAGGCTGTTGAAGACTCTTGGAACAGTTTCAAAACCACATTCATGAGACTTCAATCGCGTTTTATCCCTCTGAAATGCCCCCGTCGGTCTTCTGTTCAACCAAAGTGGTTTAATCGAGAAATCGGGCAACTGCTTAGGGAGAAGAGAAATGTGTACCGGCTATCGAAGATCTCGGGTGACTTTGACGAATACCGGAGGCTAGCCAGGAGAGTAAAGTCCAGCATAAGGGCGGCTAAGCGGTCTGAGGAACTCCGAGTGGCGAGACTGTGTAAAAAGAATCCCAAGGAGTTCATTGGATATGTGAACAGCCGTAAACCAATCCGTCGAACGATTGGCCCTTTGAGGAATGAGGAGGGGACATTAAAGCAAGCAGATGCAGAAAATGCTAACCTCCTCAACGACTACTGCTCTTCAGTGTTTACTGAAGAGTGTGGTCCCATTCCCCAGCCGACAAATTCCTACTCGGGGGAAAAGCTGGAGGCAATGGACTTCACCGAAGGAGAAATAAAGAAAAAGATCGCTGACCTAAAGACGAATAAGTCCCCTGGACCGGACGGGTTTCTCCCTAAAGTTTTAAAGGAAGTGTGCGATGAAGTATCACGACATCTGTGCGCTATCTTCAACCTGTCAATCCGGACCAAATGCGTTCCTAGAGACTGGCGTGAGGCGGTGGTGACTCCTATCTTCAAGAAAGGAGACAGTAACCAACCGTCGAACTACCGACCTATCAGTCTGACTTCGATAGTCGGTAAACTCATGGAAAGCATCATGGTGGACAAAGTGACGTCGTATTTAGAGTCAAACCTGCTACTGAGGATTTCCCAGCACGGCTTCCGAAGGCAACGGTCATGCCTGACGAACCTTGTGGAATTCTTCCACTTCGTTTTCAGTGAGCACGATCGGGACAAGGCGGTGGATGTGGTCTACCTAGACTTTCAGAAAGCCTTTGATAAGGTACCACACCGCCGCCTTCTCCGGAAAGTGCGAGCACTTGGCATAGACGGAAAGGTAGCCGGCTGGATCGAGAACTGGCTAAGTGGCAGACGGCAACGGATGGTGGTAAATGGACAGTCTTCTGAGTGGGTGCCCGTTACTAGCGGAGTGCCTCAAGGTTCTGTCCTGGGACCACTACTATTCATCATCTACGTCAATGACATGGAGGGTGACATGGTTGCCAAGATTTCCAAATTTGCCGACGATACCAAGCTTGGTATGAACGTTGCAAAGGATGGAAATACTGCCCGCCTGCAGGAAGATCTTGGGAAGATTGGGGAGTGGTCGGACACGTGGCAAATGCCTTTTACGGTTAACAAATGCAAAGTGATGCATATCGGCCACAGAAACCCCCAATCTCAGTATATCCTTAAGGGCACTGCTCTTGAATCCACCGACACTAAGAAGGACTTGGGTGTAACAATCACTAGTGACCTTAAGTTCTAGAAACAGTGCATTGAGGTGGAGAAAAAGGCCCAAAGGATGCTAGGCTATATTAAGCGCCAGTTTGGTTATCGGAACCAGGAGATTGTACTGTGCCTGTACAACTCACTTGTCCAACCGCACCTGGAGTATGCCGTACAATTTTGGAGTCCTTCATTGCGAAAGGACATCGCGAGATTGGAACGCGTACAAGCCAGGGTAACCAAGCTGATTCCCTCTATCCGACATAAAAGTTATGAGGATAGACTAAGGGAATTAGATCTGTTCTCGCTGGAAACCCGTAGACTGCGTGGTCAGCTCATCGAAGTTTTCAAAATACTTCGAGGGTTCGACAATGTTGACTACCGGGATATTTTCACACTGAGTGAGAACAGAACGCGCAATCACGGCTTCAAACTTGAACTGAAGCGTTACAACTGCAATCTGTGTAGAAATTTTTTCCTTTACACTATCTGCGGTATGTGGAACGCACTTCCACTTGAAGTTTTCAATAGTGAATCTGTTTACCAGTTCAAGTCAAGACTAGACAAGGTCTTGAAAAGTGGCCGTTTAGGGACGCAAAACAATTGAGCAGCCATGTGCCTGCTCGATTGCAAGTCCAAAGGTACCCTCTTTGAATGGACCGTAAGGTCTCCTAGGGTACTTACCTTCCTTGTTACTCCTTGTTACTTCTTGTTACATAGTTTGTTATCGGTTATAAACTGATTGATAAAGCATTGAAAAGCCGAAAACCCATTCGTAACACCCAAAGGTATGCGCCAGAATTGATAAAGACTGTTACCGGCCTGAAAAGCAGTGTAAGGGCGGTCCTCTAAGCATATTCTTATCTGATGATATGCATTGGAACGATCAATAATGCTGAAGTAGTTATTTTTAGCGATATTTTCAACTGTATCTTCAATCCTGCGTATCGGATAAGCGTGCAAAGTGGTGTACTTATTTATTGTTCTAGAAAAGTCTACCACAATTCGTTTTTTCATATTTGCGTTTGATGTCACTACTACTGGGTGCGCTAAGGATAATTACTATGTTCAATAATCCCCTCACGAAGTAGACCTTTGACCTCATTTTCCACGAAATCAGCTTCTTCGAGGCTGTAATGGCGAGACTTGGTAGCAAGTGGAGTACAATCTTAAGATACGTTTCTAAACAGTTTAACTGGGGAAATCTTTAGTTTATTCAGTCCACAGACAGTTAGGAATGGTTCTGTGCCCCCATAATTTAAGCTAACGCTTTTATGCACTGTTAAAAATAGTAAGCCACGAATAATATCAGTACAAGCGTTTGGAAGAATAGTAGCTTCAACATTTTCATAAGCACGACCATTCTTTAAAACGTTAACAATACAGAAACTTTTAAGACTTACTAAGAAAGAAGAAGACGCCATCGAAACAACAGACGATCGTTCATGAAGCGGGTAATGCATAGATTGTTCTACAGCCTCATTTATAAAATTCTCTGAACTTCCACTATCAACCAGACTTTGAAGTAACTGACGATCTCCGTTCAATTGAACAGGAACAGTAGGCAACAGCAACCCGCTGGTAGCCCAGGTGGAAGCAAGCGTCGTAGAAGATAGTGAAACAGGACGTTTGGATTTTGACTTACAAATATTTGCAAAATGCCCAAGCTTCCCACATTTACGACAAATTATATCGCGAGTTGAACAAAGTGTTCGGTCATGCTCAGGATGGTGACGACCAGCACAATTGTAGCATGTTTACTTCATTTTTGAAAATATTTTTTGAAACAGCTGCTGTAAGTGGAAGGCTAACTTCTACACATTCTTCTTCTTCCTTACTAGAGGTCATAGATGTACCAGGAACAGCCATCACACTAACAGGTAGATGACTCGGAGTAACTAAGTATGATTCAGATCACAGTAATGCTTGCTCTAATACTCGAGCTTGTTGAGTATCATGGGTTAATGTAAGTTTTTGATTCTCAAAAAAGAGTCGTGCACGAATATTCGAATATTTTAACCCTCGCGTGAAGAAATCCCTGATACTCTTATTACGGTAGACTGCGTCAGTAACAAAAACTAAGAGTTGCAATCCACAGCAAGAAAATTGAGAGCTTGAAGGAACTGGTCAATCGATTCTTCTGGAAGTTTAATTCGAGTAGAAAGCAAATGTCTAGCATGAATTTCACTGGGAACTTTAATATAGAGGGCTTGCCCCCCATTCGATAGCCTTCGAATAATCAGAAAAGCCCTCTATTACATCCGCCACATGAGGACCAATGTACAAGTAGGGTACTTCTAACTTGTCTGGAGAATGATCAGATATTGTAGAAAGAAGGAATCCCTGATACTCTTATTACGGTAGACTGCGTCAGTAACAAAAACTAAGAGTTGCAATCCACAGCAAGAAAATTGAGAGCTTGAAGGAACTGGTCAATCGATTCTTCTGGAAGTTTAATTCGAGTAGAAAGCAAATGTCTAGCATGAATTTCACTGGGAACTTTAATATAGAGGGCTTGCCCCCCATTCGATAGCCTTCGAATAATCAGAAAAGCCCTCTATTACATCCGCCACATGAGGACCAATGTACAAGTAGGGTACTTCTAACTTGTCTGGAGAATGATCAGATATTGTAGAAAGAAGGAATCCCTGATACTCTTATTACGGTAGACTGCGTCAGTAACAAAAACTAAGAGTTGCAATCCACAGCAAGAAAATTGAGAGCTTGAAGGAACTGGTCAATCGATTCTTCTGGAAGTTTAATTCGAGTAGAAAGCAAATGTCTAGCATGAATTTCACTGGGAACTTTAATATAGAGGGCTTGCCCCCCATTCGATAGCCTTCGAATAATCAGAAAAGCCCTCTATTACATCCGCCACATGAGGACCAATGTACAAGTAGGGTACTTCTAACTTGTCTGGAGAATGATCAGATATTGTAGAAAGAAGGAATCCCTGATACTCTTATTACGGTAGACTGCGTCAGTAACAAAAACTAAGAGTTGCAATCCACAGCAAGAAAATTGAGAGCTTGAAGGAACTGGTCAATCGATTCTTCTGGAAGTTTAATTCGAGTAGAAAGCAAATGTCTAGCATGAATTTCACTGGGAACTTTAATATAGAGGGCTTGCCCCCCATTCGATAGCCTTCGAATAATCAGAAAAGCCCTCTATTACATCCGCCACATGAGGACCAATGTACAAGTAGGGTACTTCTAACTTGTCTGGAGAATGATCAGATATTGTAGAAAGAAGGAATCCCTGATACTCTTATTACGGTAGACTGCGTCAGTAACAAAAACTAAGAGTTGCAATCCACAGCAAGAAAATTGAGAGCTTGAAGGAACTGGTCAATCGATTCTTCTGGAAGTTTAATTCGAGTAGAAAGCAAATGTCTAGCATGAATTTCACTGGGAACTTTAATATAGAGGGCTTGCCCCCCATTCGATAGCCTTCGAATAATCAGAAAAGCCCTCTATTACATCCGCCACATGAGGACCAATGTACAAGTAGGGTACTTCTAACTTGTCTGGAGAATGATCAGATATTGTAGAAAGAAGGAATCCCTGATACTCTTATTACGGTAGACTGCGTCAGTAACAAAAACTAAGAGTTGCAATCCACAGCAAGAAAATTGAGAGCTTGAAGGAACTGGTCAATCGATTCTTCTGGAAGTTTAATTCGAGTAGAAAGCAAATGTCTAGCATGAATTTCACTGGGAACTTTAATATAGAGGGCTTGCCCCCCCATTCGATAGCCTTCGAATAATCAGAAAAGCCCTCTATTACATCCGCCACATGAGGACCAATGTACAAGTAGGGTACTTCTAACTTGTCTGGAGAATGATCAGATATTGTAGAAAGAAGGAATCCCTGATACTCTTATTACGGTAGACTGCGTCAGTAACAAAAACTAAGAGTTGCAATCCACAGCAAGAAAATTGAGAGCTTGAAGGAACTGGTCAATCGATTCTTCTGGAAGTTTAATTCGAGTAGAAAGCAAATGTCTAGCATGAATTTCACTTGGAACTTTAATATAGAGGGCTTGCCCCCCATTCGATAGCCTTCGAATAATCAGAAAAGCCCTCTATTACATCCGCCACATGAGGACCAATGTACAAGTAGGGTACTTCTAACTTGTCTGGAGAATGATCAGATATTGTAGAAAGAAGGAATCCCTGATACTCTTATTACGGTAGACTGCGTCAGTAACAAAAACTAAGAGTTGCAATCCACAGCAAGAAAATTGAGAGCTTGAAGGAACTGGTCAATCGATTCTTCTGGAAGTTTAATTCGAGTAGAAAGCAAATGTCTAGCATGAATTTCACTGGGAACTTTAATATAGAGGGCTTGCCCCCCATTCGATAGCCTTCGAATAATCAGAAAAGCCCTCTATTACATCCGCCACATGAGGACCAATGTACAAGTAGGGTACTTCTAACTTGTCTGGAGAATGATCAGATATTGTAGAAAGAAGGAATCCCTGATACTCTTATTACGGTAGACTGCGTCAGTAACAAAAACTAAGAGTTGCAATCCACAGCAAGAAAATTGAGAGCTTGAAGGAAATGGTCAATCGTTTCTTCTGGAAGTTTAATTCGAGTAGAAAGCAAATGTCTAGCATGAATTTCACTGGGAACTTTAATATAGAGGGCTTGCCCCCCAATCGATAGCCTTCGAATAATCAGAAAAGCCCTCTATTACATCCGCCACATGAGGACCAATGTACAAGTAGGGTACTTCTAACTTGTCTGGAGAATGATCAGATATTGTAGAAAGAAGGAATCCCTGATACTCTTATTACGGTAGACTGCGTCAGTAACAAAAACTAAGAGTTGCAATCCACAGCAAGAAAATTGAGAGCTTGAAGGAACTGGTCAATCGATTCTTCTGGAAGTTTAATTCGAGTAGAAAGCAAATGTCTAGCATGAATTTCACTGGGAACTTTAATATAGAGGGCTTGCCCCCCATTCGATAGCCTTCGAATAATCAGAAAAGCCCTCTATTACATCCGCCACATGAGGACCAATGTACAAGTAGGGTACTTCTAACTTGTCTGGAGAATGATCAGATATTGTAGAAAGAAGGAATCCCTGATACTCTTATTACGGTAGACTGCGTCAGTAACAAAAACTAAGAGTTGCAATCCACAGCAAGAAAATTGAGAGCTTGAAGGAACTGGTCAATCGATTCTTCTGGAAGTTTAATTCGAGTAGAAAGCAAATGTCTAGCATGAATTTCACTGGGAACTTTAATATAGAGGGCTTGCCCCCCCATTCGATAGCCTTCGAATAATCAGAAAAGCCCTCTATTACATCCGCCACATGAGGACCAATGTACAAGTAGGGTACTTCTAACTTATCTGGAGAATGATCAGATATTGTAGAAAGAAGGAATCCCTGATACTCTTATTACGGTAGACTGCGTCAGTAACAAAAACTAAGAGTTGCAATCCACAGCAAGAAAATTGAGAGCTTGAAGGAACTGGTCAATCGATTCTTCTGGAAGTTTAATTCGAGTAGAAAGCAAATGTCTAGCATGAATTTCACTGGGAACTTTAATATAGAGGGCTTGCCCCCCATTCGATAGCCTTCGAATAATCAGAAAAGCCCTCTATTACATCCGCCACATGAGGACCAATGTACAAGTAGGGTACTTCTAACTTGTCTGGAGAATGATCAGATATTGTAGAAAGAAGGAATCCCTGATACTCTTATTACGGTAGACTGCGTCAGTAACAAAAACTAAGAGTTGCAATCCACAGCAAGAAAATTGAGAGCTTGAAGGAACTGGTCAATCGATTCTTCTGGAAGTTTAATTCGAGTAGAAAGCAAATGTCTAGCATGAATTTCACTGGGAACTTTAATATAGAGGGCTTGCCCCCCATTCGATAGCCTTCGAATAATCAGAAAAGCCCTCTATTACATCCGCCACATGAGGACCAATGTACAAGTAGGGTACTTCTAACTTGTCTGGAGAATGATCAGATATTGTAGAAAGAAGGAATCCCTGATACTCTTATTACGGTAGACTGCGTCAGTAACAAAAACTAAGAGTTGCAATCCACAGCAAGAAAATTGAGAGCTTGAAGGAACTGGTCAATCGTTTCTTCTGGAAGTTTAATTCGAGTAGAAAGCAAATGTCTAGCATGAATTTCACTGGGAACTTTAATATAGAGGGCTTGCCCCCCATTCGATAGCCTTCGAATAATCAGAAAAGCCCTCTATTACATCCGCCACATGAGGACCAATGTACAAGTAGGGTACTTCTAACTTGTCTGGAGAATGATCAGATATTGTAGAAAGAAGGAATCCCTGATACTCTTATTACGGTAGACTGCGTCAGTAACAAAAACTAAGAGTTGCAATCCACAGCAAGAAAATTGAGAGCTTGAAGGAACTGGTCAATCGATTCTTCTGGAAGTTTAATTCGAGTAGAAAGCAAATGTCTAGCATGAATTTCACTGGGAACTTTAATATAGAGGGCTTGCCCCCCATTCGATAGCCTTCGAATAATCAGAAAAGCCCTCTATTACATCCGCCACATGAGGACCAATGTACAAGTAGGGTACTTCTAACTTGTCTGGAGAATGATCAGATATTGTAGAAAGAAGGAATCCCTGATACTCTTATTACGGTAGACTGCGTCAGTAACAAAAACTAAGAGTTGCAATCCACAGCAAGAAAATTGAGAGCTTGAAGGAACTGGTCAATCGATTCTTCTGGAAGTTTAATTCGAGTAGAAAGCAAATGTCTAGCATGAATTTCACTGGGAACTTTAATATAGAGGGCTTGCCCCCCATTCGATAGCCTTCGAATAATCAGAAAAGCCCTCTATTACATCCGCCACATGAGGACCAATGTACAAGTAGGGTACTTCTAACTTGTCTGGAGAATGATCAGATATTGTAGAAAGAAGGAATCCCTGATACTCTTATTACGGTAGACTGCGTCAGTAACAAAAACTAAGAGTTGCAATCCACAGCAAGAAAATTGAGAGCTTGAAGGAACTGGTCAATCGATTCTTCTGGAAGTTTAATTCGAGTAGAAAGCAAATGTCTAGCATGAATTTCACTGGGAACTTTAATATAGAGGGCTTGCCCCCCATTCGATAGCCTTCGAATAATCAGAAAAGCCCTCTATTACATCCGCCACATGAGGACCAATGTACAAGTAGGGTACTTCTAACTTGTCTGGAGAATGATCAGATATTGTAGAAAGAAGGAATCCCTGATACTCTTATTACGGTAGACTGCGTCAGTAACAAAAACTAAGAGTTGCAATCCACAGCAAGAAAATTGAGAGCTTGAAGGAACTGGTCAATCGATTCTTCTGGAAGTTTAATTCGAGTAGAAAGCAAATGTCTAGCATGAATTTCACTGGGAACTTTAATATAGAGGGCTTGCCCCCCATTCGATAGCCTTCGAATAATCAGAAAAGCCCTCTATTACATCCGCCACATGAGGACCAATGTACAAGTAGGGTACTTCTAACTTGTCTGGAGAATGATCAGATATTGTAGAAAGAAGGAATCCCTGATACTCTTATTACGGTAGACTGCGTCAGTAACAAAAACTAAGAGTTGCAATCCACAGCAAGAAAATTGAGAGCTTGAAGGAACTGGTCAATCGATTCTTCTGGAAGTTTAATTCGAGTAGAAAGCAAATGTCTAGCATGAATTTCACTGGGAACTTTAATATAGAGGGCTTGCCCCCCATTCGATAGCCTTCGAATAATCAGAAAAGCCCTCTATTACATCCGCCACATGAGGACCAATGTACAAGTAGGGTACTTCTAACTTGTCTGGAGAATGATCAGATATTGTAGAAAGAAGGAATCCCTGATACTCTTATTACGGTAGACTGCGTCAGTAACAAAAACTAAGAGTTGCAATCCACAGCAAGAAAATTGAGAGCTTGAAGGAACTGGTCAATCGATTCTTCTGGAAGTTTAATTCGAGTAGAAAGCAAATGTCTAGCATGAATTTCACTGGGAACTTTAATATAGAGGGCTTGCCCCCCATTCGATAGCCTTCGAATAATCAGAAAAGCCCTCTATTACATCCGCCACATGAGGACCAATGTACAAGTAGGGTACTTCTAACTTGTCTGGAGAATGATCAGATATTGTAGAAAGAAGGAATCCCTGATACTCTTATTACGGTAGACTGCGTCAGTAACAAAAACTAAGAGTTGCAATCCACAGCAAGAAAATTGAGAGCTTGAAGGAACTGGTCAATCGATTCTTCTGGAAGTTTAATTCGAGTAGAAAGCAAATGTCTAGCATGAATTTCACTGGGAACTTTAATATAGAGGGCTTGCCCCCCATTCGATAGCCTTCGAATAATCAGAAAAGCCCTCTATTACATCCGCCACATGAGGACCAATGTACAAGTAGGGTACTTCTAACTTGTCTGGAGAATGATCAGATATTGTAGAAAGAAGGAATCCCTGATACTCTTATTACGGTAGACTGCGTCACTAACAAAAACTAAGAGTTGCAATCCACAGCAAGAAAATTGAGAGCTTGAAGGAACTGGTCAATCGATTCTTCTGGAAGTTTAATTCGAGTAGAAAGCAAATGTCTAGCATGAATTTCACTGGGAACTTTAATATAGAGGGCTTGCCCCCCATTCGATAGCCTTCGAATAATCAGAAAAGCCCTCTATTACATCCGCCACATGAGGACCAATGTACAAGTAGGGTACTTCTAACTTGTCTGGAGAATGATCAGATATTGTAGAAAGAAGGAATCCCTGATACTCTTATTACGGTAGACTGCGTCAGTAACAAAAACTAAGAGTTGCAATCCACAGCAAGAAAATTGAGAGCTTGAAGGAACTGGTCAATCGATTCTTCTGGAAGTTTAATTCGAGTAGAAAGCAAATGTCTAGCATGAATTTCACTGGGAACTTTAATATAGAGGGCTTGCCCCCCATTCGATAGCCTTCGAATAATCAGAAAAGCCCTCTATTACATCCGCCACATGAGGACCAATGTACAAGTAGGGTACTTCTAACTTGTCTGGAGAATGATCAGATATTGTAGAAAGAAGGAATCCCTGATACTCTTATTACGGTAGACTGCGTCAGTAACAAAAACTAAGAGTTGCAATCCACAGCAAGAAAATTGAGAGCTTGAAGGAACTGGTCAATCGATTCTTCTGGAAGTTTAATTCGAGTAGAAAGCAAATGTCTAGCATGAATTTCACTGGGAACTTTAATATAGAGGGCTTGCCCCCCATTCGATAGCCTTCGAATAATCAGAAAAGCCCTCTATTACATCCGCCACATGAGGACCAATGTACAAGTAGGGTACTTCTAACTTGTCTGGAGAATGATCAGATATTGTAGAAAGAAGGAATCCCTGATACTCTTATTACGGTAGACTGCGTCAGTAACAAAAACTAAGAGTTGCAATCCACAGCAAGAAAATTGAGAGCTTGAAGGAACTGGTCAATCGATTCTTCTGGAAGTTTAATTCGAGTAGAAAGCAAATGTCTAGCATGAATTTCACTGGGAACTTTAATATAGAGGGCTTGCCCCCCATTCGATAGCCTTCGAATAATCAGAAAAGCCCTCTATTACATCCGCCACATGAGGACCAATGTACAAGTAGGGTACTTCTAACTTGTCTGGAGAATGATCAGATATTGTAGAAAGAAGGAATCCCTGATACTCTTATTACGGTAGACTGCGTCAGTAACAAAAACTAAGAGTTGCAATCCACAGCAAGAAAATTGAGAGCTTGAAGGAACTGGTCAATCGATTCTTCTGGAAGTTTAATTCGAGTAGAAAGCAAATGTCTAGCATGAATTTCACTGGGAACTTTAATATAGAGGGCTTGCCCCCCATTCGATAGCCTTCGAATAATCAGAAAAGCCCTCTATTACATCCGCCACATGAGGACCAATGTACAAGTAGGGTACTTCTAACTTGTCTGGAGAATGATCAGATATTGTAGAAAGAAGGAATCCCTGATACTCTTATTACGGTAGACTGCGTCAGTAACAAAAACTAAGAGTTGCAATCCACAGCAAGAAAATTGAGAGCTTGAAGGAACTGGTCAATCGATTCTTCTGGAAGTTTAATTCGAGTAGAAAGCAAATGTCTAGCATGAATTTCACTGGGAACTTTAATATAGAGGGCTTGCCCCCCATTCGATAGCCTTCGAATAATCAGAAAAGCCCTCTATTACATCCGCCACATGAGGACCAATGTACAAGTAGGGTACTTCTAACTTGTCTGGAGAATGATCAGATATTGTAGAAAGAAGGAATCCCTGATACTCTTATTACGGTAGACTGCGTCAGTAACAAAAACTAAGAGTTGCAATCCACAGCAAGAAAATTGAGAGCTTGAAGGAACTGGTCAATCGATTCTTCTGGAAGTTTAATTCGAGTAGAAAGCAAATGTCTAGCATGAATTTCACTGGGAACTTTAATATAGAGGGCTTGCCCCCCATTCGATAGCCTTCGAATAATCAGAAAAGCCCTCTATTACATCCGCCACATGAGGACCAATGTACAAGTAGGGTACTTCTAACTTGTCTGGAGAATGATCAGATATTGTAGAAAGAAGGAATCCCTGATACTCTTATTACGGTAGACTGCGTCAGTAACAAAAACTAAGAGTTGCAATCCACAGCAAGAAAATTGAGAGCTTGAAGGAACTGGTCAATCGATTCTTCTGGAAGTTTAATTCGAGTAGAAAGCAAATGTCTAGCATGAATTTCACTGGGAACTTTAATATAGAGGGCTTGCCCCCCATTCGATAGCCTTCGAATAATCAGAAAAGCCCTCTATTACATCCGCCACATGAGGACCAATGTACAAGTAGGGTACTTCTAACTTGTCTGGAGAATGATCAGATATTGTAGAAAGAAGGAATCCCTGATACTCTTATTACGGTAGACTGCGTCAGTAACAAAAACTAAGAGTTGCAATCCACAGCAAGAAAATTGAGAGCTTGAAGGAACTGGTCAATCGATTCTTCTGGAAGTTTAATTCGAGTAGAAAGCAAATGTCTAGCATGAATTTCACTGGGAACTTTAATATAGAGGGCTTGCCCCCCATTCGATAGCCTTCGAATAATCAGAAAAGCCCTCTATTACATCCGCCACATGAGGACCAATGTACAAGTAGGGTACTTCTAACTTGTCTGGAGAATGATCAGATATTGTAGAAAGAAGGAATCCCTGATACTCTTATTACGGTAGACTGCGTCAGTAACAAAAACTAAGAGTTGCAATCCACAGCAAGAAAATTGAGAGCTTGAAGGAACTGGTCAATCGATTCTTCTGGAAGTTTAATTCGAGTAGAAAGCAAATGTCTAGCATGAATTTCACTGGGAACTTTAATATAGAGGGCTTGCCCCCCATTCGATAGCCTTCGAATAATCAGAAAAGCCCTCTATTACATCCGCCACATGAGGACCAATGTACAAGTAGGGTACTTCTAACTTGTCTGGAGAATGATCAGATATTGTAGAAAGAAGGAATCCCTGATACTCTTATTACGGTAGACTGCGTCAGTAACAAAAACTAAGAGTTGCAATCCACAGCAAGAAAATTGAGAGCTTGAAGGAACTGGTCAATCGATTCTTCTGGAAGTTTAATTCGAGTAGAAAGCAAATGTCTAGCATGAATTTCACTGGGAACTTTAATATAGAGGGCTTGCCCCCCATTCGATAGCCTTCGAATAATCAGAAAAGCCCTCTATTACATCCGCCACATGAGGACCAATGTACAAGTAGGGTACTTCTAACTTGTCTGGAGAATGATCAGATATTGTAGAAAGAAGGAATCCCTGATACTCTTATTACGGTAGACTGCGTCAGTAACAAAAACTAAGAGTTGCAATCCACAGCAAGAAAATTGAGAGCTTGAAGGAACTGGTCAATCGATTCTTCTGGAAGTTTAATTCGAGTAGAAAGCAAATGTCTAGCATGAATTTCACTGGGAACTTTAATATAGAGGGCTTGCCCCCCATTCGATAGCCTTCGAATAATCAGAAAAGCCCTCTATTACATCCGCCACATGAGGACCAATGTACAAGTAGGGTACTTCTAACTTGTCTGGAGAATGATCAGATATTGTAGAAAGAAGGAATCCCTGATACTCTTATTACGGTAGACTGCGTCAGTAACAAAAACTAAGAGTTGCAATCCACAGCAAGAAAATTGAGAGCTTGAAGGAACTGGTCAATCGATTCTTCTGGAAGTTTAATTCGAGTAGAAAGCAAATGTCTAGCATGAATTTCACTGGGAACTTTAATATAGAGGGCTTGCCCCCCATTCGATAGCCTTCGAATAATCAGAAAAGCCCTCTATTACATCCGCCACATGAGGACCAATGTACAAGTAGGGTACTTCTAACTTGTCTGGAGAATGATCAGATATTGTAGAAAGAAGGAATCCCTGATACTCTTATTACGGTAGACTGCGTCAGTAACAAAAACTAAGAGTTGCAATCCACAGCAAGAAAATTGAGAGCTTGAAGGAACTGGTCAATCGATTCTTCTGGAAGTTTAATTCGAGTAGAAAGCAAATGTCTAGCATGAATTTCACTGGGAACTTTAATAGAGAGGGCTTGCCCCCCATTCGATAGCCTTCGAATAATCAGAAAAGCCCTCTATTACATCCGCCACATGAGGACCAATGTACAAGTAGGGTACTTCTAACTTGTCTGGAGAATGATCAGATATTGTAGAAAGAAGGAATCCCTGATACTCTTATTACGGTAGACTGCGTCAGTAACAAAAACTAAGAGTTGCAATCCACAGCAAGAAAATTGAGAGCTTGAAGGAACTGGTCAATCGATTCTTCTGGAAGTTTAATTCGAGTAGAAAGCAAATGTCTAGCATGAATTTCACTGGGAACTTTAATAGAGAGGGCTTGCCCCCCATTCGATAGCCTTCGAATAATCAGAAAAGCCCTCTATTACATCCGCCACATGAGGACCAATGTACAAGTAGGGTACTTCTAACTTGTCTGGAGAATGATCAGATATTGTAGAAAGAAGGAATCCCTGATACTCTTATTACGGTAGACTGCGTCAGTAACAAAAACTAAGAGTTGCAATCCACAGCAAGAAAATTGAGAGCTTGAAGGAACTGGTCAATCGATTCTTCTGGAAGTTTAATTCGAGTAGAAAGCAAATGTCTAGCATGAATTTCACTGGGAACTTTAATATAGAGGGCTTGCCCCACATTCGATAGCCTTCGAATAATCAGAAAAGCCCTCTATTACATCCGCCACATGAGGACCAATGTACAAGTAGGGTACTTCTAACTTGTCTGGAGAATGATCAGATATTGTAGAAAGAAGGAATCCCTGATACTCTTATTACGGTAGACTGCGTCACTAACAAAAACTAAGAGTTGCAATCCACAGCAAGAAAATTGAGAGCTTGAAGGAACTGGTCAATCGATTCTTCTGGAAGTTTAATTCGAGTAGAAAGCAAATGTCTAGCATGAATTTCACTGGGAACTTTAATATAGAGGGCTTGCCCCCCATTCGATAGCCTTCGAATAATCAGAAAAGCCCTCTATTACATCCGCCACATGAGGACCAATGTACAAGTAGGGTACTTCTAACTTGTCTGGAGAATGATCAGATATTGTAGAAAGAAGGAATCCCTGATACTTTTATTACGGTAGACTGCGTCAGTAACAAAAACTAAGAGTTGCAATCCACAGCAAGAAAATTGAGAGCTTGAAGGAACTGGTCAATCGTTTCTTCTGGATGTTTAATTCGAGTAGAAAGCAAATGTCTAGCATGAATTTCACTGGGAACTTTAATATAGAGGGCTTGCCCCCCATTCGATAGCCTTCGAATAATCAGAAAAGCCCTCTATTACATCCGCCACATGAGGACCAATGTACAAGTAGGGTACTTCTAACTTGTCTGGAGAATGATCAGATATTGTAGAAAGAAGGAATCCCTGATACTCTTATTACGGTAGACTGCGTCAGTAACAAAAACTAAGAGTTGCAATCCACAGCAAGAAAATTGAGAGCTTGAAGGAACTGGTCAATCGATTCTTCTGGAAGTTTAATTCGAGTAGAAAGCAAATGTCTAGCATGAATTTCACTGGGAACTTTAATATAGAGGGCTTGCCCCCCATTCGATAGCCTTCGAATAATCAGAAAAGCCCTCTATTACATCCGCCACATGAGGACCAATGTACAAGTAGGGTACTTCTAACTTGTCTGGAGAATGATCAGATATTGTAGAAAGAAGGAATCCCTGATACTCTTATTACGGTAGACTGCGTCAGTAACAAAAACTAAGAGTTGCAATCCACAGCAAGAAAATTGAGAGCTTGAAGGAACTGGTCAATCGATTCTTCTGGAAGTTTAATTCGAGTAGAAAGCAAATGTCTAGCATGAATTTCACTGGGAACTTTAATATAGAGGGCTTGCCCCCCATTCGATAGCCTTCGAATAATCAGAAAAGCCCTCTATTACATCCGCCACATGAGGACCAATGTACAAGTAGGGTACTTCTAACTTGTCTGGAGAATGATCAGATATTGTAGAAAGAAGGAATCCCTGATACTCTTATTACGGTAGACTGCGTCAGTAACAAAAACTAAGAGTTGCAATCCACAGCAAGAAAATTGAGAGCTTGAAGGAACTGGTCAATCGATTCTTCTGGAAGTTTAATTCGAGTAGAAAGCAAATGTCTAGCATGAATTTCACTGGGAACTTTAATATAGAGGGCTTGCCCCCCATTCGATAGCCTTCGAATAATCAGAAAAGCCCTCTATTACATCCGCCACATGAGGACCAATGTACAAGTAGGGTACTTCTAACTTGTCTGGAGAATGATCAGATATTGTAGAAAGAAGGAATCCCTGATACTCTTATTACGGTAGACTGCGTCAGTAACAAAAACTAAGAGTTGCAATCCACAGCAAGAAAATTGAGAGCTTGAAGGAACTGGTCAATCGATTCTTCTGGAAGTTTAATTCGAGTAGAAAGCAAATGTCTAGCATGAATTTCACTGGGAACTTTAATATAGAGGGCTTGCCCCCCATTCGATAGCCTTCGAATAATCAGAAAAGCCCTCTATTACATCCGCCACATGAGGACCAATGTACAAGTAGGGTACTTCTAACTTGTCTGGAGAATGATCAGATATTGTAGAAAGAAGGAATCCCTGATACTCTTATTACGGTAGACTGCGTCAGTAACAAAAACTAAGAGTTGCAATCCACAGCAAGAAAATTGAGAGCTTGAAGGAACTGGTCAATCGATTCTTCTGGAAGTTTAATTCGAGTAGAAAGCAAATGTCTAGCATGAATTTCACTGGGAACTTTAATATAGAGGGCTTGCCCCCCATTCGATAGCCTTCGAATAATCAGAAAAGCCCTCTATTACATCCGCCACATGAGGACCAATGTACAAGTAGGGTACTTCTAACTTGTCTGGAGAATGATCAGATATTGTAGAAAGAAGGAATCCCTGATACTCTTATTACGGTAGACTGCGTCAGTAACAAAAACTAAGAGTTGCAATCCACAGCAAGAAAATTGAGAGCTTGAAGGAACTGGTCAATCGATTCTTCTGGAAGTTTAATTCGAGTAGAAAGCAAATGTCTAGCATGAATTTCACTGGGAACTTTAATAGAGAGGGCTTGCCCCCCATTCGATAGCCTTCGAATAATCAGAAAAGCCCTCTATTACATCCGCCACATGAGGACCAATGTACAAGTAGGGTACTTCTAACTTGTCTGGAGAATGATCAGATATTGTAGAAAGAAGGAATCCCTGATACTCTTATTACGGTAGACTGCGTCAGTAACAAAAACTAAGAGTTGCAATCCACAGCAAGAAAATTGAGAGCTTGAAGGAACTGGTCAATCGATTCTTCTGGAAGTTTAATTCGAGTAGAAAGCAAATGTCTAGCATGAATTTCACTGGGAACTTTAATATAGAGGGCTTGCCCCACATTCGATAGCCTTCGAATAATCAGAAAAGCCCTCTATTACATCCGCCACATGAGGACCAATGTACAAGTAGGGTACTTCTAACTTGTCTGGAGAATGATCAGATATTGTAGAAAGAAGGAATCCCTGATACTCTTATTACGGTAGACTGCGTCACTAACAAAAACTAAGAGTTGCAATCCACAGCAAGAAAATTGAGAGCTTGAAGGAACTGGTCAATCGATTCTTCTGGAAGTTTAATTCGAGTAGAAAGCAAATGTCTAGCATGAATTTCACTGGGAACTTTAATATAGAGGGCTTGCCCCCCATTCGATAGCCTTCGAATAATCAGAAAAGCCCTCTATTACATCCGCCACATGAGGACCAATGTACAAGTAGGGTACTTCTAACTTGTCTGGAGAATGATCAGATATTGTAGAAAGAAGGAATCCCTGATACTTTTATTACGGTAGACTGCGTCAGTAACAAAAACTAAGAGTTGCAATCCACAGCAAGAAAATTGAGAGCTTGAAGGAACTGGTCAATCGTTTCTTCTGGATGTTTAATTCGAGTAGAAAGCAAATGTCTAGCATGAATTTCACTGGGAACTTTAATATAGAGGGCTTGCCCCCCATTCGATAGCCTTCGAATAATCAGAAAAGCCCTCTATTACATCCGCCACATGAGGACCAATGTACAAGTAGGGTACTTCTAACTTGTCTGGAGAATGATCAGATATTGTAGAAAGAAGTAGCAGAAATTTCTATACCAAAGCTTCCACAATTTGCCAGCGTGAGGATCCTAAGTAAGTACATCAAACTTCTCAAGTCGAATGACTTTATCCATAATAGTTGATTAAATTGTAATGATAGTCATGAGTAGTGGTGAACATAGCTGCCTTATAAGCTTTTAGTGTAATATAGAAATGAGTAGTAAGGTATATTCAAATTGGCCCTTTTTATAGGGTTTAATCAACTATATTCATAATACATCTAGAAAAGAAACAAAACAAAATAGTAGTAACATGGATACATATGAACAAATATAAATGAATAAGGGGAACAGAAAACACCCCATTCAGTGCAACTCTGTGAAGTATGAATTCGAACGCGCTGTGTGGCTTAATTTTATCAGGCCTAGACTGGCGCCAGCTATGTTTGTTTTCATTTATATGACCACCATCCACTAATCTGATAGCGTTGACCACCCATCTGGCCGCTGGTCTCCCCCCCCCCCCTGTGGGGTAGAAAGAATTCTCTCACTACCTCCCGGTTGCTTCATCAAAATGGCGCTTATCAAACTCCCTTGTTGGCATTGTATGACGCCATGCTATCCCTTGAGACTTCGCTCGTCTCGCCCCCCATCCCTCCTCCCTTGCATCCAGACGAACTCCCATATTTAAGACGAGGTTCCTAGTTCTCATCAGAGAGTGTAAGTTAGGAAGTTTTGTCGCTCAGATCAAGAGCATCTGCACCCCAGTCGAACCGAGCTTCGTCGTCGTGATCTCTAGAGCAGATCCTCTCCGTAATCCGCTCTGTTCAGGGGAAGATTACCACTAGTTTATTAAGTCCCGGAAGACTTGCCTCGCCTCGCCTCTTCTCACCCCTCTTCGTGGAGATTCTGCGCCATCCGTTGACGAGTCTCTATTGTTCCCCCCC